>CM042482.1:61398158-61763158 GCA_023621385.1 Quercus gilva
CCCTGTATTTAGGTGGGATTCGTGTAAGGGTAGTATGTGAGAGAGTGTGAAGAAATGCTTAAGATTGTGCAAGGATGCAGACACTCGCGGCTGGGACTCGCAATTGGCACGCTGCCAATTGTAGCACACGTGTGAAGCATGCAGGGGAGCTAAAGAGTCATGCCAGCTGTCGCACTACAAGAAAAAAGTCCCAAGCTGGCCAGGCCGTTAGCTCGCGGCTTGAACTCACGACTTAGACCAGTCGCGAGGCCAAGTCGCCAGACCACTTTGTTTGGGAAAAACTGACTCTTCGCATTCCAAACACACACCACTATATATAAACCCTTATACCCACAAAATGTAGAGAGCTTCCAGAGAGAATTTTGATAGAGAAACCCTAGAGAAAAACAAGATTGACTTATCCACAATCTTCACCTAAGAGACTCTTCAAATTCCTCTACTCTCTTCCTCTCCATTGATACATCCTTGAGAGGTTCTTGGCCAAATCCTTTTCTCACCATACCCATATATGTGAGAAAGTTTATTTGGTGCTTTAGGAAGCAGTTAGGAAGGGACCAATTCATATTGGTTGATGCTATGGGCTATAGCGGAATCCGGTAAGCTAGAAAAGAAAAAGGTTCGGCGCAACCTCGTTGGAGCAAGAAGCTTGGAGGGCTTAGGTACATTGGGTAGATTAGGCTTGGAGGGTCTATTACTGTTCATGTATCCCAACTGCATTTTCTAGTAGATTATTGACCGCTTGAAGGGCGGTGGAGAGGTTTTATGCCAAGGGCTTCGGTTTCCTCTTCGATAACATATCGAGTGTTGTCCTTGTGTTTGCATCTCTCTTCCCTTTATCTTTACCATTTAATTACTGCTGTGATTGTGATTATTTATGATTTAGATTTTTTATTAATTCGGTTATTAGCTTATGTTCATGTTCTGCACATTTATTGTTTGGCATTAAGCTTGAATTGATATTTTTGTAATTGGGGTCTAAACGTTCAAGGGTGTATTATACACATATTGAACATTCAAAGGACAAAAAGATAGAAAAATATTATAGAAAGCAAACATAATCCCAAAATAAATTTGTATACAGATTTGTCCCTACTTTTTTATTTTGAGAAAAGTCCCTACTTAAATCTACACTTGTATGCCATGCTTCAATTGATCATGTAATTTCTACTTCAGCAATTTCATATAACGTACTTGCAGTAGCAATTTCAGATTTGACTCAATATTTCAGAGTCATTTGTGATTCCATATCTCTTCCCAAAAATACTTATTATACTGTACAATTCAAGCACTATTGGCCTCTGACTAGGAAAGGGCTTAAGACAAGTACATGCAATCAGGGACAGAACTACCTTAGGGCTGAGGGGGGCCACGCCCCCTCCCCCCCCCCCCCCCCCCCTAACCTTTGAAAGAAATTCCCTAGTATATATATTAGCATAAAAAATTTACTTTTGGCTCTAAAATTAATATACTTGGCCCCCCTCTCCCAAACAATTTACAAGTTGATCCATGAAACCAAAAATGAAAAGAATGATAAAATCATCCCTTGTTTGGTTGTCCCAAGAATATCAAGAAAAAAATTTAGCTAAACATTTAAACAATTTACAAATCTGGACAACAAGGAAAATCTACAAAACAATTCATATATTTAGATAATAATAAAAATCACAAAAAACCCAATAATCTTTACCCAATTTCTACCTCTCATTTGAGAGCTCTTTTTCCCTCTCAAATGACTCCACCCCATAGTCACAGAGACAACTCCTGTGCTGCTAATCACTCCATCAACATACCAATCAGTGTCACCAATAACTTGGATTAGTTGGTGTCTTTAGCTCAACCCATGATTTTTTTTTTTTTTAAAGAGCTACTGCTCTTTAACATAACCCTTGGAAAATTTTTATTTTTTTGAACGGTAGAATTTTATTAATTTTTAATGTTTTATTAACTTTGGAACACACTTGGCATGCATGCATAAATGTAATGCACGTGTGGAAAAACAATCTACTATTTTGTGCTTTACCTAAACTGCCATCGGAGCATGTGTGTGATTAGTCTATTGGTAATAAACTTTGTACCTTAGCTAAATTAATGTAGTGATGGGAAAAGCTTTATTATTTACATAGTTGAAGACTCAAAGTTACCGTTCATTATCATGTGATTGTTTAACAGATCTCTTTTTCTTTTCATTTTTTACTACTTTTTCAAAATGGCAATTTTTTAAAGGAAAAGATCTCACATCTTTATGCTACCTCAACCTTAACCAAGTAATTATTAAAATTAAAAAAAAATAAAATAAAATCCTTAACCAAGACACCAATAATTGTCTCACCCTTTTTTCGCTAAATATTAGTGCATGATGTTAACTAACCATTATTTTAGTTGTTTTATTAATGTAATACTAGACATGTATTTGAACTTTTAAATATAGTTTTTGTATTTTTTTTTTTTTTTTAAGAATCTTTTATATATAGGTATAGAATTATGTGAAAAGAATAAATAGATTTAAAAAAAAAATTATAATATGAATAGAATAAAGAATTGGCCTAACCTCAGTCAAACCTTGAAAATATCAAGATGTGCCAATTGACTTATAGAACTCTTGATTATAAATATCTAATATTGATTTTTAAAAAAAGAAAAAAATACAAAAAAAAAAAAAAATTCTAAATGCATTGTTGTCAACCTATAGTATTACTATTCCAACTTTTTAAAATTCTTGAACAAAGAACTTTGCCCCCCCCCCCCCCCCTAAGTTTGAATCTTGGTTCCATCCCTGCATGCAATTCTAAAGAATTGAAAGATTTCAGCATCAAACCCTCAACCAATCAAAGATTTATCAATGACACTGTAGACATCAGAAGAACTTGTCAAAAGATGAGTAATTTAGTCAACCAAACTCTCATTCAAACTGTTTGGATAATTATTAATTTAAATGGATTCATTTTCTACAATTAGCTTAAAAAGTAGAACTCCAAAGTCATAGACATCCTTTTTAACAAAACCCAACTCCCAAACCCCACTGTCTACAAAAGAGCTATTGCTCGAATCAATGTCATTTGAATCCATATATGAACACTACCCATCCATAATTTGAAATTTTTGGCCCTCCAAAATTTGATATATTTGGCTCAAAATTCATATCAAGTAAGATAGAGTTTGAATTCAAGTTAAGATGGACTACTCGGAAATTGCACTTATGGTGAAGCCATGCTAAGCCTCTTGCTATCCCAATGGCAATTTTAATCCTCAAAGGCAATCCCAGATCTTATCCATGCTCTTCCTTGCATGTAGCCAATCATAAAGATTACCATTCAATATATATTTGTACACTAGAAGTTTTTCCTTCCTTTCTCTATAAATCCAAGATGGGAACTAAGTTATTGTGTTTTAATTTACCAAGAGCTAATAACTCTGAAATGAATTGTTTCTCAAACAATTGACAACCATATAACCTCTTAACTGCAAGGGGTGAACCATTTGGGAGCACTATATTGTACATCATCCCGATCTTTCCCAACCTAATGGCATTGTTTATGCTGAAATTGCTAGTAGCCTCACTGAGTTCTGTAAAGTTCATTCTAGGAACCATTCTCTCCAACTTATATATATATATATATATATGTAAATCAAATTATTTGCCATATTGAGTTAGTACTAACCAAACATTTCAACAAAATTGAACACAGAGATGTTTCTTGTAATTGCCTATATTATTGCATTATATTGATGATTGTTTCACTTACAATTATGATAGCAAGATAAAAATAAAAATAAAAATAAAAAGTTTTGTTTGTTTGGAAGGACTACACAAAAATCCATGTGATTTTTCCTATAAAAACTCAAAGCTTCATAAATTTTTAAGTGTAAAACTTAACTTCAAATATTATTATTTTGTGTAAACAGTTGAAAGATCTAGGAAAACAAACATGTAAGTTGCTCATGTGATGACATGTGTACATATTATTTTTACATAAAACAATACCATAGAAAGTTTTGTAATACATTCTAAAATCTAGGGTTAAGTCTTATACTTAAACCTCAATGGGATTAACAATAGTACAAGGGCTTGGAAGTTACACTCAAAACTTCACGTGGTTTTGTGATTTAAGAAAAAAAAAATAGGGTTTTTTTTTTTTTTCCCCCAAAAATTTCAAAGCAAGGAATTAAAAGAAGTTTTAGTGGTATAGCATGCTCTCCTTTATTAGGAAAATTAGAGTTCAAATATTTGGCGGTTGTAACTATTGAACTAAAGAATAATAGTAATAATAAAAAATAAAGAGAAGTTTCCTAATTCTAATCGATTGAGAGAAAGTATCGTTTTGCTTCCTTCTTGCAGGAGCCCTTTAGTTGGCAAGTAGTTAACTTGATCAGCTTCTTTATTAGTTCTTCTCCTCTTGGACAGTGCCATCTTCTCAATCCTATTCTTCTTAATCATGAAAGCCATATAATTGGACCAAAAAAAAAAAACGCCATTACTAAATCTGCAAAATGTTAGGGAGATAAACACCTTGAGGAGTTTCCTTGAATAATTAATATAACATATAGAGACACACTTTAACCCAAAAGGCCTAAGTCTAATGGGTATGTGCTCAATATGTTATATTAACCACTCATTCTTCTCATCATTATTTAATGTGGGACTTCACTCACACATGTATACCCAACAATATCCCCCTCACATGTGAGTCTCTACATCTCTATGGGCTTTAAGACCTGGGCCATGAACAAGTCATACTCACTCTCCCTTGCCTAATGGGCCTTTCCCTTCACTAGTGCATCGTCCATGGGCCTCCACGTGTTAATCCTGCACGTTTCCTACTCACTTCTTCTTGCCTAATGGGTCTATCCCTTCACTACTGCATCATCCATGGGTCTCTATGTGTCAATCCCACACGTCTTTTATCCTCAATGGAAACCTCACACCTCATCGTTGTCTAGTACCACTGGCAATAATACTCCTTTGTTGGGCCTTTTCCAAGATCCTTTTTGTGGGCTTTATGAGCTTGTTTGGTGCAATATACTGTACGTTTTTAGACCCCTTAAAACACAATCAGATTAACCTAATTAATTAGCCAAGTTATTATTTAGTCCAAATTCCAGATCTAGGTTAACATAATCATATAATCATATCAATGTAAAGTGCGGAATATAAAGAACACAAAGATATGATGACCTAGGAAAACCAAACCGGTAAAAAACCTGGGGAGGATTTAACTTAACCATCTTTAAGGTAAAATTGAATTCCCTATGAAAGAATCGAAGTTTTACAATAGTGACTTAGACCACTAACATCCTATTGTTACCTCATGTGAAAAACTTACTGACACGACCACATGCAAGCTCCGAGACCACGAACTCCTTATTTCTTGGATTATCTAGCAAGTATAAGCACTCCCGCTTGTATATCTTTAAGCTATTTAGTGTAGCAACTGAATGATCATTAAGCTCTTAATGAAATCTCCTTCTTGATAATCCTAAGCATGTGTGAAGGCAAAGACATCTCAGATCTCACAAGAGATTCACACACACAACAAGTAGAGCAACCTCAAAAACATGGCTAGGGTTTCCCTTTTATACCTAGGGCAAAATATAAAACCCTACACGTCATATGGGCTTAAGGCTGAGTTGGAAAATCTGCAAAAAAAACAATCTGCACGACTTTCGATTGATCGAGTCTAATTCTCAATCAATCGAGCCAGACAGAATTGCACACTCAATTCTACAGTAACTCGATTCCAACTTTACATAAAAGACCTATACTTTGAGCAAGTTTAAACAAGACTAAAAATTGTTTTGATCATGATTTGCCAACATACAAAACGAAGTTCTAATACATTAGTTCCTAATTACTTAAAACCTAACATATACTATCCCTGGTCCAACTGCGAAAGAGACCCACCTCGCTCCAACTACGAAAGAGACCTGCCCCGTTCCATTTGCGAAAGGGTTTCAAGTACACACCCCCTGTTCCTACTCTAACGGCGAAAGGAACCTCGATAACCTTGCCACCTTTGCCCCCACACCACCATAGCGACACACTTTAACCCAAAAGGCCTAAGCCTAATGGGTATATGCTCAGTTATATTATATTAACCGCTCATTCTTCTCATCATTGTTCAATGTGGGACTTCACTCACACTTGTATACCCAACATAGAAAACACATAACCAACTAGAAACCCATTTTCGAATGAAAAGAATTTCCATATTCATTTTGGATAGGGTCCTAATGGCCTTCCACAAAGTTCCTTGTTGTTAGCAAAGCTGTCAGCTACAAATTTAGTTGTTGTTTTGTTAAAGACACAACCCTGACAACTAATTGTTAGAAACATTGAAGAACGTCAAACGATCAAGGTCGCTTATTTGGGAAGTGATTTTACCAGTTAGTTGGTTCTGGTCAATTTCAAGAACATTTAGAAAACTACAATTGAAAAGTTCTTTGGGATTTCCCCAGAAAAGTTGTTGCCGGAGAGGTCAAGTTTTGAGACAAATGGGATTAAGTCTCCTATGTCAAATGGGAGTGATCCTGAAAGTTCATTAGTAGAAGGGTCTAACCCTGTTAAATGTGTATAGTGCTCAATGTCACGGGGAAAATGGCCCCTGAGCATCATGTGACTGAGTTGGATATTTGAGACCTCATTCGCATCTGGGTGCCAACATTCAAACCCAACAAATTCACAGATGAAGCCTGCAGTATTGTTGTTGAAGTTCCATGAATCTTTCAAGTAGTTGTGAGGGTTTTCTAGTGAATCTTCAATGGAACTCAAGTGTTAGATGTCACCCTCTGAGCCATTGCTTATTTCAAGAATGTCTAGAAATGACAAAGCAAATATGTGAAGTAGAGCTATGACAAGTCTCACACTATGAGCCATTAGCATGTGAGTGTTTGGCATGAAAACTTAGATGTAGAAAGCCATGTAGTTTAAGCAAAGAATTCAAAAATGGAAAAAAATTCATCTTTAAGGAAATTTCAAATTGGAAAATGTTGTATATATAGGTATATATAAGGATAGGTTGTAATAATGATATATGGTTGGAGAGTATTCATTTGTAAAATGAATAAAGTGAAAATTCAAGTTCTTGAATTTTTTAAGTGAAATTCGAAATTCAGTATGTTCGATCGATCGAAACTTTTGTTCAATCAATCGAAGTGGTGAAGGAAATTATCTTGGAGTTTGTGCCTATTTCGATTGGTACTCAATTCCTATTCGATCGATTGAAAAGAGCTTTCAATTGATACTTGATTCTTGTTCAGTTGATACTCGATTGAAAAGAGCTTTCGATCGATAAATGGGGAGTACGCATTTACGGTATTTCAAGAGTACTCAATAATTATCCATGAACATGGCCAAGCAAAGAAAAGAAACAAGCAGCGCTTTAAAAAAAAAAAAAAAACAATGCGCCCTTCAATGTGGGGGAAATGTGGGGCTTTTTCCTCACCAAGGAAAATCCAGATAGAATTCCTTGATTAAATTATTTTCATTACATTACTGAATATGCTTCGTTTTCATGATATTACTAAATATGCTTCGTGCGAGTTGTCATTGCAAAATGAAATCATTAAATTAAACAATTCTTCATACAAACACCCTGACAAGGACTTCAATTTTCAACATTAGATCCTAATTGCAAGTTCAAGTCCAAGAACGCCCAATGGACTAGCACTGCCACAGGCTTGAGCAATCAGTTTATCATCCAATGACCTACTACAATAATATTAATATACTACAAAAAATAACTAGTATACTTCTTGGCCATAGGTTTGAAAGGACAAGAATGTAGATTCATTTTTTATTCTTTATAAATACGGATTTTGTATTCCCCTCCCCTTTAGAACATATCATACTAATAGTACCAGAGGTATACATTGTACTAACCGTTAAACTGATACTAATACTTTTTAAAAATGGATTGGATAAAATATTGGGTTGTACCTGTATGTACCGGAGTTTTAACGAGTGTTTCAATCGATATAGATGTTTCAGCTGGAACAATAAAATAATTAAAAAAAAAATGTTATTTGAGCTAATACATTGCATTAATGTATTTAGGTGAATATTTGATCTTACAAAATTGTAGATTTAAATTATATGTTTATAAACATATAAATATGTGTGTGTGTATATATATATATATATATAAATATGTATATGTACACACACACTCACACATATATATATATATATATATAGTGCTAACTTTGAAATAGTATATTGGTATTAAGTATTAACCGATATCAAAAAATTTCATTTCTTTTACCAAACTGAAACAGCCTCCAATACAAAATTGACTCACTTACTCTATAAGCAATTGATTGCAGGCTGGACAATACCAAAGGATGTGCCAGATGCATAATTACATGAAGCTTTGGCTACTTGATTCTTGTAAGTGAGCATTATGTTTTTCACTGTTATTGCGGAGCATGGATTTCCTGGACTACAATTAAAATTCACAGCCACCCCTGTCGCTGAACTTCCATGAATGTCTTGGTATGTCACATTACTAATTTTTACACTAGAAGCCTGTTAAAATGGGAAAACAAATTTGCACACATCAATTTCTACTTATTAATGGTAGTAGTATGCAAACTCTAACCTGTAAAAAAAATAAAAAATAAAAAATAAAACTAACATCACTGTTTTTAATTTATTTTTTATTTTATTATTTTGATTTTGAAAGATGTATTATTAAGCAAAACTGAAAAAATTAAAGATTTTCTTGTTGCAAAGAAGGGGTTTAATTTGGGCCCAAAACTGATGTAGACTAAAAGTTTAAGATCCCATAATAATGGGCCTAGCTGTATAATGGGTATTACTTATGAGTAGTTTCTATGGTTAAAGTAAGGGGCCAATATAGGTCAAACTAACAGACAAAGACCAAGCCATTAGATTTTTCTCTCTCCCTCTGTAGGAGTCTTTTCCTCTCGCCTAGCTAAGTCGAGTATCTCTCTCCCTTTCACGCCGTTTGGGTCTTCTCTAGGGTTCGTCCCTCTCTTCTCCCTCTAACGCCGCTATGGAGCAGGCGGTGGTGGATGGTCTTCTCAACCTCTGTCTAACTAAAGAGGAGGAGGAGGAGGAGGAAATCAATATATCAACGCGCTGTAGATCAGATCTGTTGGAAGAGTGTTCTCTGAGTCTTTTTGGCAAGCTATTGTCGAATAGACAACAAAATCAACGTGCGCTGAAAAATACTCTGAGATCGGCTTGGAAAATGGGCTCCAATCTTCAGATTGTCGATGTCAGAAATAATGTGTTGCAGTTCAAATTTGGGTCAGAATACCAACTTAAATGGGTTGAGAAAAACGGCCCATGAAATTTCGAAAACAATCTTTTATTGCTCAGCAGATGGAGAAGAGGTCTTACGGCATCCAACATTGATTTTTCGCACTCTCCATTCTGGGTTCAGGTGTGGGGGCTCCCATTTGAAATGATGGATGATGAAGTGGGAAAGGAACTCGGAAACAGCTTGGGAAAGTTTATAGAGACAGATAAAAGGCTTGGGCAAGCTGATCAAGCGAAGTTCATGAGGATTAGAGTTGATCTTCCGCTGGAAAAACCTCTCCGTCGTGGGGGTAAGATAACTAATATGGAGGGAGGAAAATTTTGGGTAACTTTCAAATATGAAAGGCTCCCAATTTTTTGCTTCCTGTGTGGTAGATTGGGGCATGATGATAAACATTGCCCAGAAACTTCAGATTGGCGTAGTGCTCCTAGGCAATATGGTGATTGGTTAAAAGCAAATGGCAAGGTGGGTCTTGATAAGTCGCGATCTACTAGTTATGGAGACAAAGACAAAAATGGCAGAGACAGAGAAGCAACAAATGTTCAAACACCAGCTAGAAATTCTCAAGCTGCGGCGATGGAAGGTGATGAGGGTAGTTCTGGAAACGTGGGGAAGCATCCACTAAGTGACAAAGGGAGCATGATGGGATGGGAAGCCACGGGAAGTCCGATTTGTCAGTCAGCACAGAATTCGGAAGGACAGAACAGCCCTTTTCAAATTCAAATGGAACGTGATTTTGAGCAGACTACTTTCCCACGCGCCAACTTGGATAACCCCCCAAATGGGCCCTGTGGTGTTATGGATGAAGACAAGGGGGCTGGTTGTATTTTATCTGACGTGGGCCTTCAGTTAAATGTCCAAAAAGAGATGTGGGAGGTCTCTAGCCCAGTAAAGCCAAAGACAAGTCCAACGTGCACTAAGAATGGTTCTGAGAATAACTCAAGTCCAAAAGGTGAAGAAAATGGCAAGGCAATACGTCGCTGGAAAAGAATAGCTAGAGAAAAAGGTAAAAACAATAGCCCAACTTCTGAAGTTCAAACACAAATCTTGGGGGTTAAACGGAAGGGAAAAATAACTTTCACAGAAGAAGAAACTCCAACTCAGAAGAAACAGTGTGATGAAGCTACCAAGTTTTCTAAAGAGAAAGAAGATAGATCGGTGGTGTCTGCTAGGCAGCACCGCCGGGAGCCATGAATCCCATAAGCTGTAACTGCCGGGGACTGGGGAATCCCCGGTCAGTTAGAGCGCTGCATGATTTGGTGCGGTGATGGAACCCCAAAATTGTCTTTCTTATGGAGACAAAGCTAAAAAAGTATCGTATGGAAAGAATAAAGAACAGAATTGGATTTGCAAATGGTTTGATTGTGCCTTGTGTTGGTAGAAGCGGAGGAATTGCTCTTCTCTGGACAAGGGAAATAAATTTGGAGATAAAGAGCTATTCGAGATCCCACGTTGATGCTGTAATCTCTGAGACCAGCAGTGCTTACAAATGGAGATTAACCGGTTTTTACGGCCATCCAGAGACTCATAAAAGGTACGAATCCTGGCGCCTTCTTGCTTTTCTTAATTGTCAATTTCAACTTCCCTGGTTATGTTTAGGTGATTTTAATGAAATTCTTTCAATAAATGAGAAACTTGGGGGGGCAAGTCGTTCTCAGCATCAAATGGAGGGTTTTAGGGAAATTGTAAATTTTTGTGGTTTCTGTGATTTGGGATGCTGTGGCTCGGATTACACTTGGAGTAATATGCAAGAAGGGGAGAATAGGATTTGCCTTAGACTTGATAGGGCTTTGGCTACCCCTGAATGGTCTGCCAAATTTGGAGAAATGAGAGTGCACCATTTAACAGACTCTACTTCAGATCACTGTGCATTACTTGTTACTGATACCAGTATTAGGCACCGACCTAGAGTTAGACGCTTCCATTTTGAAGCTCAGTGGACTAAAAGGGAGGATTGCAAGGCTATTATTGAGGCCTCTTGGGGTTTTGGGATGGATCTCAGTACTCCGGAAGGAATTTCAGAAAATCTTAGAATTTGTGCTGCTGAACTCTCCAAATGGAGCTCTTTAGTTTATGGGCAGATTCCTAAGAAAATTCAGGATAAAAGGAATAGGTTGAATGCTCTTGCCATGCGAGAAAAAGATGAGGATATGAGTCTAGAAATTAATAGGCTTAGGGGGGAAATTAATGATCTTCTTGATGATGAGGAATCTTATTGGGGTCAAAGGGCTAAAGCACATTGGCTTAAAGAGGGGGACAGGAATACTAAGTTTTTCCATGCACAAGCCTCGGAAAGAAGAAAACAGAACACTATAGTGGGCATTTGGGATGAGCAGGGAAGATGGTGTGATGATGAAGATAGCATTGCTCAAGTTGCCATATCTTATTTCGACAATATATACAGTTCCTCCTCCCCAAGCTAGATTGAGGAAGTTACTGATGCTATCCCTCTTAAGGTGACTGATGACATGAACGATAGTTTAATAAGAGATTTTACAAGAGAAGAGGTGGCTGCTTTAAAACAAATCCACCCTAATAAGGCCCCAGGACCAGACGGTATGTCTGCCATGTTTTTTCAAAAATATTGGAGTATTGTAGGCAGTAATGTGACTGACATGGTCCTAAATGTCCTAAACCATAACCTGCCCATACAAGAGCTCAACAAAACAAATATATCCCTAATCCCGAAAATAAATAACCCCAAAAGAATGACAGACTTTCGCCCTATCAGCCTTTGCAATGTAGTCTATAAGCTTATTTCTAAAATTCTTGCAAACCGTCTAAAAGCTCTCTTACCCCATATTATATCAGAAAACCAAAGTGCTTTCACTTCCGATAGGCTCATTACAGATAATATTCTTGTGGCATTTGAATTGATGCATTACTTAGACCACAAAACAGCTGGGAAAGAGGGATTCATGGCTGTTAAGCTAGATATGAGCAAGGCGTTTGATAGGGTTGAGTGGGGTTTCATAGCAAAAGTAATGGAAAAAAATGGGATTTTGTAGTAGATGGAGAGAATTAATTATGCAATGCATCTCATTGGTTTCTTACTCAATCATCATTAATGGGGTTGCTCATGGTACTATCTATCCCTCGAGGGGTCTCCGTCAAGGTGACCCTCTCTCCCCTAGCCTATTTCTCCTATGTGCGGAAGGTCTTTCTGCACTTATTAACCAGGCTGCCAGGAATAAGCTCATTTCTGGCATTTCCATTACTAGGGGCTGCCCTATGGTGACCCACCTTTTCTTTGCCGACGATAGCATCCTTTTTTGTAAAGCAGCTTTGGAAGAATGCCACTTACTAAGATCAATCTTGAGGAAATATGAAGAAGCTTCGGGGCAGAAAGTGAATACAGACAAATCCTCAATTTTTTTTAGCCCCAATACAGCCCAAGACACTAGAGAGGAGATTTTTAACATATTGGGGCCTATGCAGAATTTGAGGCACTCTAAATATCTTGGCCTTCCTTCTCTTATTGGTAGGTCAAAAAGTCAAGTCTTTGCAATATTAAAGGAGAAGGTTGGTCATAAGCTAGCGGGTTGGAAAGGTAAGCTTCTCTCTATGGGTGGGAAAGAAATTCTTATCAAGGCGGTGGCGCAAGCAATTCCAACTTACACTATGAGTTGCTTCCTTCTTCCTCAAGGCCTATGTGATGATATGGAAAGAATGATGAAAAACTTTTGGTGGGGTCAAAGGAATCAGGAAACAAAACTGGGTTGGATTAGTTGGAAGAGGATGTGTAATTCAAAGGCTTTTGGAAGGTTGGGGTTCAGAAATCTAAAAGCTTTTAACTTGGCCATGCTTGCCAAGCAAGCTTGGAGAATACTCTCTTATCCGAGCTCTTTGGTAGCCAGAGTGCTTAAAGCTAGATAGTTTCCAACGGGTGATCTTTTAAACGCTAAGCTTGGTTCTTCCCCTTTGTACTCATGGAGAAGCATTCATAGTAGCTTAGATGTTATAAGGCGGGGTACCCGGTGGAGAGTAGGTAATGGAAAGCAAATTCATATTTGGGAAGATAGATGGCTCCCAACACCTTCCACCTTCAAAGTCATTTCTCCCCGGATCCATGATTTTGAATTCCCTATGGTCTCCTCTCTAATTGATCCAGACACAAAATGGTGGAAAGTCGATGTTCTTCGCTCTACTTTTCTTCCCTTTGAGGTGGAGTCCATCTTGAAGATTCCGCTAAGCCATAATCTACCAGATGACAAACTTATATGGATTGGAAACAAGAAAGGGGAATTTTCGGTGAAAAGTGCTTATCATTTAGCCCATTGCATCATTGACCCTTCTGAAGGGGGTGAAAGCTCTATTGGGGACCCTTATAGGCTGCTTTGGAAGAATCTTTGGCTTCTAAACATTTCGGGAAAAATTAAAATCTTTGCTTGGAGGGCTTGTGTTAATGGGCTGCCCACCTATGACAATATAAGCAAAAAAGGAATCAGTTGATGTACTATTTGCCCCTGGTGTGGTCTGGAGCTTGAGAATATCAATCATGCTCTCCTTCACTGTGAAGCTGCCTCCCTTATCTGGTGTTTCTGGTCAGATTTTCCTAGACCTCCTCAGAGTCATAATTGGTCTTTCCTTGACATGGCCTTGCATTTATGCCATTCTAAAGCCTCACAGGTCCTGGATTTGTTTTTTGTGTTATCTTGGGCTATTTGGTCTAATAGAAATAAATTAGTTCATAATGATTCTCCTCTCTCCCCTTCTCAGGTTTGGCTACTGGCAAACAACACATTGAAGGACTTCAAAAAGGCTGCTTCCCTTGATATCACTTCTGCAAGGTATCCTCAAAATAGGTGGGAGGCACCTCCTCTTGGAATCTTCAAAATCAACGTCGATGGGGCTACCTCTGACCAAGGAAGAAATTCCAGCATTGGAGTGATTATTAGGGACTCCAATGGACATGTTGTGGCAGCCCAAAATAAGTACCTTCCTGGTAGATTTGCAGCTGACCAAGTGGAAGCTCTGGCTTTGGAGCATGGCATTTTACTGGCTAAGGAGATGCAATTGACTCGGGTCATACTGGAGTGCGATGCCCTTGCGGTAATCCAAGCCTTGACCGACAATTCTACTGGAAGTGAGCTTGGCCATATTTTACAAGGAATTCAGTTTGAGAGCCTTCATTTTGAGTTCTGCACTTTTCAGCATGTCAAAAGGGATTTTAATATGGTGGCGCATGAACTAGCACAGCTGTCCAGGAGAGAGGAATCTTCTTGCTTGTGGATGGGGGACCTTCCCCTTGCTGTGTCTTCGTTAGTCCATAAGGACATGATGTATTTGGCTTAAAGCCTTGTTTCTTTGTTGTTCTCTTTCGGGTTCTTAATGATATTTTTCTTCCAGTTCAAAAAAAAAAAAAAAAGTAAGGGGCCATGGAAACTAAAATTTATAAGAATCTATATTGTGTAATCTTCTTGAACATGTTCAGGATTTTTCATAAGTAAACAGATTACAGTTTAAAATTTAAACAACATTTGCATAAATATCCTTCAAAATGTCGTACCTGATGAGGGCAATCTTTAGAGGGGCAGTAATTTTGATCAATTATAATGGGATTCTGGACATTCACCGTATTGACATGTTGGAAAATAATATTCCTAGCAAACCCATTGCTAGGCCTTGGCCAAGATTTAATCCTCACCCCATTCTGAGTACTGGTAAAATCTGCTGTTGTAATTGTCACATTTTGGACACCAGTCTCTTGTTGTTTTTTGCCTAAACTCCCAATGCTGCACCAACAAATTGCACCCATGACCAATTTGGCATCACACTATAATATTGTTGTTATAGTTACATAATATTCAATAGATCAAAAAAAGAAAAATTTATTTACCTGATTCCATGCCCTGGTCCACATGCAACATTCTCAATCCACATATTAATGGTACCAGGTCCAACTGAGATGCAATCATCACCCGTTTGCATATTAGAGTTGAGAATTGTGACATTGGAAGATAATTGAACATGAATGCCATTGGTGTTTATGCTATTTCCGGCAGCGATGACCCTGACACCTTGCATATTCACGTTGTTGCAGGCATTGACGACAATATGAAACATCTGGCTGTTTATGGAGGTTAATCCACTAACCACGATGTTGTTCGAGTTGGTAAATTCCAATGTCTACTTACATACACACAAGAAAAGGTTAGCGAACATGGTAGGCACATTACAAATCAATATAAGAGGAGGGAGCTTTCACAAAAAAAAAAAAAAAAAAAAAAACACAAGAAAGTCAAAATACACTAAAAAAATATTAGGAGGTGCAATAAACTATATTATAGTGGGAATCTAGGGAAGAAAAGAAATAACCCAACGAGAGTCCATAACTCTAAGTTTCATCTGAGAGGAAACCGAAAGCAATCTCAATTTGTCTTCCCTTACAATTCTCCAAAACAACGTTCTGCGTACGTACTACTTGGATTCCCCTCAAAAAACTTGGAATTTATCTAAAAAATGATCATCTTCAAATTACTAACGGAAAGGGGAATGGTGAATCCAACTCAAGAATATGGATATGGATGTACATGGGATTATTCTCAAGTATGCTATATACGATTTCTTTAAAAATGGCTTATTGTGGCATTAGTGAAAAATATCAATGTGACAAAAATCCTGATTATCATGAAAAAAAGAAAAAAAAAAAAAAAGTGTCAAAAGCCCCCTTCAAAACAAGGAAGACCGAAATCAGTTAATAGTTCAAACCAAAAATCAAAAGGAAAAGCACACCACTTTCCCCTAGAAAATCCTAACCAGACCCGGTTGGTTACCTAGAAAATGGAGGGAATTTATTTTAAAGACTAAAATGGAGTAAATTAATATATGGAGGACCTAAAATATCACTATGAAGTCCTAGAAAACGGGTTGGGTCGGGTCGGGTTTAGGTCAAAAACATGTCATCCTAAATGGGTTGCTAGACTGGGTTGGTCAGATCGGATTACTTGTCTATCTATATTTTTTCACAAACAAAATATAAATAAATAAATAAAAATGTCAAAAATTACAAAATACTCAAAAATAAAAGCTCAATAATACAATTTTTCTTTAAGTTTACACAATTTATTATGGCATTAGTTAAATATTTCACGTACCGTGGCTCCCAAAGGACAACTTTTGCCAGAGGACTTGCAAGCCCACAAGCTAGTACCTTGCCCATCAAGAATCCCATTACCAGATACTGTAAGCCCATCAATATGCTGAAACACAACCCAGTATGCTTTATTTCCAAGAACTGTATAGTCCGATGGAGCCACAAGGGTCCCAATAAGCACAACGTTAACTTTGTTGTAGCATGGTCCAATAAAAATTACTTGCCCGAGAGCGAACTTCCTTGCTGGTACATAAAGAGTGGCAGGCTGCCTGGAGGCACAAGCTTTTGTCCATGCACTAAGAAAAGCTTTAGCTGAGTCCGTTTTCCCATCTGGTTTGGCTCCATAACTCACTACATTGTATATCGTAGGATCAGCTAGCACCAAGGAAATGAACATAGAGAGAAGTGCATGGACAAGACAAATTATGGCAGGGAATGTCATTTTGATTTTGTTCGGATGTGAAACTAATGTGTGTTTGTCACTTTGAGTGAGTCAAAGAGAGAAGAAGTAACTTAGGGAGTTTAGTAATTGGGGAGTTGAAACTTGAGAGGGTATTTATAGCATTTGAATGCACATTTAGTTTTGGGAAAATGGTAAGGCCACAAATTATTTTATAAATTGTTTTACAAAGTGTATGATGACATGGTGAGTGATTATTGATAAGTAAAAAGTGATATTAGTGGTGAGCCAAGATGAGAACTAGTAAGAATTTGTCATATCAATAATTGGTAAAAATGTTGTGAAATAGTCTATAGCTGTAACATTACTCTTAGTTTTAAGAAAGTGTAGACATAAATTTAAAATTTGATAACAAATTTCACACTTGGTTGATGTGACAAAGTGTTAGTTATTGGTAAAAAAGTGATATATATCAATGATAGGTTTAGATAAGAACTAATAAAAAATTGGCAACTCAACTGTTGTAAAAAATATTGTGAAAATTTTGTGTCTGTAATATTGCTCGTAATTTATCACTTTTTAGAGTGTTAGCCAGCAAAAGTTCAATAAAATATGATTTTATCTCCAAAAAAAAAATACTCTTTTATTTTTATTTTTTATAATTCGATAGTTACAGTGAGGGAAGAGGCATGTACATTCTGGATGTTTTTGATGGAAAGATTAGGATGTGCTAATTGAACTACAAGGCTCTTAAAATTTTCTCACTATTTTATTTTGTATATAAATTTGAAATGTAATAATTATGATAGTTATTTATAGTCATTTATTTGGTTGTGATTGTATATGCAACATTAAATTTGAAATTGGATAATTATTGTAGTCATTAATAAGTGTTTAGAATTTAAAATAAAAAAAAAAAACTAATTGACCATTTATGTTTTTCCTTTCCTAATCTCTCTCTTTCTCCCCCTCGTAATTCGTTTATGGGTCTGGTTAATGTATGTTTTAAGTCATATATTAATAATTTATTTTAGGAAATGTTTTATGAAAAATTGAAATGGCTAAAAAAAAGTTAGTTACTTTTTCAATTTTCCATACTTAGATAATTAAGACATGATAATAAATGCAATTATCTCATTCAAAAAAAAAAAAAAAAAATCCTTAGAATATTTTGACATAAATGTAAAAAGTTGGGTTGGATTCAAGTTATATTTGGTGTAACTTTAAGCAATGTCAGTTACACCACTCAATATTTTTTTAATTGGATGCTAATTTTGACAAATTCACCGTTAGATTACATAATCTTCGTATATTCTTTTCATGCTTGCAAAATTTCAAGATGATCAATGATTAATAGCTAGTCATGTCATCACAATTATTTATATTCAAGTTTTTGTGGTTTAAAATAATGCATAAAAACTTATTTTATTAATCGGATGGTCAATAACATCCAATTGATATGAAAATTGGCATAATGTTAAGAACATATAGCGCATATAGTTCAATGGTGAGATTTTCAAAATATGAATTTCATAACTAGTTATTGGATGGTGTAATGTTGCTTAGAGTTACACTCGGTGCAACTTGAACCCAATCCTATATATATATATATATATAATGCACATTTAATTTGTTCCATGAAGTAAGACATTAATAGAGTTTGAACTATATTAAGGACATTTTTGGTATATTGTCTGAGAATTACGATAAGAATAGTAATCTTTATTACTAGAAATAAAATGTGTTGTAATGGAAAAACTAAACTTATTCATAAATTTGATTGTGAATTGTAACATTAAAATAAAACTTAAGATATATTTTATGTAAAATCTTACTCATACAATTATATTTCCTAAAAAGTTTTTTTTTATAAAATTTGGGAGTGAGAGTTGTTATTTTTGATGATTTTTTATTTTCATCATTGTTATATGCATATGAAAAGTTTGTTTATTTAGATATATATTAAATTTAATAAATTATTACACCTACTAAAAAATAACTATTATAACCTTATTGGCTATTAGAGAGGAATAATTATTCCTCATTTTACAGAAAAGATATTTATAAGAAATGACTATTCCCTTTAATAAAAACATAATTAAACTACTAATTAGTTATAGTGCGTATTATATACCCTAAGTTATCAAAATGCAAATACATATTGAGCTACATGGTATGAGGATGATTTATAACATGTAAATTTTATTATATTTACGTACAAATTTATGACAGATGATCAAACTAATTAAAACTAATTTTGAAATTCCTGAAATTCTTTGAAATAAAGTAGAATTTTAAATTTCATAAAAAAAATTAACTAATTTAGATTTACTTAACTTGAGCAAAAGTTGAAGTAGAATTCTAAATTCTTGAAACTTAGTTAATAAATTTTTTACCTAATTCACTAATTAATGAGAATTTAATGATTTTTCCTAAAGAGAATATAATTAACAACGTGACACAGAACATTAAATAATAATGCATGATATATTAAAAATTAATTTACAAAAATAATTAATACATGATAATAATGTATTTATTCCATTAAAACATAACAATTAATTAGTACTCCAGTTTGACATAAATGTAAGGTTTGGTGAGTGGAAGGATAAATATAGATAATTTTATAACAACATTGATGTTAAGGAGATGATGAATCTAGGTTCTTTGTTAAATAAATTAAAAAAAAATTTTTAAAAATATAAATTTTTTTTTTTAATTTAGGAAAAAAAATATTAACTGTGGGAACTCGAGGACCGAGAATGAAGTTGAAGGGTCACAACATTGGTGTGGGAATGCTGCAAGCCTTGGGCCTGAAGAAGAAAGTTGCCTGAAGAAGGGAAGAAATGGATCAAGGTACTCTGTCGTACTCTAAGAGGGAGTTGGAGTCTAGAGAGAATGGAAGTCAATGGATAGTAGGGAAGCTTTTAGTCTGGTGTAGCCTGTTGCATCCGCATTAAAATGATAGACAACATCTTTATCAGCTGTATTGATGAGAAAGTGACCTGAACAATATAAGCCACAGCTAAGTACATTCCTTCCACCATCTTCTTCAGATGTTAAAAGCAACAAGTGTCAAAAAAGGAGAGGGGTTAGGTGAGAATGGATGGTAGAGATATGCTAGAGGGAGAAATATATAAGGAAATGAGAGAGCACTAAAAAAGAGATCAGACAATCAAGGAAAAAAGACAAAAGGAAGAACATTGAGAGAAGAGAGTGAATAGTATTACTTTTGTGTAAACTTAGCCTCCTCAGGCGAGCTTGTAGAAAGCCGAATGCTCATTTATTACTTAATAAAACCTTACTTTTCCCTACACTAGTCCTTGGGCAAAGCCCTCTGTTGTTGTTCATTCCTTTCTCTTACAAATTTTATTGATTTGGGCCAAGGTTGAATTGCACAACCCACTACTCTAAATGGTCTTGGACCACTATTTTCTGGTCCTTACATTAACAATTGAGATTATTGAAACCAATTATGATGAATAATTGTGAATTATTCAAAAAGATAAAAATATGGCTATGATACCATTAATGATAATTAATTTTTATAAAAATAAAATAAAATTATGCATAAACATGTATGTAGAGTTACAATATTATTCTTAGTCATAAGGTTTTTTTTTTTTTTTTTTTTTTTTTTTTTTTTTTGGAGAAAGTTTTAACCTATGGAATTCGCTCTTAATGATAACTTTTTATTATCAAACCAAGACATCAATCGGTTTTTGGTGTAAGCGGAGATTGAACCACAGATCTTATTTAACCATAAAAATCTTTACCAATTGAAAATGCAAAGAATGGGAAATGCATGAGAAAGAAATCTCAACCAGTTTTGACATTCAATATTATTGAAATAATAAATTTACATTAGGTATTAAAGGGGAATTTAAGAGCATGAGTACCAACTATGTTTTGATCTAAATCATAAAATAGACCCAAATGACCCTTTTCCTTTATTTAGAGAGTTTAAGACTGACCTTACAATAGTGGTAATGATGCGATAAAAAATAATAAAAAAAAAAAAAAAAAAAAAACTCTAATAAAAAAATTAAAAACAAAAAGATATCTTGAAAAAATTGTAGGGCCATCCAGTTTTAATGATCCCAAAATCGTATTTGCTAATTTAATCTGTTGATCAATTAAGTTGAGTTCAACCAGACAAAGTCAGCCAAGAAAATTAGTTTCCATTGACTACTACAGCAGCATGCTTCTTAATCATAAATGCACACGATAACCTGATCTTCAACATGGTAGAAAGCTTGGTGTGGTTATTTAAAAATTTGAATTGTTTCCTTGCCTGCAGCAATGATCAACTATAGCAAGGTTATTAACTTATTATGTCAAGATAGACCAGAATAACGTAATTTTTCAAATCATATGCTCAATGGTTATAGATCTAGAATGATTTAACAGTGGCCCATGCAAACGAAGAAATAGAAATTGAGAGGTAACTCTTCATAAGCAGTTGGTCATACTCTTAAAAATAGCAGCTAGACAAGTAGTCTATCAACAGAATATGAAAATATATGCATCTGACTTCAGCAAAAAAAAAAAAGAATTCTATTTTGGAAATTTGAACAATTATTCTAAACGCATGATTTTTTTTTTTTTTTTTTTTTGAGAATACTAAAGGTCTGTCCTAGAACAACTTATTTTACTAAAATTGTAGAAAAAAAAAGTTGAATAGTACAATAGGACCCATAAATAGTATAAAAAAATGCAGTAAGACCTATATATAGTAGCAAAAATAAGTTAAAATTGCAAATAAGCTGAAAATTTCATCCCATCCCAAATGATGTCTAAGTATTTTAACACACAGAGGGAGAAGGGAGTAAGTCTTAAAGAAAATAACAATAATATATATCTAAAAGAGCCTAACTCTTAGATACACAGCACAGACTTTAAACCCGCATTAATGTTAAATTGCTAATAAACAAGACCATGGATATACATATAGAAAAGGTATGATCTTCTATTTACCATTATATAGATATTCAATACAACTTTGTTTTTTTTCTTTTTTTCCCAACAAAAAAATTTAGCTGAAAATGAAAACTTTTACTAAAAGTGTAGAAAAAAAAAGTTGAATAGTACAATAAGACCCATGAATAATATCAAAAAGTGCAGTAAGACATATGAATAGTAGTAAAACTAAGCTAAAATTGCAAATAAGCTAAAAATTTCAGCCCATCTCAAATGATGTCTAAGTATTTTAACACACCTAGGAAGAGGGGAGTAAGTTTTAAAGAAACTGACAGTAGTGTATATCTAAAAAGACATAATTCTTGGATACACAGTATAGGCTTTAAACCCGCATTAATGTTAAATTGCCAATAACTAGGACTACGGATATACATACAAAAAAAGTATTATCTTCTATTTACCATTAAGGTAAAATTTAGATACAGTATCTTACATACAGTACCTTAGGTACCCATTTTAAAATTCAGCCACCTGTCTGACTAAATAACTCAATTAATGGTGTTAACACAGTCCATTTATGTGTCTCTTTCTTTTCACTTTTGTTTTCAGTTTCCCAAGATGTTAGAGAACCCATGAGAAAACCCAAACTCTTTAGCTTTTCAATCTCTTAGACTTCTAAATTTTTTAAAAAATCAAGATTTTAGAAGAACGAAAAGGCTGCCTTAATTATGTGCATTGCGTTGTCAACTAAAGGTTTGTTGCTTCTTGTCTGCGACTAGGGACATAGTTAGAGAAGCAGAGAACTTGAACGGACAATGAACAATTTCATGTAATCACAAATCTGCGAATGACCATATCCAAAAACCTCATGTTTGGAATCCAACCAAAACCATCATGTCCTAACAACCACAACAAACCCAATCCCCAAACCCACATAAAATCAAACGAGGAGAGGAGAAAAGATAAATTAAAGGAAAACTAAAGAACAAACAAAGAAAGAGAAGAGGAAGAGGACAACGATCGGCGGCCATCGCATCACTGGTGTGCTTCCAATGGTTGCAGAGCTCATGGGTTTCAGGCTTTTAGCCTTGGGGGCCTAGGCCAGACTTCAACGAGAAGAGCAAACCCAAAAGAGACCATGAGAGTGGCTAAAGGTGGCTCGCTGTGGCCGCCCTTGACAGCAGCCATGGAGATCCGGTGGTGGAGAGATCTTCAAGTTTGAGACGAGAGTGAGACGATGGAGGGATCTAGTTAATAGAATTAGAGAAAGAGAGGGTGTTAACACCGTTAGCTAAGTTATTTTAATAAGACAAATGGCTGAATTTTAAAAGGGGTATATAAAGTATTGTATCTAAGGTACTGTATTTAAGTTTTATCCTTACTCTTATATAGAGATTCAATACAACTTAGTTTTTTTTTTTTTTTTTTTTTTTTTTTTTTTTTTTTTTTTTTTTTTTTTTTTTAACAAAAAAAGGTTACAGCAACCAATGGTAGCCCAAATTAACAACGTCCGGACCGCAGCAAATATGTTAAATATTTTTCTCAATGCAATAATTTCTACCTTGTTTAGAATTGGACATCGGCCCAAACAAAAAACATGGCAACCAATATATTTCTATAGTTACAAAGAAATGAAGCCCGAGTCTAACAAAAATATCAGTATGGACTCGAATTTTTCGGCATTGAGTGGAGCCCAACACATATTTAGCAAAATATATCCGAGACCAACACATAAAGTTGTTAACTTTTATTTATTTATTATTGTTAAAAAAAAAAAAAAAACCATAAAGTTGTTAACATTATATGGGAATTATAAAATTAAGTATAATATATCAAAGAACTAAGCTTATTTCATATTTTTCAGTAATAAAATTTATTGTTATATTTATCTTTATTTTTTTCTTTTTGCTATAATTTCTCAATATATTTCTTTGATGAATAATTTATTATTATAATTTACGCTTGTTAGTAAATTTTAATGTCTATGGCATTTTAGAAACTTAGGGATGCAACGGATGTTTCTTTTGTGAAGACCACTCGCAAATAAAAAGTAACTAGTCTGCAGATTTGTTAATCTAACAAAGCCATTATTATGATATATGAGATAATAATCAAACTGTTAGAAAATGAGCTTGGCATTATTGAAGGCTAGCAAGTTGCCTGCCACAATTGGTGGGTTAGCAAAAGAAACATAGTTAATATATTGAGAGGCACCGAGCTTAGCGGGTGGATCAGCACATCGGTTGGCATCAACAAAAGAAATATGAAGAAATTTACTAACTCACTTTTGCTTATATCTATTAAACGTATATCAAATTATCAATAATAGCGTATTCCTCCCTCAAAAGATGAAACTCACTTTATTAGTTTATTCATGAAAAGAGTCCATTATTATTGTACTCCCTTAGCATAACTAATGTCTTAGTTATAATATAGATATCCAATATAACTTTATTTCCCCATTTTTTCAAGGTCCCGCAGAAAAAAAAACCAAAAAAACAAACTGCAGCAAAAGACTAGAAAACAAACATAAACCCAAATCCATTACGGATTTTCTCTACTAAAATATCATACTTTGGAGTTTGGATGCCATGCTATAATTGGCCTATGTAATTTCAGCCTCTACAATTTCACAAAGGTTACTTGCAGTGGCAATTTCAGATTGCCTCAATATCTCAGTGTCACTTGTGAGGCAATATTTCTCCCCAAAAATACTTATTGTATAGTTCAAGAGTGGTCGGCCTTTGACTAGGAAAGAGCTTAAGACAAGTATATGCAATTCTAAGTAACTCAAAGACTTCATCTTCAAATCCTCTGCCAATGAAAGATTCATCAATAATTACATTGTAGAAATCAGAAGAGCTAGTCAAAAGATGAGCAATCCAATCAACCAAACTCCCATTAGAATTGTTGGCATAATTATTAATTTCAATGGATTCCTTCCCTATAATTAGCTCAAGAAGCAAAATTCCAAAGTCGTAGACATCCTTTTTTACATACCCCAACTCCCAAACATCACTGCCTATAAAAATGTTATTGTTTCTTGAGTTCTTGAACATTTCCCCACAAAAATTTGATATTATTGACCCACCAAAATTCGACATCTTGGGCTCAAAATTCTGATCAAGTAAGATAGAGTTTGAACTCAAGTTAAGATGGACCACTCGGAAATTGCACTCATGGTGAAGCAATACTAGGCCTCTTGTTATACCCATAGCAATTTTAATCCTCGAAGGCCATTCCAAGATCTAATTCTTGCCTTTCGCTGCTGCAGCCAATCATAAAGGTTACCATTCGATATATATTTGCACACCAAAAACTTTTCCTTCCTTTCTTTACAGTATCCTAACAGGGGAACAATGTTATTGTGTTTCAACCTACCTAGTGACAAAAGCTCAGACACAAATTGTTTCTCTAAAGATTGATCAAAATCATGTAATCTCTTAATCGCATGGGGCAAACCATTTGAGAGCACTCCCTTGTACATCATTCTGATCTTTCCCAATCCAATGACACTGCCTGTGTTGAAAGCAGTTGCCTCACTAAGCTCTGCAAGGCTCATTCTAGGAATCATTCTCACCAACTTGGAGACCTGTGGATCAAATAATTGATAAGAAATTACAATAGAATTCATCACAAGCATAGATATTTCTTTTAGGTGGCTTAATGCTAGCGTTGTTGTGATCGTTTCTTCACTTATCATTAGTAATTGATCCATGACATCATAACGGAGTCAATTTGTGGTCTGTATTTTTTGGGTTAATCTTTGGTTTTTAGGTTTGAGATTTTATTTTCTTTTTTTTTTAATTTGTAATGGTTTCTTAGTCAAAATAGTGTTCTTATTATATAGGAAAATGTGAGTATATTAATTAACAATATCTAGCTAGGAATATTCTTAGAAAAATATTTTCCAGACCCTATAAATTTGTTTATACTTTATAGTATGAAACAAAAATAACAATTCAATTTATATTTTAAATTTTTGGTAGACTATTGAAATTATTTTCCTTAATAATTAATGGATCCTCCGGTGGATTTAGAGTCTGAATCTTGATAGAACCAAAGCTAACCTTATGTTGCTTTCCATTATTCTGTCTCAATGATTGTTGCCGTCATGATTAGACACAGGGAAAGAAAACCATTTTAATGGCAGTTATCTTGGGGTTTCAGGTTCTAAAGATGGTGATTTAGCCAAATGATGAGATAATGACTCGCATACACCTTGAGAGTTGTAGTATGCTCATCAATTAAGCTTGTATCCTTGGATTATTTGGACCTAACGGTACTCTCTAAATTAACGATGAACATGATTATATAGGGCTATTCAACTAAATATGTGGACCTTATGGGATGGCCCGTTAATGCAAATAGCAAAATCTTAAGCTTCTTGTTTAACCTTTGACATTCCCATCAATTTTTAAGCATGTTTACTGGTACACAAAAATAAATATTATACTCCAGAACATGGATTATTTCCAAGTATCCTATATATATATATATATATATACACACAATTTCCTTAGAAATGGCTTATTGTGGCATTAATGAAGTATTTTAATTTGACTAAAATCCCCTCCAAAACCAGGAAGACCAAAATCAGTTAATAGTTTATACCACGGTTTTAAAAACTTAACCCAGCATCGAACTGTTTTTTTTAATTTCCGGTTCAACCCTGGTTTTTGACCAGTTTTTGGCTGATTTTCCAATTATTGACTAGTTTTGGGGCTTTTAACCTGATCAGACTAGCTCTCGATTCCCGGTTGAACCGGTCAAATCGACCAATCCGGTCCGATTTTTAAAATAGTGGTTTATACCAAAAATCAAATGGAAAAGCACACTACTTTCCACTAGAATATCCAAACCAGTCCCAGTTAGTTACCTAGAAAATGGAAGGGATTTATTTTAATGACTAAAAGGGAGTGAATCAAGATATGGAGGACCTAAAAGACCACCATAAAGACCTGGCAAACAGGTTGGGTCAGGTCGGGTTCACGTCAAAAACATGTTATCTTAAATAGGTTGTAAATGGGCTAGGTTGATCGGATCGGGTTACAGGTTGATCCATATTTTTTCACATGCAAAAAAAATATATAAGTAAATGAACAAAAAGTTACTAAATGTCAAAAAAAAAAAAAAAAAAATCAATAACACATATTCTTAAGTTTAAACAGTTTATTGTGACAAAATATTTCACATACCGTGGCTCCTAGAGGACAACTTTTGCCAAAGGCCTTGCAAGACCACAAGCTAGTACCTTGCCCATCAAGAATCCCATTACCAGATACAGTAAGCCCATCAACATGCTGAAACATAACCCAGTATGCTTTATTTTCAAGGACGGTATAGTCCGATGGGGCCACTAAGGGTCCCAACAAGCATAACATTAACTTTGTTGCTGCATGGTCCAATAAAAATCACTTGCCCGAGAGCGGAGAGCGAACTTTCCTGCTGGTACATAAATAGTGGCAAGCTGCATAGTGGCACAAGCTTTTGTCCATGCACTAAGAAAAGCCTGAGCTGAGTCCGTTTGCCCATCTGGTTTGGCTCCAAAACTCACTACATTGTATACCGTTGGGGCAGCTCGCATTAAGGAAATGAACATAGAGAGAAGTGTAAGGACAAGACAGCTTATGGCAGGGAATGCCATTTCGGTTTTTTTTGGATGTGAAACTAATGTGTGTTTGTGACTTTGTGTGTGTCAAAGAGAGAAGAAGTGCCTTAGGGAGTTTAGCGCTTGAGGGAGTTGAAACTTGAGAGGGTATTTATAGCATTTGAATGCACATTTGGTTTTGAGAAAGTATAGACATAAATACAAATTTTGACAACAAATTTCCACTTGGCTAATATGACAAGTTTTTTTTTTTTTGGATAGAAAACACATTGAAACTATTATTATAACAACATCACAATACATATACATCCTGGATAAGAGCTTGCTGAATACAGCAAGGAATCTCTTCAATCCAAATTACATCATTGACAAGGTTTTGAGCTTGTCTTGCTAAAATATGGGCTGGCTTATTGCTAATCTTTCGTACATGAGAAAAATGAACAACACCAATTTCAGCACCTAACTCATGAATGCCTTCCACAATAGCATCAACAGAAGAGGGAGGCAGTGTAAGTCGCCTGAGAGCATTATCAAGGAATCACCTTCCAACACAACACCTCACAGCCTCAAATGCCTTGCTAGCAGCAGACCCGCCTCATAGGCCTTGGCTTCAACTTCAAGTGACCCCAATGGAGCTTTAATTTTTCTGCACAAAGCTGCCTTTAATCTGCCTTCAACATCTCTTATCACAACACCAATCCCAGCTTTCTTCTTTGATGAAAAAAGAGCCCCATCTACATTGATTTTAAATAAACCCACTGAAGGAGGACACCAGGCCGAGAGCAGAGGCTGTTGCTTTGCATCAGGTGTGTGCTGAACCGGATCTGATGTAGAAGGAATGCATGAATCCACTGCAGACCAGTACTCCTGAAGGTAGTGTGCTGTCCAAATAGCTATGGCCGGACCTGTTTTGCCTTCACCACCATAAATAATTTCATTTCTGTTACTCCAAAGTGCCCAAGCCGTTGTAACAATCTGTGAACATTTTTCGTCACCTGCTACATTAGTCATCATAACAAACCATAACAAATCCATAAAAAACCAAGATGAACATCCAAAGGCAGTAGTTGTAATTTTGAAGCAGCCCAAGTTTCTTGTGCTCTTGGGCAGCCCCAAAAAATATGTCCATTCGTCTCATGCTCTTCATGACAGCAAACACAAATATCTTCTGCAATCACATTACGCCTCCTTAACTTGACTTTGGTTGGTAAAGTGTCACGACAAGCACGCCAACAAAAGTGTCACACCTTATGGGGAATGGGCAAAGACCAAATTTTCTTCCAAAACTTCCTCAATAAACTACCATCAGAAGTAGTCCCACAAGTTGCAGATGTAAACAAATTAACCGCTAATTTATAAGCACTCTTAACAGTGAAAATTCCATTAGAAGTTTTAGCCCAAACCAGTTTATCCGCTGGTAGAGTAACACTCAATGGAATACTCTTGATCAAGTCAGCTTCATGAGGAATAAAGAGATGTCAACCACTTCAGTTTTCCACCTTGCTGTGTCTGAGTCAATCAAGTCAGCAACATTCAAATCTGCACTTAAAAATAACCTTGCAGAAAAGTACTTTATGAGATGATACCCCTGGCAGCCACTTATCTTGCCAAATCTTGATATTTGCTCCATTACCAACTCTCCATTGCATGCCTTTAATGACTAAGCTTTGGGCGCTTTAGGTACCCTATAAACAAGAGACTCACCCCCCATTTGAAGATGCCACCCTTGCTTTGCGAGAAAAGCCATATTAAACAATTTTAAATTCTTAAAATCCAATCCTCCATTACATTTAGGCTCACACATTTTTTGCCAATTAAGCCATGCAATCTTCCGTTCCTCATTTTTTTGGCCCCACCAAAAATTCCTAATCATCCCCATCATTTCCTCACAAAGCGAATCCGAAAGTTTAAAACAACTCATAGTGTAAGCCGGAATTGCTTGAGCCACGGCTTTGATCAAAACTTCTTTTCCCGCCTTGGACAACAATTTTTCTTTCCAATCGCTAACACTTTCCCCAATTTCTCCTTAATGGCATTGAAGGTAAGTCTTTTATTTTTCCCCACCAAAGAAGGTAGGCCAAGATACTTCTCATGTTGCTTAATTATTTGGGCACCAAACCAATTTTTTATCTCCTCTTGAACTTCCCTTGAAGTGTTGCTACTGAAAAACAAAGATGTTTTTGCACGATTTAAACTTTGACCGGAAGCTTTCTCATACAAAGCAAGCAATCGTTGTAGTTCATCACACTCCTTTAACGTTGCCTTGCAAAAAAATCAAGCTATCATCTGCAAAAAAACAAATGAGACAATCTAGGACCACCCCTACAAATTTTAACACCCTTCATTTGACCCCTTTCCACTGCTGATTTAATCAAAGCAAACAAACCTTCTGCACATAAGAGGAAAAGGTAAGGTGACAAAGGGTTTCCTTGACGGATTCCCCTAGATGGAGTAATATGCCCTCTTGGAGTCCCATTAATTTTAATTAAATAAGTAATCGTAGAAACACATCTCATGATCAAATCCCTAATCCGGTCAACAAAACCCAATTTCTCCATAATTTTTTCAAGCCAAACCCACTCTACTCTATCATAAGCTTTACTCATGTCTAATTTAAGAGCCATTTCCCCAATCTTGCCTTCTTTTTTTTGGCTAATATGATGCATAGTTTCAAAAGCCACCAACACATTATCAGTAATCAATCTCCCATGGACAAAAGCACTCCATGTATCACTAATAATTGAAGGTAAAAACTTTTTCAACCTATTTGCAATAGCTTTTGAAGCAAATTTATAAACAACATTACATAAACTAATATGTCTATAGTCTATTATCTTTTTTGGCCCTTTAATTTTTGGGACAAGAGTAATGTGAGTTTCATTAAAATTGGGTAGTGAAATATCAAAGTTTAGAAAATCAAGTACCGTTTTGGTGACCACCGTGCCACAGGTGCTCCAAAAGTGTTGAAAAAACAGAGGAGGCATCCCATCAGGACCCGGAGCCTTGAGTGGATACATTTGCTTCAAAGCTACATTCACTTCACACTCCACAAAAGGTCGAACCAGCCATTCATTCATTGCATGAGTCACCTTAGGTTGCACAGCCAAAAGCAAATCAGAAAAATCCACCGGATTACTAGTAGAAAAAAGATCCCCGAAGAACCCAATTACTATCTCCTCCATTTTATCTTCTTCAATCTGCTCAGCTCCATCATTATCTAGCAAGCCCTCCATTAAATTCTTTCTATGTCTAGCCGAAGCCTTGGCATGAAAGAAAATTGTATTCCTATCACCATTTTGGAACCAATCAATCCTTGATCGCTGTCTCCACATGTCATCCTCTCTATCCAACCAACAGTTTAGTTCGATTCGAGTATGTCTCATTGCTTCCACTACTTCCATGGATGTGGGCTGCATCTCTAACCATTCTAATTTGGTTTGAAGCTCCCTAATAATTCTTCCCACATGGCCAAATTCTGTAGCATTCCAAGAAGACAAGTCAACTTTGCACCTCTCTAAACAATTGTGAAGAACCCAATCCGATTCTATCAATTGACCACTTTCCCATGCATCCTTTACAACCTTTTCACATCTCAAGTCCTTCAACCACATTGATTCAAACCTAAAGTTTCTTTTGTGTCTCCTTTTCTTCTGTTGTTGAAACAAATGAAGTGATAGTGGAGAATGATCCGAAACCGAAGAGGATAAATGGTGAAGCTTAGCTGTTGGATAAAGAGACATCCACTCCAATGTAGCCAAAGCCCTATCCAATCTTTCTCGTATTTGAACCCCACTAGTTGTTTGATATAGCCAAGTAAATTTAGATCCAATGAAACCTAGATCACACAACCCACAATGATCAACAGTAGAAACAAAGTCTGCCATCTGTTTTCTTGGACGAATACTTCCACCTTCCTTCTCCGAGAGACCCGTAATCTCATTAAAATCACCAATGACTAGCCATGGTAAAGAAGACGTTCTTTTTAAATGCTTCAATTTTGCCCAAGATTCATGCCTTTTAGCCGTATCCGGATGACCATAGAAACCTGTGAAATGCCACCAACCAACTTCCCCACCATTCACCCATGCATCAATATGATTTTGAGAAAAAGTCTTAATATCTACCTTCAACTCTTCTTTCCACAACAAAATAAGACCACCACTACTTCCAATACTAGGAACAACAAAACAATTTTTCATTTTACATTTTTCCTTAATCAAATCCAGCCAATCTTTTTTCAGCTTTGTCTCCATAAGAAAGACAATAATGGGCTCTTATTTATTCACTACCTTTGCTAAGACATTAATTGTTCAGAGGTTCCCAAGCCCTCGACAGTTCCAACTTAAAAGACTCATTGTGCTCGGCGGGGTTGCTGAGCAACCTCCGCCGTTGAAGTAGTAGGACATACCTCAAGCTTTTTCTTTTTTTCCCCTTCAATAGAATGATCTTCCTTTCCATCTAAATCAGCACTTTTTCTCTTCTCACCAATGTCAAGACCTGCTACTGCCTTCTCTGCAGAAGTTTCTTTCTTAACAGCAATACATTTCCATGTTCTTTTTGGAGTATGGGTTATCTACGAAGAGTTTCCCTGATTTGAATACTCAGTATGCAACAAATCTCCTTGTGTAAATTTTCTAGGTCTTCCACGTGTGTTCTTTTTTTCTTTAGGAGTAGAAGTTTGGCCAACATTAAATTCCTCAATCTGGATTGCCTCCAAAGAGTCCACATCATAACTGACTACCTCCTTATTTAAATCTTGAGCTGCTGTTGGGATGTTAAAGGACTTGGCTTGAGAAAAAATAGGAGCAACGTCCACATCACATCTGACTTCCACCTTATTCAAATCTTGATTTTCCATTGACACATTAATGCATGATTTGGCATGAGAAAATATAGGGACAGCGACTGAAACAACACCAGAATTATCGGTTTTCAAGTTTGAAAGGTTTGGGAGGAGTTAATCACACTATCTAAAAGTTGTAACTACCCCTCAAAATCCGGAACCACCCTTGCATCATCCTTCCCTGTCTGCTGCGATCCAAATGGCTTGAAGGAGGAAGAAACGTGTTCATCATCATCCATAAACCCCTCCACACACCAAGGCACCAACCTATTCTCATTTGTAGCACGGGAATCAGATCTGATTGTGTTTTCAAAGCCCTTATTCCATCCTGGACCATTAGCAACTGAATTGTTCATTACACCAGCAACACCATCTGTAGCACCACTGTTCACATGATCATATCCTTTAACTGCAACAAAAGACTTTTTTGCCGAATTGAAAAGAGGAGCTCTAATCCACGAACCAAATTGTTGTTCTGCTACAGTCAAAGTACCCTTACTTCGCAGCCAAAGAGAACAATCTTTATCATCATGAGAAACAGTCCCACACCAGTAACAGATATTCGACAATCTCTCATACATAAAAGCAGCCCACCCTTCAATATCCTTATCCCAATAGATCTTCCTTCCCCTACATAAAGGCTTTGAGACATCAACAACCACTCTCACTCTCATGAAATTCAGCCCCAACATTTCTCCCAAATCTTTTGGTTTGATCACAGGTCCAATAGTCTTTCAATACTAAAAGTGGTTTCAACAATTTGGAGAGGAAAAGGCAAATTATAAATTTGCACCCAAAAGGCTGTTGATTTAAAACCCAATGTGTAGATAGGAGCATAACCCTCAAATTTTTCAAAGACCACAAGATGTCTATCAAAAGCCCACGGTTCGCCTTGAATAACTCTTTCCGCATCAACTTCCAATTCAAAGGCAAACAGCAGAATGTTTTCACCACCCACAGTGACACTGAATCCTCCTTTTGTACACCATAAAGGTCTGAATGTTTTTGCAACAGCCTCTATATTTAATAATCTATGGGTGAAGAATTTCCCTGCCAATATAAAATCTCTCTTCTTCCTATCAATTCTCAATGCAACCCGATTTTCTTCAGATTCTGACAAAGAGAACTTCTTCCAACGAGTTGATAAATCCTCCATTAAGACAAGTGAAGTTGACAAAGAGACAGATACAACAGACACAGTTTGAAATAAGACAAAGAAAGTAAGGTACAATCTGACAGAATTTGAAAACAAAGAAATAGATACTAACTGACACGGCTTACTGACACGGCTTGAAGTGAAACAAAGAAAGTAAAATAGAAACTGACACACTTAGAAGCAAAAAAACAAATCTCCAAGAAAAATTTATACTTGAGAACCCACCATCCTTCTCAAAGAGAAGGGAAACAATATACTACAAGGAAGAAAAGAATAACTGCCATAGAGAAGCCAAACTGCTCTTTCTTGAGAACCTTTCGTGACTTCCAATGTGACAAGTTGTTAGTAATTGGTAAACAAAATGACATCAATGGTAGGTTTAGATAAGAATTAATAAAAAATTGCCAACTCTAATTTTGTGAAAAATATTTTGAAAATTTTTGTGTATGTAACATTGCTCTTTAATTTCTCACCTTGTAGAGTGTTAGTCAGCAACAGTTCAATAAAATATGATTTTATCTATAAAAAAAAAAAAAAAAAATTGATTCTTTTTTTCTTATAATTTGATAGCTATAATGAAAGAGGTGCTAATTAAACTACGAGGATCCGAAAAATTTTCTCTCTTTTATTTTTTATATAGATATGAAACGTGATAATTGAGATAGTTATTTATAGACATTTATTTTGGTTGTGATTGTATACGCAATATTAATTTGAATTTTGATAATTATTGTAGTCATTAAAAAGTGTTTAGAATTAAAAAAATAATAATAATTAACTAACCAACTATGTTTTTCCTTTCCTAATCTCCCTTTCCCCACTTCTTATTTAGTATATAGGTTTGGTTAATGTATGTCCTTAAGTCATTCATTAATCATTTATTTTAGAAAGTGAAATGATATGTCCAAAACATTTTTACAATAAATCCTAAGTGGCAAGTTGTTAGTGGTTGTTATTGTTGGGACAAAAAAATAATCTTAGTGTTTTGTTCAAATTTGAACCAATAATAACTAATTACCTGTGATTTGTTGTAAAAATGTTATAAACGTAGCATCTCCCTTTTAGAAAACGTTTTATGAAAAATTGAAAAAAAAAAAAAAAAAAAAAAAAGTTAGTCACCCTTTCAATTTTTCATAAAAGATTTCCTAAAATGGTTTACATATATACCATAAATTATCTATGGGGACTCAAATTGAATTGGACTCAAACAATAAAATTTGTAGAGTAAGGATAGAATGGCTAAACACTAGCAAAGCGAACTATGGTTGACGTGAGATTCATAGGAATAATAATAAAGGAATTTGACTAAGTGTTTGGGAGGACAATAATAATAATTTTTGCTAAGTGTTTGTGAAGAAAGTTCGTCCTCGACTACGCTGATATGCAAGCCTCATATGTACACTTAGGCACTAGGCACTTGTACTACTACACAATACACTATCCAGCTACTACCATACAACCATCCTATAACCCAACACACAAACTGATACAACATACAAAACATACAACCATCCTATAACCCAACGGACAAACTGATACAACTTACAAAACTATGCTTAATATATATCCTTAGCTATCGATATGCAAACATATATTGAGCTACTTGGAATAAGGATGACATAAAACGTGTAAAGTTTATTATATTTAAATAAATAAAAAATTATCACATATGATTAAAGTAGTTAAAAATAATTTTAAATTTTATTTTGAAATTCCTAAAATTTTCGAAATAGAATGGTAGTTGGAGTAGAATTTTAAATATCTTAAAAAATTGACTAACTCATATTTACTTAACTTGAGCCATAGTGAGAGTAGAATTCAAATTTTTTTTTTTTTTTTTAATACAAGATAGAATTTCTACTCTAGCCTAATTTAAGTATATGTATGTGAAATTTCTTTCTGAAGACTTGAACCTTGGCCTTGTGCCCCACACCCCATAAGCATTTATACTTGTGGAGTGACTACCACACCAAGAGTGCGCGGTGGTAGAATTCTAAATTCTTGAAACTTTGTTAATAAACTTTTTATCTAATTCTCTAATTAATGAGAATTTAAATATTTTTCCTAAAGAGTATATAATTAACAACTTGGCACAGGGCGTTATATAATAATGTGTGATATATTACAAATTACTATGAAAAAATAATTAATACATGATAAGAAGTTATCTATTCCATTAAAACATAAAATTAATTAGTAATAGTTTAATATAAATGCAAGGTTTGGTGAAGTGAAAGGTTAAATAAAGAGAATTTAATAACAACATTGATGTTTTTTTTTTTTTTTAGACAGAAAAGCGGTAGATGACAACATTGATGTTAAGGTTGAGGAACCTAGGGTTTTTGTTCAACAACAAAAAATACAAAAAAATTGAGTTTATAAAAACCCATTATGATGAATAATTTATTAATTATTAAAAAAAAAAAAAGATAATAACATAACTCTGATACCATTAATGATAAAAACATGATAATTGTTAGTATCGGTTACTTAAATTAAATAGATATTCATAAAATCATAATAAAGACCTAGTTATCGAAAAAATTATCTCAACAATAAAGAGGAAAAACAAATAATGTTTTAGTCCATACATATATTATTAAAACCGGATGTCCCATTGACCCTACAAAATTTTCAAGAGATCTTTTCGTTTTTGCTTTTTATTACTTTATTAGAGTTTTTTATTGCATCACTACCATTATTGTAAGGTCAGTCCAAAACTCTAAGGTAAAGCGTCATTTCTATTTGAAATAGATCTATTTTATGATTTTGATCAAAGCATAATTAGTACTCATGCTTCTTCATCAAATATGCAAAAGAACCTGATCCTCAACGTGGGTAGAAAGCTTAGCTTGGTATGGGGTTTTTTTTTTTTTTTTTTTTTTTTTTTTTCCCAAATATGCAATGATCAGGTATAGCAGGGTTATTATGTCCTCATCATAGACCAAGGTAACGTAATTTTTCAAATCATATGGTCAATGGTTATAGATCTAGAGTGATAAATGATTAAACAGTGGCCCATGCAAACGAAGAAATACAATTTGAGAGGGTAACTCTTTATTATCAGAAACGATAGCTGAGTATTGCCCAAAAGCATGCAATTGGTCATACCCTTACAAATAGTAGCTATACAAGTAGTCCATCAACAGAATACGAAGATGCATCTGATTTCAACAAAGAAAAAAAAAATCTATTTTGGAAATTTGAACAATTATTTTAAATGCATATATAAATGCCAAATTGCCAATAACCAGGACTACAACAGATACACATATAGAAAAAGTATGATTTTTTTTTTTTTCTTAAGTGATCCGTGCTTCGGTGCATATATATGACTTTATTTGCCATTATATATAGATTCAATACAACTTATAGTTATTTGCTTTTTTTACAACAAAAAATGATTGCAGCAAGCAAACGAAGCCCAAGTTAACAACGTCCGGACCACAGCAAATTAATATGTTACATATTTTTCTCAATACAGTAGTTACAATTTGTATCTCATACTTCAGTTGGTCTACGTAATTTCTACCTCAACAATTTCATTTGAGGTACTTGGAGTAGCAATTTCAGATTGCCTCAATATCTCAGTGTCATTTGTGATGCCATGTCTCTCCCCCAAAATACTAATTTTAGTGTATAATTCAAGCATTGTAGGCCTTCGACCAGGAAAATGATTCAGGCACGTACATGCAATTCTAAGTAACTGGAAGATTTCACCATCAAACCCTCGGCCAATCAAAGATTTATCAATGACACTGTAGAGATTAGAAGAACTAGTCAAAAGATGAGTAATCCAGTCCAACAAGCTCCCATTCGAACTTTTCGAATAATTATTGATTTCAATGGGTTCCTTTCCTATAATTAGCTCAAGCAGTAAAATTCCAAAGTCATACACATCCTTTTTAACAAAACCCAACTCCCAAACTCCACTGTCTACAAAAGAGCTATTGCTTGAGTCAATGTCAATAGAATCCAAGAAAAATGCCCCTTCAGAACTTGATATTTTTGCCCCTCCAAAATTTGATATCTTGGGCTCAAAATTCTTATCTAGTAAGATAGACGTAGAACTCAAGTTAAGATGGACTACTTGAAAATCGCACTTATGGTGAAGCCATGCTAGGCCTCTTGCTATCCCAATTGCAATTTTAATCCTCAAATGCCACTCCAAGATCTTATCATTGTCCTCCATTGCATGTAGCCAATCATAAAGGTTACCATTCAATATATATTTGTACACCAAAAGCTTTTCCTTCCTTTCTTTGCAGTACCCCAAGAGGGGAACTAGGTTATTGTGTCTCAATCTACCAAGAGCAAATAGCTCAAATACAAATTGCTTTTCAAAAGATGGAGATTCATAGAACCTCTTAACTGCAAGTGGCCAACCATTTGGAAGCACTGCCTTGTACATTATCCCAATCTTTCCCAACCCGATGAAATTATGTGTGTTGAAGTTGTCAGTTGCCTCTCTAAGTTCTGTAAAGCTCATTCTAGTAATCATTCCCTCCAATTGAGAAATCTGTGAATCAATCATCATTTTTGCATGCTGCGTTAGTGTTGAACGGAAAATAAATCAGAATTTAACACGTGGTTGTTTGTTTTAAGTGGTAGAGAATTTGTTGAACGAAAGGGCTATTTAGCTATATTAGTATTACAACTTTTTACATTTGCTAAAGCACTGCTGATCAGTTGGAGATAGACACTAAAATCCACTATAGAATTGTCAACGTGAGACTAAATACATGGCAGTGACATAAGTGACTAAGAGAATATTTGGCTAGGTACTTGTTTTGATAGAAGTCCTGTCTTGTGGAGTCATTATGAAAATATTTGCATATTATGTGAAAGCCATAGCGCTATTTATCTAACAAATAATCAAGAACATTGATTTCTGCTTCCTCTTTGTTCGTGAAATTATTCATGAGGGAGATATTTTGCTTTAAAAAATTTGGTCTATAGATAATCCAGTAGACATTATGACTAAGTTCCCTCATATGTATTAGGTTTATGTAGACATGATGACTAAGTTCCCTCATATTAGAGGTGTTAGATTTATGCGTATAGGCCCAAGATGCCAATTTTATTGTAAGTCCATGCATATTTAACCCCTAGCTCTCTCTTCCTATATAAAATCTACTTAGAGTTTATTGTAATTGAGTGAATTGAAATTATAGTGAAGATATGACTATCTAGAATTTATACCATACTCTCATATAATAAAAATATAACACTTAATAAAAATTTCTTCTGTGGACATAAGCCGTTAAGTTGAATTACGTAATTCTCATATTTTTTGTGTTCTTTATTTTGTACTTCCTCTTCACTATAATCTTAATTCATTTCATCACAATGCCCCGTTTATTCCTACAATCTTTGTACAAATTCAAATTTTTGACCAGTCTTTGCGTTTGAGTTTGCCCTTAATATGATTTTGGATGGAGGTGATAGAGAAGGGTCGTTTGTGTGACTTGACTCAAAGGTCAAGGTGGAGATTCTTTAGTCAGTGGTGTGAATTGTCACATGCTTATTCTTTTTGACTTTGTCTTAAATTCTTTCTCCCAAAAAAAAAAAGAAGAAGAAGACTGTCTTAAATTGGTTTAATATTTTACATGTGTAGCACAATATTTCATCCCACAAAGCATAGGCACCATGCCGACTTTGAAATTTTATAAATACTAGAAGCCTGTTTGGTTAGAGATTTTTAGTACTGTTATTCAGTTTTTAGTGTTATGAAAATTCATATTTGGGTGTTATAGAAATACATGATAGAAGTGTTATTGTTATTTAAATACTGAAAACTGTTATTTAAACACTAGTGCCAAACAGCTCCTAGATTTCTTTATATTTTGATTTATGATGTGCCCTAATTAGGTTAGAGCAAACCAACATTACTTTATTTATTTTTTTATTATTATTATTATTTTTTTATGTCACATGTTGAAACTCTATGAAAAGAATGTTAAGGTTTTAGGAAAGTACATTTATATTACCTTTGTAATCTCCATATTTTTAGTGAACTTTTATCTTTGTCTCCCCCTAGCTTATATGTAAGCCTAATATCAGAACACATAAATTAATTAGTATTTTCTTGTGTGGTTGTGCCTGATGTTCTTTCAAAATTCTTCGTTTATATTATATGTTTGTAAAATATGTTTAAATCTCATTATATATTTCTCAATTAATGTTATGTGAATTTCATGCAACAATATAATTTGCCTATAAAAAACCTAAAATCTAAATAAATAAATAAAATCAAACACATCGCTTTTTGAGATTAGTGGAGATCGAGTATACAATGGAACGCTGGTAATGAGATAGAGGACATCAATAAGTATTTTTTTATGTCACAGGTTGAAACCCTGTGAAAAGAATGTTAAGGTTTTAGGAAAGTACATTTATATTACCTTTGTAATCTCCATATTTTTAGTGAAATTTTATCTCTGTCTCCCCCTAGCTTATATGTAAGACTAATATCAAACACATAAATTAATTAGTATTTTCTTGTGTGGTTGTGCCTGATGTTCTTTCGAAATTCTTCATTTATATTATATGTTTGTAAAATATTTTTAAATCTCATTATATATTTCTCAATTAATGTTATGTGAATTTCATGCAACAATATAATTTGCCTATAAAATACCTAAAATCTAAATAAATAAAAAAATTCAAACACATCGCTTTTTGAGATTAGTGGAGATCCAGTATAAAATGGAACGCTGGTAATGAGATAGAGGACATCAATTTTGCGCAGCCATCCATGTTTGTAAACTATGTCTATCATATATTAATGTCAAAACATAAGTAGTGGCGGCTCCACGTGCAAGCTAGGGTCACAGGACCACCTGACTTGCAAAAAATATATATATACACTTTTTAAAAAGCTTATTTGCTAAACTAACTTATTGTAACTACTATAGTAAAAATGTTAAACACCCTGACTTGACAATTACAAAAATTTGGGTTCAATCAAAATAAAATTGATGCTACATTCACAACAGTTTCACAATAATTTCAAAAAAAAAAAAAATCAATGTGATAAGTTGTTTCTAATTCTAATTTGAGCCTTATATTGATATTATTTTTTACTCACCAATAAACAGCTTTTTACATAAAATTTATTGTAAAAATATTGTGGATGTAACATTACTTTAAAATTAATTTTGCCTCCCAAACATAATCCTTAATCCCTTTCTCTATAAAAAACAAAAAAATTAAAAAAAAAAAGCTTAAATAATAGCAATAAATATTAGCCCAAATAATAACAAACATCAACCAAACAAAAACAGGACAAGACCAAGTTTTTAAAAAAATCTAATATTAAAAAAAAAAAGATAAAAATCACTAATCATTTAAATTCGTAACTCTTTCAACTTATTTAATAAAAATAATCTCTAATTTCATTTTTTTTCTTAAAAAATTGTACCAAGAAAAATATTATAATTGTGAATTTTTCTTGATGATGACGATAATTAATTATATTCTTATTGGCTTTATAATGCAAAAATTTTACTTTCATTAGCGACTCAATTTCAAATTTTAGTAAATATTTAATTTATTACTCTATTAAATCTTATATAATTTAAATTTATTAACCACCATCTTAAAAAAGATTCCTATAGCCGCTACTGAACTAAGAATAACGAAGATGTAAGGAAATTTTTTTGATAAAAGAGACGAAGAAATGATTCTTCGATATTGAATAAATAAATAAAATAAAATAAATAAATATATAAAAGAGGCCCGAGAGATTACCTTTACGTTCTTGCTTCTTTCGGTTGTTGCGGAGCCTTGGCTTCCCTCAATTGCTTCTTTCATTCTTTTGTTGTTCTTGATTGTTGCATTCGGTAAAGGCACCCAGGGAGTATAAAGAAATATAACCACCACCACCGACACCGTAGAGAAAACCCAGCCTACCAAAAATCCTTGTTTGAAGAAAACATGAAACTTCGCAGGAGCAGCCATGCATGGGTCCAATGGAGCCCCACAAAGTCCCGGACTGTTTGCATAGCTTTCTGCAGGAAAGGTGATATTGTAAAACATAGGCACCGGCCCTGACAACCGATTGTTAGCAACACTGAAATTTTTTAACCAATGTAGCAGGACAAGTTCTGGAGGAATAAGTCCTGTTAGCTGGTTGTTTTCAAGTCGAAGGACATTCAAATAAGTGCAATTCACTATGCTCTTCGGGATTTCACCCGAAAAATTGTTGGAGGAGAGATCGAGGACTGTCAGAAACCCGAGCCAGGATATCTCAGATGGTATGGTGCCTGTAAGGTCGTTCCCTGAGAGGTTAAGATGTGCCAAACTGCAGTAATTATTGGTTCGAGGGAACTGGCCCTTGAGCCTCATGTTCCCGAGGTCGATACCAATAATCCTGTTTTCATCAGTATTCCAGCAAGTGACCCCAACAAAGTTACAGATGAAACCTCTCGTGGTGTTGCCGAAGTTCCATGAATGTTTGAATTTGTTGTAAGGGTCTTCTAGTGACTCTTTGAAGGACCTCAAGCAGCTGATATCATAATGTTCGAAACCATTGCTTATTTCAACAATGTTCAGGAATGACAAAGCAAATATGTGAAGTAGAGATATGACGAGACTAGTATTATGAGCCATTTGCTTGCGAGTGTTTATCAAGAAAGCTTGGAGGTTGTAAAGCCATATATATACCCAGTGAAAAAGCGAAAAATGGAAACACAATCAATTTCAGGAAATTTCAAATTGGAAAATAGATCATTTTGATATTAGCTTCAAAGAACATGTAAGACAAATATGTTAGGAAGACATCGCCTACATTTGAACCAAGTCTATACCATCAAGAAGAGAAGTAAAATCGTTTTTTAGATTGCCGTGTACTAATAAAGTGGTTGATAAGTCTAATTTTCCAAGTCATGCGCTTTGAAGAACTCTGGCCAGGGCATGAAACTTCTATAAGCTTGTCCAATAACTTCGGTGGAGGAAGTCTCCAGCAATTTTTTCTTTTGTTCTTTCGTTTTTCTTCATCTTTTTACAAAGTCCGGTTCTGTTTTTCAACGGTCTTAAAGTACTCCCTTTTGGTTATACATTTCGGGTTTGGCTTATTTCTAATACTTTTTTAAATAAATTTTCTTTCGTTTTAATGAGAAACTATCACATCATTTACTAACTAAATAAAATTTAGAGATTAAAATTCACCACCACTTGCCATTGTATATTTAAAACAAAAAGATATCTCCAATTAAAAAAGTACTAGAAGTAAGCCAAACTCATGCATTTCAAGTAGGATGCCAATTTTGACAAATCCAAAATTGGATTACATTATATTTATATATTCTCTATGCTTACAAAATTTCAAGGTGATAGAATATCATTAGTCATGTCATCAATCAAATGTTTAAATTTAATTTTTTGTAGATTAAAATAATGCATAAAAAATGTGTTTATGGATGAAATGGTAAATAACATCCGATTAGTATGAAAATTGGCATGCATGTTAAGAACATATAAAATATGTAATTTAATAGTAAGATTTCCAAAATACGAATTTAAAACATGTAATTATGATTGTTTTTAATTGTACCATGCATATGCATGGGTTATACACTAATTAATATAACATTTAGAGAATTAGAGACATATTTAACCCAAAAGGCATAAGCCTAATATGTATGAGCTCAATTATATTAATTATGTTAAACACTAATTTTTTTTTATCATTATTCAATGCGTGATTTCATTTCACACGTGTACACCCAACAATCTCCTCTTCACATATGAGTCTCTGCAACTCTATGTGATCATTTTTGTAGGGTTTATGGGCCTTGCCTTGTGCAATATGCCATCCCCACTCCATTTGCAAAAGGGACCTCAATAACCTTGACCTTATCATCTTTGTTACACATCACCATGATCTCTAATACCATTTGTTGGAGAGATAAAACATTATTAGGATATTACTTGAGTAGTTAATATAACAAATAGAGACACACTTAACCCAAAAGACCTAATAAGCCTAATGGGTATGAGGTCAACTATAATATATTAACCACTCAATCTTATTATCATTACACCCAAAAATAATTTATGCACATTGTGTGTGTACGAATAATAAGGTGTGTAGGCTAATTTTTAGTCAAAATTTTATAGTTAGTGTAGTTAGGTTCACTGGGCTTTTGCCCTATTTATGTTTAATTGTACTGCCCATAGTTTTAAAAACACTCTTATATTAACTTGTAGTACACTTATGTGTCTCCCGTATAAAAAGTACCTCTATACAATTTATTTTTGAGAAATACAATACAAAGTGATCACATTTTAGCCAATCAAATCTAAAATTTAAAGACATCAGGCCATGCAAAGTTGTGTTAAAATTCATAGTTGCTGTAGCAACCGGGTGTCTATCAAGAAAACTCAGATGTAGAAAGTCATATATGGAGTATGTAACAAGTTAAAAAGAGAAAGAAACAAAATCATCTTCAGGAAATTTCAAGTTGGAAAACAGATCATGTCCCAATAAATTCTTGAAGAAAGAACATATAACAAAACCGATTTAGAAGACATGGCCCAAGCATGAACCAACTCTATGCTATCAACAATAGATAATTAATGATATAGTTTTCTGATTACCGTGTGATAATAAAGTGGTTAATATGTTGACTACGAGTCTAGCTTTCAAAGTCATGCACCGTTAACTCTGGTAGAAACTCGGGAGTCCGGAGATTAGAAAACGAAGTCAATAAATAAAGCTGTCAATTCAATCATCAATGCATGTAAGCCACATTTCCATGAATGCCTTGTCCAATAATTGTCTATGAAAGGTCTAAGTTTACTACTCTTATTATCTGATACAATCTTTAACGCCCCGACGGAACTCGACCTTCAGCCCATGTTCTCATAAGATGGAAAAATTTTCATGGCTCTAGTTAATTTATGCCCTTAGGACATAAATTAACCAGCTATTTTGAGAAAGTTAGTATACAAAATTAAAAAAACTGTCAAAACAGTTAATCATTTTTTCATTTTTCTATAAAAAATTTTATGCTCTAAAGGCACACGTTAATAAAACTCAATTTTCATATGTGCTGGGCGAACTACACATGAGCTCCACTTAATTATGTGACATAATTTTACACCTGTATATTATTATTATTATTATATTAAAAAATACACATGTATATTATTGTGCTTACTAAGAATAAGGCCCAAATCTAACAAAACGTGTATAGACTCAAATCTCTGGTTATTGAGTGGAGTCCAACATATATTTGGGAAAATATATGAACCCCAACACATAAAGTTGTTAACTTTAAATGGGAGGTTTTTTTTTTTTTTTTTTTTTTTTTTTTTTTTTTTTAAATAAGATAAATGGGATTTATAATATGAAGTATTATAGATCAATGACCTCAAGTTCTAAGATCATGTTTTTGCTAGAAAAGCCAAGTCCATAGTTGATTATCAGGTTAGGTTAGAAGATGTCCACTTGATGTCATATCTTTTTTGATCAAAAAGAGGGAAAATATGGGCTGACCCTGAAAAATTAATCTTAATATAAAAATAAAAAAATAAAAAAAATTTAAAAAAGTGAATTTTATCATTTTAGGTGAAAGTTTGACTTAGTTTGAGTGTTGGTTAACTTGGTTAAAGATTGGTCAACAGCGGCATTTTAGTCATTTTAACCTTAAACGTAAAAAATTTGGGCAATTTGACTTCCAATTAGGATAAATTCCCACTTTTAAACATTCTCATGATACCATTAATGACAATTAAGTTTTATAAAATTAAAATAAAATTATTCATATACGTGTATGTAGAGTTACAATATTATTCTTAGTCATAAGTTGTCTGAATCGGTTACTAAAATTAATTAGATGTTTATAAAATCACAATGAAGACCTAATTATCGAAAAAATTATCTCAACAATAAAGAGGAAAAACAAATAATGTTTTAGTCCATATATTTTATGGATTTTAATTCAAATAAAGATACCTAGGTTTTCTATTATAGTTTATTTTTATATTTGTCTATTACCTAAATGATTGTTGACCAAAGATAGGTTAAAAATTCAAATCCTTTTTATCAGTTTTTAAAACGTGGCTATAGGATTATTTGGCTTATAACCGCGTTTTTTTTTTTTTTTTTTTTTTGCCACGTTTTCAGCCATGGCCTAAAACCCATAACTATAGACCTGATGTGGTTGACAAATGCAGCTATAGAACATACTCTAGCCGCGTTTTTCAAACGCGGCTATAGCCCTTTGTTTTTTTTTAATTTTGCTATAGTAGCATTTTTAAAACGTGGCTATAGTTTTTTTTTTCCCTTGCCAGAACGCAAACATAATGAAGCACAAGCAGGCAGAATAACACTTAGAGATAGAAAAAGGCAAACTCATGCCAAAACTTAGATTGGCATTTAAAAAAAAAAAAAAAAAAAACATTCAATTTTGGCTGCTGCTTCCTCATTAACAGGTTTCCCATCTTTATGTGTGTGGGTTAATATATAAACCTCATCCCTAGTTGGCTCCTCCCCATTTGGCCTCTTCTCCCTCTGCCCTCACATAAAGAACAAGTTAAGAGTACATTATGGATGAATGTAAAAAAATATGGACCACACAGAGGCAACAAAAAGTTTACAAAAATATAAGTTAACTCCTCCTCACGTAACCTCACATGGTATGCACATCCTTCATCTTTGCGCGGCAAGCCTTATTTATAGCAGTTCGCACCTACAAAGTTTGATCTATAAATTATCACATTTCCAAATTTCATCTGGAAAGTAGAGTAAAAGATTAATTGAATGTTTAACTCATGTCTCAAAATGTGAATGTCAGTCTTGGGCCAAGCATTCAGACCACCAAAAAAAAACAAACGAAGAAAAAAAAAAAAAAAAATCCCTTTGGCCAGCATGTAGAATATACCTTTTCCCTTTAAGAGTTCCAGTGGGATATGAGGATTGGCCATTGATGCGGAAGGACCCTCCTATCACGGTGCCTTAGTTGCTCGTGTTTAGCCTTTAACTATGGACTTAAAGCTCCTCCATTTTGTTGCAAGAGACTTCATGACCCAACTTTTTCCCTTCGGATCAATGTTGAACCTTGACTATAGCATAAAAGGAAAGCATTCAATTACATAACACAGCAAAATGAACTTACATATGCCTGAGCTATATTATAAGTTGGATACTCTTTTTGAGATGGTTTTGGACTAATGCTTATTGGTGAAACTTAGGTACATTTCCTTCTGAAAACCTAAGGAACTATATGTAAGTTTCATTTACTTAAAAAAGAGAAACTTTATAGTAGTACCTGGACGATCTGCCACATTTCCTCTTTGGCTGCCTCCGGTACAGCCCTCCAGCTGACATAAGTAAGGGGTGCAATGTAGCCATTCCATTCTATGGTACCCGTGAAACTGCTGAGCTTGGCCGGCCAATGGGCTGCCCAAATCTGTTGATTGAAACATCTATTCGCTCACCATCAGACAAGTCCCACAAGAAGCGGCATCATGAAGGGCCTCGACACCTCTTTTTCCTAGGCTTGCACACTGACTGGCATGATTGGTTGTTGTAGCATGCTGGGGCCTCCTGAATCTGCTGCTGTGGACCAGGATTGTTGATCACAGGACCTGATGGACAACCTGACTTATAATTACTGCACCCCATGACAGAGTTTGTAGGTGATTGTCCTACATAAAATAGTAGGGAAATGTCAATATTAGCTACAAAATTAACTCCTATATAATGAGAACCAGGTCCTCATTGTTTACATATATTCAAGTCTGTCTTAAATCCCGGTTGTATAAACTAGCAGACATTTTAAGTAACATAACCAAGTGGAAATGAAAATAAGATACTTATAATGCTGTTTGGAAAATTCTAATTAGATGCTTCATAGATCAACTTGTTCATTGGACAGATAAATAAGCAGATAAAGATAAAATAGTACTAAAATAAGAAACTATAATGAATAAGTTAATACAACATAAATATTAGTATGTTAAATACTAAACAGATAGCAAGTTAAAGGATTTATCATCTAGCAGACCTGCAGTGTCAGCCTGAGGATGGGAGGGCTGGGCTTGGCTAGTTGTCTGCTGTGGCCGCTGTAAATGATATGACTGGTTGAAACTTAGTATGGGCTGCTGTGGCTTAGGCTGGCTGTGTTTGTTGATCATCGGACCCACTGGACGATTCAGCATGTAATTTTTTCTCCTCAAGCCATGATTCCCATGAGGTGGTAAGTGAGATTGTCCTGAAAAGGATAAAAAGCCAATCAATAAAAATTTCAAAATAGATATCTTAATATTGAAATTGGAGACGAACACATAATCCAAATGTATGACGGAAAAGTTATATATAATTTATATTCAACTAGCACTGAAGAGGATTTATATTTGACATGTAACCCACCTGCACTATCATTTGTATAGCCTGCATGAGGTGGTGAGTTTGCAACAAGAGTGAAAAAAAGAACAATCAGTAACAGTTACAACTGAAATACGTATATAATGTCAGTAAGAATCTCACAATGCCAAATGCAACAGTCAAAACAGTTTCTTTCATAAAGCAACTGACAAAAACAAGATAGATGAGTATGTAGTTATGATAATGGTTACCATGGCCTGAATTGAGGGCCTGTGTCAGCAAAAGTATAACGAATATGCAGATTGATACTATCATAGGAGTTGTAATATCAATTTTGAAGAGATAAAGCATTAATCTATCTATAATTAATAACATATTGCAGAGATTGAAAGCTTAAAGAAACAATCATCCCTGATATGAAGAATTAAGTGCATCGCATACCTATGCTACCAATATCACTGCCAGCCTGTGGTTGGCTAAACACGTGGGTGGTCTTATAACTATTACATAATGAGTTTAAAAAAATTCCTCCAGTCCGATTTGGTGGAAAACTTTATTTAAAATTAAAAAGAGAAATAAAAAAGACGAGTGGTTATAAAATTAACCCAATTCTTAACGAAGTACTCATTTAACATGAGGAATGGAAGCTGTCTACAAAATATCAAATTTCTATAATACACTTTGCTACATATTTATATAGATCATACATGCTTATTCTCAGTGATCTTGGCCTCTCCTTGACTCCTTTGCAGCTTGGATGAGATGTACTTGTACACTTTCCTCCTTTGCCTGTTAAGAGAGACTCAAAAAACAAAAGTGAGGCTTTTGAAAACAGCGTTACTACTATGGTTTAATGGTTATTGGATTTTCTAGAAACAGTTTTGAAAACATTATTAATATCATGGTTGCTACCCCTATGAATGTAAATGGGTTGAGCCTTTAAGTGCACAAGGGCTATGCTAATGCCTCTTCAATTAATCTTTTTCTAACTTTTTAAAAGGACAAAATATATATACTTCAACAAACAGATAATTACCCCCAAAAAAGGTTCACACAGATATATATGCATGTGATATATTTACTTTATATTAATATTTCATTCTCTTTAGAATTTTCCTACAGACAATCCCAGACGCTAATCAAGGTCCTCAAACACTACTAGTGGAACTTGGGGTAATGATAATATTCTTTTATGATTAATCGCTAAGTCTCAGTCAAATTGGGGTCTCTTGTGTCTACATAACCCTTCATCCGGGCCATTGAAGTCTATTTGACCCAGGCCCCAGGACTCAACTTTTATTTTTAGTTTTTACCAGTGGCCAACGCACACCACACGGCTGCGTGCGAATATATAATTATTTTAAGATGTGATATAATGTATAATTTAATCTCTATTTTTTATTGTAGATAACCTGTTTTTCCTAAAAAATAAACAAATTATAAAAGTATTTACTATCTTTCTATTTTTACAAATACATCATTTTATTATTTTTGGTGTTTTTGATTGACATTATTCTTTTTTGAAGTAGACTTTTTTTTTTTTTTTGTGGATGAAAGAAGATAGTTTGAAGTAGACTGAAATTGACCAAAATGGTCTAAAATGCTATTATGATGCGACTCAATAGAAGTTTAGGAATAAAAAATACTACACTTTTGCTTTTAGATTATTATATAAAATATTATTATACTACAACAAAATTTGAATTTATAGTCTCTTTTTTAATGTTATATATTCTTTACCATCATTCTAAAATATCAAAAAATATGTATAACTTGAATAATAAGGACTGGGGTTTGGACTTTAAAGTATTTGTTTACTCTAAGAGACTTACTTTAAAGTTTAAACTGTGGAATCCTGCAAGTTTCTTTTCATCCCCAAAAAGAAAAAAGAAAAAATCTAGATAACTTATTTCATAAATTTTTTCTTAACTTAATAAAATAACAGGTTTTGAGTGTTGGGAAAATAAAAATATTGTCAGTAATGTCTATATAAAAGTAATTGTCTACTGCTTACAAATTGTCACTTATGCAGCGTTTGTTTCGGGTGAAAACCATTTCAGGAAATTATTTTACACCCTTGTGTGTGTTTGGTACCAAAGGAAAAATGGTCAACTTGAAATTCGTTTACACTTTGACTATAAAAAACCCCCTTCTCACCCATAAAACCATTTCCATTCTTATTTTACCTTCAAATGTTTTACACTTCCCACACAATCCTCACACGCACTCACAGACATCACAGACTTGAAGATCTCAGCCCACCCCTCCCTCATCACCGATCCACAAACACCCAAGACCCACCTCTCCAATCACCAACCATGCACCGACGAGTACAGGTTGAGCTCTGATCTTGACAACCAACCGCAAGCCGTGCTCCACCAGGCTCTCCAACGCACTGGCCGATCTAGCTGACACCACCGATCGCCGATCTGGCTGCCACCGATCACCAGCCCACTCCAGTCCACCCCCAAACCCACCAATTTGGCCGCTGCCATCCTCCATCCATTCCGATCTCTCTCTTTTCCGATCTATCTCTCTTTCCCTCAATCTGTCAATCTTTCTTCCTCCAATCTCGTCGCGCCGCAGTCAGACCCACCTGTCGATCTTGCCGCTGTCAAACCCACCCGCCCATCTCGCCTCCTTTAGACCCACTCGCCCATCTCGCCTCCTTCAGACCCACTCACCGATCTATGGTCCTTTACCTCTCTCTTTCTCTCAATCTATCTCTCCCTCTCCCTCTCCCTCTCTCACGATCGGTGCTTATATTTGAGAAAGACTGAAATTTTTTTTGTTATGTTTTATTGTTGATTTGGTTTATATATTCAAATTTCCTATTATAATATTTGTTTGGAAGCGGAGAAAATGTGAGAAAATGTGTTTTCTAGAGGATTTTCAAAAACACAACCAAACACCTTAAAATATTTTCCAAAATATTTTTTGTGATTTGACCAAACACCTAAAATCATTTTCATTTCTGAAAAATATTTTCACTTGAAAATATTTTACACTTTGAAATCATTTTACATTGAACCAAACGCAGCCTTAACCCGACTGGGAAAAAAAAATGTAAAATAAATTGTTTCTGTAGAAAATTTGAATTAAAATCCACACGTTTTTATAATTACTTTATCTTTTTGGTTATTATGGCCTTAGGTTACACATTTCAAATGCCAAAAGCGGAGGGTGGTTGTAGGCTTGTTAGCCACTCTAGCTGTGCATTATTTCCTCATTTGGGCCTTAATCCTCATTTGTATGCTTATCAATATTTCAATTGGGCCTGACCTTTTAAAATATTAAAATCAATACGGAACTAGTTTTAGCACTATAGCAACGTTGTTTTCCTCATTTGGAACTCAATTGTTGTGGATTTTAACTGGCCAGAACCTCAAATTTGATATCAAAGCCTAATCCAAGCTCTTATTCATTTCTTACTAGGATATGTTTGGTGGTTTGTCTAGCATCTCTATATGGTTGGGTCATTTTATATATATACAAAACAAAAAGAACACTCATACTTTAATATTGTGGACAATAAATAGCAATTATCCTAAAGTAAAAACCATAGATTTCAAATCTAATTGCATCTATATTAAAAAAAAATTGTAATAACAAAAGTAATGCATTTCTTATGTAACTACTCATATTTAAATGCACAGAGACAGGCACCTATAAAAGAAAAAAGAAAAAAGAAGGAATTGAAGGTGAAAGATTCTAGGCTTACCAATAATGTAGAAACCAAGGCTATAGCCAACTCCAGTTCCTCCATAAACTCATCTTCTAGTTCAAACATGCTTCTGAGCTCTGTAAGAATAAAAAGGACTCTCAATCTGCTTAAATATAACCGAAATTTATATTAGTTGACCTGTCCAATATTAAACTTATACTATTGAGGTTTTCAATTTGGATAAGATACCAAATTGAATTCCAGTGGATTCAGCTGTTAAATTTATTCAAGAACATATAGCACCAAAAGATGAAGAAAATGAGAGTATTTAATATATTTTGGTAGTTACGATCATAAGTGAAAATTGAACCTTTGAAAAGAATTTGGCAATTGTTGCTTCAATGCTGTCCAAAACTCCCACGGCTGTGCTCAAACCTTGGTAGATAGACTCCTCATCAGCCTACCATATGATTTGGGAATGGAGAGAATTGTTAGAACTATAATTAAATGATGAAATTTACTGACATCCCAGAAGAAATGTTATCACAGGTTGCCAATTAGAGTGGATTTAAAACAGTTAAAAATGCTCCAATTAAAAGACAGAAATACAGTGCATTGGTCGGACAACTAGCATTTTGAATAGCATTAATTCTCATAAAGACAATACAACACCTTCAAACGGAGGTAGCCTCCAAATGTAAGGCCCATTAAAGTGGTTTCTTCTTCCAAAGAGCCCGATGCCTTTACCCCAGCTTCCTTAAGGCAGACAGACTGCATTGTATCAATAGCATACCTGTTATTTTAAATTGTCAGTTAACCCATACATTACTCTTTGACAGCTGAGAATATGTAATTGTCCCCCCCCCCCCCCCCCCCCCCCCCTCTCTTGTTGTGCCTTTAGGCCTTAAGACACTTGAAAACATTTAATAATAATAAATAAATAAATAAAAAAGTGCACTAGGCCCAAGCTGGGCCTCATATTGCTTAATTAAACAATTAAACACACCGACAAACCCTTTCATCATATAGCCAAAAGTCTCCATTGGCTCATTAAATTGGGCTAGTTTGTGAGGCCCACTTACTTGGAAATCATACTTTAATTTCAGATATAATTAGGTGAACTGGGTTTTAACGATCCGCACACATTCAAAAGCTCGCTGATTTGGGCTGCAAGGTTGAAACCCAAACTATCCTATGCCTAACTAGGCCTGGGAAAGTGCAACTTCATGGTCCAAATCTTTGGCTAGTTGATATTTGAATTTATTTGGGAGAGTTTTACTTACCTTCTTCTCAAAAATAAAATAATAAATGGGAGAGGTCAATTATTTTTTTATTATTTTATTAAGATTAAAAAAATAAAATCTAGGTTTATTAAAAGTAAAGTTAAAAAAATCATACATTTTTTTTTAGAAGAATAAAAAATCATACATAAGTTAAATAAACTGAAAAAATAGCTTAATTTAACCCCAACCGCACCTTCAAATGAATACTTAGTATATAATTCATCCAAAAAATAAGGAACCTACTATTTTATAATTTGCACTGTTCTCATGTGATTCTTGAGCAAAGGCAGAAATACCCCTTCAGTTACTTGACACTGGCCAAGTAGGTAGAGAAGTCTAATTTCCGGATAAAGGGATGCTCAAGTTGGTGACTTTTGATGGAACAAACCCCAAATCTTTGGCTCCCATGTATTAATGTGGAAGGAATCTTACATAGCAGTGAAAGGTTTAGATAGAATAAAAAATAAAGATTCTGTTCCCAAGGAATGTTGCAAGTTAAAGGAAAAATATGAGATAGTTCCTAAATTGAAGTAAGAATAGACACAGCGAAAATGCAAATAGAATGAAAATAAATTGAAGCCAATCTCAGTGCCTACTGAGCTTCTTTCAACTTCACAACTTAGTAACAGACAGTATAAACATGAAATTTAACAAGCATGGAAGTTTTCTTACTCGCATGATGCACCAAAGATAGTCTTGATTGGAGCTGCAAATGCACTTCCAATAACACCTCCAATTCCATTTGCAGCTTTACCGATGACACCCCATTGTGAATTATTTCCACAGTCAAGTCTCATTCAAAAGCTGATACCAATTGATATTAGCTCCATAGCAATTGCACTGAGAAAATCAATGGCAAAAAATAAATATTAGGCTATGAAGCAGGGGTGGTGCGTTTGCGGATGCAGGTGTGGGTGCAGGTGCGGGACTAAGCAATTTTTGAAAAAATTGGGTGCGGGTGCGGCGATTAAAAATTTTATAAAAATATTTTTATTTATATTTTTAATATATTACCAAGCATACTTTTTCACATTATATAAACTAATACCAAATTTAAGAGCAATAGTAAATAATAATTAAAACGTGATGTTCATAAATTAAACCCACAAGTTTAAAATCTTTTTCTTTTTATTATCTCCATTCACCTGCCACTCCAATGCCAACAAGTCAACAACACATCACGTTTGGTCTCATCAGAATATCAACTTTACCTTTTTTTATTTTTTATTTTATTTCTCCAAGGCTTCCATTTCCCAAAGCTTAATCTACACCACACCTTTTAAAAAAATCTCTACACCAAGTCAGCCTTTTACTTCTACATATTTTTTCTTCTTTCATTTTCTTAACCTTTGTTTCTTTCATCATTCCAACTTCCCAGTTCATACCTTTTCTTTTCTTTTTTTTACTTTCTTTAGTTTTCTTAAACCAATTCACGCAACATCTAGACTGAGTAGAGGCAGGAAAACAAGACAGAGAGAGAAAGAGAAGAAGATTTTGCACTTTTTTTTTTTTTTTTGAATTTCGGCATTTCAGTGGTTTCGCCCGATATGGACCAATACAGCCCAAGTCGGCACGAATCAGCCCGATTCAGCGCGCATCGGCCCTTGTTGGCGCCACGTCGATGCGAGTCTGCCCGTGTCGTGAAAAAAAAAAAAAAAAAAAAAAAAAAACTGGACACGGCACTGACACGCAGGAAGCAGCGTCCCTAGCGCGTCGCTGTGTCAGACACGGGTGCAGCGGGCATTTTGCCGCGTCCGTGCATCCCAGATATTAGGTAGCAAGTGGGAGTTTTAAAAAATAGGATAAAAGTAAAAGGTTATAAATGGTACCCAATATTGCTACAAAGTTCAAACCTATTGTAGTTAATATGTTTTTCCCATTCTTATCATTAAAAATGCAGTCTTTCAATTTTTCCAACACCATAGATTCCAGAATGCAAATTTGTTCCTTAACTGATAGTCCAGAATTATTTCCCAAATTTGGCCATAAATTTTGAAGATGACAGGGCAATGAGGTCACATTTTACAAGAACACAAAGAAAAATAAAAAAACTTGAAGGACAGCAGGGTGAACAACATTAGTTAAAGTAAGTTCATACCTGGGTTGGGGGGAAATCTTAATAAGGATTAAAGTAAGTCCAGATTCCATTGCTCAAAAAGGGACATCAGAAATCACGTAGTACTGAAGGCATTCAAAAATTTGTTTTCAACAGCCTACAACAACAACCAAGTCTTAAGTCCCAAAAATTTGGATTCAGATATGGATCCTCAACAGACCAATGAATGATACCTAAAAGATAAGACATTGCTAAGCACTTGAAGTCTGAAGCGACTATCACTCCTATACTTGACCATACAATCAGGAGTAGATTTTAAGAGAACAAAAACCATCCAAACAGATAACCAATCATTCCCAAACAATCTTTAATCATAAAAGTTCAACTTTTTTAAAGCTTCCTTTTTCAAGGTACAGTTTTTAAAACAAAATCATTTTCAAAAAGCTGAAAATAAGCTGTATCAACCAGGAACCATATATACACCAAAAATCATAATCAGTTTAAAAGTGATATCACATTATTCATCAAAATGAGATCAATTCTGCATTTTATAATGATAAAAATGAAACTGAAATTGACTCATACACAGAGAAATTAGATCTATGGACTCCAAAGTGAATAGCACTATAAAAGTTGAAGATCCAGAACTTCAAGTAGATGCTTACAGTATTATACACATGCAATTGAAATGCAAAGGCTCATTTCATATGATTTGGGTCTCTCACATGGAGCTGATCCCTACATTGCTGGTATAATAGGATATTTTCTGTTTGTGTCACCAGGTAAAATACAAATACCTTTTTATCTTTTGGGAAATTAATGGACTTCAAATATGCAGCAGCAGCAAAAGATGATGCAAAAATTTCCTCCTGAAACGATTCAGTTGCATTAGAAATTATGATTAACAAAGTTTAGCAAACATGGGGGGAGAAGAGTCATTAACTAACCTCATTGACATTCAAATCTGAATCTGTGATCCTATCTTTGATCTTTCACATCCTCTTCAATCACACCATCCTTATGAATTATTAAATCAAGATTTATAATCCCTTTCATCTTTATTTCTACTTTTACAGTCTTACACTCCACGTATTATATTTTGAGAGAAACTACCTTTTTTATTTTTTGAAAGAAACTACTAGTTAACCAAGGATACATACCATGATAATGTGAGTAATGCCAGAAATCTCTCGCTTTGCAGGTTTTGCTCCGCCTTCTGTTTTCGACCTACAAGCCCCTTCAGAAATTAGCACCCTCAATAAAATCCCATTTGTGCAGAACACAATTGATGAGTTCCTCCCACCTTTGCTTTCCAATCGTATCTAGCATGGAGACAAAGATATAGTTAGTAAATGTAATAGCTCAATGTATAAAGATTTTTTTTTATAAGTAATAAGTTATATTGATATAAAAAGGAACACCCTAGTACACAGGGAGTGAACAAGGGATAAGAAATCAGATACAAAAATTGCAAGAGTCTAGGAAATCAATAAAAGAAGGGAATGATTGATTTTGCAAAGCAAACAACCAATCCCTTAAAGTTCTAAAAAAGAGTAGCTTGAGGTCCAGAAAAGAGCTCTCAATATCTTCAAAACATCTACTATTTCTCTCCCTCCAAAGACACCACAATAAGCAATGAGGAATGATGGACCAAATATAACCATTTCGATGACGACCAAAGCTGCCTTGCCAACACCATAACAGCCCCAAAACAGCATGTGGCATAACCCAAGTAACTCCAAATATACCCAAAACCATAGACCATAGATCCCTAGCAAAAGGACAATGAAGGAATAGATGGTCAATCGATTCACCATTTCTCTTACACATGTAGCACCAATCCAAAATCCAAACCTTCCTTTTTCGAAAATTATCAATCGTCAAGCATTTCCCTAAGGCAGCAGTCCATACAAAGAAAGCTACTCTAGAGGGACTCTTCTGCTTCCAAATACTTTTCCAAGGAAAACCATAGAAAGTGTTGCCAACTAAAATTCTATAATAATCACTAACTATGAAACCCTTATCTTTGCTAGGTATCCAACACATTTTATACTAATATAAAGTACATTTATGCTTCCATGTAAACATTCCATTGCTACTGCTTAAGTAAGGTGCATACCAAATTACATACGGATAAATCAAGATATCATATTTTGATACTTATTCATAAGAAAGAAACAGTAACTTGCCATTATGCAAAATCCACAGCAGCAGAATCCCAACCTAATTATTTTGTTTTGAATGTCTTTGGATGGACCATCAAATTTGTGTAATTTCATAGATTCATTCTACTCTTAATCTTGCAAGGGAACTTATGGGTATCTAGCTGGTATACTCTATTTGTCTCCTTTCTACTCTTTGTAAATTTCATATTAATACAATTGATCTTACGTGACCCAAAAACCTAAAAATAAAAAATAAAGTTCCTTCGCTGGTATCAATAACATGCGGTTCAGAAAAGAAAACTATATTTTAAAAAATATTCATTGTGCAAATTTCCGCAAAATTGTTTCAAAAATGGTTGTATTGAAGCGTATACAGAAGATAGAGGGCATCCCAGTACATTAAGAGAAGTTGTGAACATTACCTTGTATCCAACATCATCACCAACATTCCCTCCTCTTTCATAACAGATTCTCTCAGCAACTAAATACAAAAATTACCCAGAGTTTCAAAATCATGTTTCACCTTAAGCTGAGAAATTAAAATTTATATAACAACTAAGGGAACTAAGCACTTTGTAGACCATAGCAAAGAGTGCACACCTGATGTCGCTGAGATACGTCAAGGTTGAGTACACACAATTTCACAGGCCACACCCTTACCCCACATATTATCTAGAAGATATTGAGGGACCTGAATCATGTTTGATGAGAAATTGAGAATATTAGTAAAAGTAACACCAAGAAAATTGAAAATTTAAATATGTTTGTATTTTAATATATAAAGTAATATATATATATATATATATTTGCAGTGAAAAGCCAGCATCATGAACTTTTACAATTTTGTTGAATGCGTGCTCAGTAACAGAACATCATAATGCAGATCAGGTTTTGTAAGGATCATTTTTTTCCCCCTTGATAGAACAAAAGGGCAAAAAAAGAGAAAGGGGGGGGGGGGGGGGGGGGGTGGCGCGCGCATAACCATAATACATGAAAGGTATACAAAAGAAACACCTAGAAACAAAATCAAGCATCTAAAATTTAAGAAATCAATAAACTCCAACAAACTTGAAAAATAATGATAATTTATCTCTTCTTTATATAATATAATATATGCCTGCTATACATTAACCTCTGTTGTCCACTACTCAACTAAAGATCTATTAAAAAAACTTAGGCTACAGGTCACTGATTGTAGGCTAAGATCATGATACATGGTAAGACAATTTTATTAACCAAAAACTAATTCATAAAAGAAGAACGAAGCAGCCAAAAAACATATGAACAGAAAAAAAAAAAAATACAAAAACAACAACAAAGGGAATTACGTACAAAAAGATAGAGAGTCTAAAAACGACAGAATGGAATCATCCCTAGAATTGAATCCCCAAGCTCGAGAAAAACAAACAAAAGCCCTACAAACAATGCTAACAACTGGTCCCCTTTTAGGCTTGGATTTTGAAACTTAAAATAAAAAAAATAAAAATAAAAATAAAAAAACAATGTGAGATAATTACATCATAATTTACATACATAAAACTATATGAATCAAATCCTGGTAACATGTCCTCATGTTTGGAATATCAAATTGATTGAAGAGGATGTGTTTTTGCCATTAGCTTCACCTAACAGCACTTTATCTTATTCTTATGTTACTCTCTCTCACTAACTCTCACTGTCTGTCAATGGCAAAACAGATTTTTCTTCAAAATAACATCCATCACCCCTAAATCTCTTTTATTGTTCTCCACTCTCACCCTTTTCATCCTCCTCATACCCATTTTTCCCAAACCTCCAACCCGAACCCGAAACCGACTCAATCCCTATCTGAGGCCATCACTGAGCTCACCAACTACAGCTTCCCAATCGGACTCTTACCCTTCTCAGTCCATGGCTACTCCAAAAACAAGACCTCCGAACAAAAAATAAATTGTACAAAAATCATCAAAACCCAACATACCCATTTCACAAAAACAATAAAGAATAGAACTGGTTGATATACCCGTCCTTTGGATCAGAGCTGGAGACCCGAGTTGACCCAAAACTCAAATACCAAACCCTAAAAAACAATAAATAAATAAATAATTGGTAGATGTAAAACCTAATTAAAGAAGCCAAACAAAAAGAAAAACAATTCGAGAAAGAGAGAGACAAACGTTGCATTAGGATTGGCATGTTGGTGTTCTTTGTCGGTAGTCTCATTAGGGTGAGGCGTTTTGGTGAACAGAGGGTTTGATTAAATTTTTAATTATAATTTTGCCTAAAGCCGCGTTTTTAAACCACAGCTATAGGCAAAGCTAAAGCCACGGCCCATGCAAACGAACAGATACAAATTGATAGGGAAACTCTTTATTATTAAAAACGATGGCTGAGTATTGCCCATAAGCAGTTGATCATAGTCTTACAAATAGTAGCTACACAAGTAGTCCACCAACAGATCTAGAATATGAAGATGCATCTGATTTCAAAAAAAAAAAAAAATCTATCTAGGAAATTTGAACAATTATTCTAAACGCATAAATGCCAAATAGTTAAGTGATCCATGCTTCGATGCATATATTATTTACCATTATATATAGATGCAATACAACTTTGTTATTTCCCTTTTCACAAATATATATATATATATATATATATATATATTATACAGCAAGCAAGCGTACTTTAACAACGTCCGGAAACCGCAGCAAATATGTTACATACTCAATTCAATAATTTCTACATCAACAATTTGATTCTAGGTACTAGGAGTAGCAATTTCAGATTTCCTTAGTGTCTCAGTGTAATTAATTTGTGTTGCCAACTTGCCATCTCTTTCCAAAATACTGATTGCATTACATAATTTAAGCATTGTAGGCCTTTGACCAGCAGAGGGATTAAGACAAGTACATGCAATTCTAAGGAACTAAAAGATTTTGCCCTCGGCCTAAAACTTAAAAGTGCAATACAAAATCCATTAAAAATAAAAGAAAAAACAACACCAACCACCAAAGAAATAAAACAATATTTCCACATATTGTGCCTACTCCAATGCCAAAATCCATTAAAAATAAAGTGAAATGGAACATCCCAAAATTAGCAAAAAATATTTGAGTTCTCAAAACATGCTATCAGTTTTTGCAGACATCCTCCGCAAGAAGTTTTGGGGAACTGAAGGAAAATCGACACGAAGTCTTGGATGCATTAGCACATGAGTACCTGTAAGAACAATCATATAGTGGAACGGAATCTTATATGTCACCAAGCAAACAATCAAAGAGAAACACACAAAGATAGCTGTAGCTCTAGGATCTCGCCAACTCAACAAAGACTGCAGCCTCTCCCCTTGTGTTGCCAAGTCACCCAACACCGTTTGCATCCTTGCAGCAATGATCCTCAATCGATCATATCTCCATTTAAGAACTTCACCTGTCTTCCTAGATGGTATTGGATCAAACTCTTCATCAAGTTCATCTTCATTTGTTGTATAAGCATGACACAAGTTGGCATCCACATGAGGAGGAAGTCTTGGTCTCTTTCTATAGCGCCAAAGCCCAGTTAAGAAAAGGAAGAGAAACATTGCAGGTAATATTACTTGTGGAAAGAAAACCACCAATAGGAATAATATGTAAATGAAGATAGTAGTGGCAGGATTTGTCCAATTGCGTATCTTCTTAAACCAGTTGATCACAGCAAGAAAACCAGTCAAGAGTGTTGTGACTCTATCATAATTCGCTTTGCTTTTCCGTATGCTCCATGTTTGTGATCCAAAATCTAGTATGTAGCCAATGACCTCCTTCCTTAATGGTGGCTGAGAATTGCTTAAGTTCAAGGAGATCAAGTAAACAGCTTGTTGCCTTAAAGTATCAAGCTGATATACTGACAGTGGGCTTAAGTAGTGCATCTTGGGGAGTAGTGGTTGCGAATAAGTATTAATTGTATTAATCAAAGATGAACAAGAAAATCTCACAGCCAATTGAACTTCTCCCATCTTTTTTAACCCAAAAGGTTGTAGGATAACAAGCGGATAAGAAAGTATATAAATACGATTCATCTCAAGCGTGGATAGGCGAATCCTTACCTTCCCAATCCTTTGATGCCATGGCCCTCGAACTGTATCCACTCCTTGTATATGACCATTATCAAACACTCCAATTGAAATGACAGTACATGGATCATAAACATCCCATGTATATTGTTCGTTCCATTGTGGAGCAAGACTATTAACAATTGTCCTTGTCTGCACCCACCGTGAACCATATTTAGCCACACAATATGCATCTGTGCGTTTCTCCATTGGTTTCATTTCTGGCAACCCAGTAGCTTTCAAGATTCCCAAATGCAAAACACCAATGACAGGTCTCCACAATGGTTTTGCAGTGGGCCTAAGATCACTACTATATTGGGTGCACTCATCAAGAACATGGTACCCACCATCCAAAGATATCCTCATATTAAGCTTACTAGCAAACTTGACTTGCTTTTGTTCAGTCTTTAATTCTTCTGGCATATCAAGATTATACCACTTGCTAGATGCAGGTGCATTATTCATCCTCTTTTGCACATTTGACAAAGCCATTACATACCTCCCTAAACTCACACTTTCCTCCTTCTTTGGATGCAACTTATTCTCTACACTCAAAACCAAAGAATCATCAAAAGGTTCTGCTGCAACAAACATAATGTCTTCATTCCATGTGGGATTCACATTCTTCTTTGGCGATACTTTACTCCTCACAACCACAGTCCCAAGTGTAGCCTTCACAAAGATTTCTGGGTCTTTCATACTCTTCTCTCTAAGTACCAAGTCTTGAGCTTGAATCACATTAACTCTAAGATACCAAAGCCTAGGTGAATAATATTGCTGGGAACGTGTTAAAACAACACCATCATTGCTGATAATTGTTGAATCAGATTGCCAGGCACTGCAAAAGGCTTCATCTACCTGCGTTCCCATCCAAAAAGACATCATCACCTCTGCTGTAACCTTCTTCTTGTTCTTATCCTCCAATCTATACCATTGTGGTGCCAAACAACTATCAGGTGGAACACGTAAAGGAGCATCACTAACCAAGAACGAAACTTTACCAATGATTTCATTTGTTATGTTAGCCCTATCCTTGACTATAACCTCCACTTCAGCTGTTTGAATGTGTTCTTTCTTAAAAGCAAAAACTTGATACCATTCAGGGTTTGACTTCTTCTGAAGGAATCTAGTCGTGGCCTTATAGTTTCCGAGCTTCACTTCAACATAAGGGTCACAAGTATTAGGTCCAGCAAGTCCTATCAAATTTCTAGCCTGTAAAATATTTACAAACAAGTAGTTCATGTGCTCGACAAGATCATAGGCAGTTGCAGGACCTATAGTAAACTTTGTGGCACTAATGTTTGCCGACGTCTCCTTAATGGAGAAATCTTCTTTTGGCTTTGTCATTGCTTAATCTGCAAAAATAGTTGGGTGTTCATAAGTGGTTCTAAACATAAATATAAAGCGTACAGTCCTTAGAAAATTCTGAATTGGATTTAAGGGAAAATAAAGGTATACAAGCTAGCACTTCAGAATACAAGGATATTAAAGTACATATATTAAAGTTGTTATGTAAATGAAAGTGACAATAACGTAGTAGGGATGGCGAGAGTAATAGTATATATGGGCGGTTAAAGAGCTTGAAACAAACTACAAAAATTAGCAAAATCAACTATGCCAGAAACAATTAATACGAAAATCAATCCAATAATATATATAAACTTAAAAAAAATTTTAAAAAATGCCATATTGAAATCTGAGTAGAAGTAAAACGACATAGAATCTTGTTTTTGTGGGGGAAAAAAAGAATACCATATTGAAATCGAATTGATTAAATTGCTTGTAATCTTTAGGGAAGAATAGGAAGAAGAAGAAGAAAGTTGCAATGACATAATGTACATGGTGAAAATAAAAGGTTGAAACTCTACCACTAATTATACCTAATTGGGGAACAATAAACTTCATGCAAAAAAGCCTTAAGCTTCTTGTTACGTTACTCATGAGGTTAGAATGATACATATGCATGCAGTAGCTAAATTATATCGTGCCTGAAGTATAATGCATCCAAGGACAAAATAAAGCCAATCCATGAAGTTGCACCAATTCTAGTATTGATTATTGCAAGTCGCATTGTCCTAAACCATTAATTGAAGGAGAAGAAGCAACCAACCTCACCACCAATTTTTGCTATATATAGATGCCCTATGAGTAGAATCGGAATTACTTTATTTTTAAATAAATAAATAACTTCATTACAGGACTCCTCTCCTCCCCCAAAAGAGAATCAAACATGCATGCCCCCCCATCCCTCAAGACTTGGATGGTTTGCATTGTCAATATGGTAACTTTTGATTAGAGATATTAAGATCACTTTTAATCTATCACTAACACCATTTATTTTAACATTAGTCTCAACATATTACTCAACAACTAGGATGACCCCAAAAAGAGTGGAGATCAAAATTACTACAACTACGCAACTAGAGTAACCATTAAAAAGATTCACTACTTTGGTGAACAATAACTTCATGCACAAAAGCTTAAAGCTTCTTGTGACGTTACTTATGTGATTAGAAGGATTGATAAGCTTCCAATGGGTAGCGAAGAGCCTCAAGTTCTCTCATGAAGAAGAATCTATATTTTCCTCTTCCTTACTTATTGTAAGAAAAAAAAAAAGGGTAAATTAAAATCATGTTTAAAGTACCATGCATTATTGAACCATGTAAAAGTAGGCGTAAACATAGATGATCAATGATATACTCTGAAAAATAAATAAAGAAAAAAGACCTGGGAAGACAGAATCCAATAAAATTGAAGTAATAAATGCATGAGAATTCTGGTACTTGATGACGATGGGAGTAGAGCTAATATAATGCAAGTTACATAAATTCCAAACAATTGCAAGACAAATTGTGCCATATAAAGAAAGATACCTGAAGGAGAAGGGAGCACCTATCGAGGCTCTTCCAAACGAACGTTGTGTTGCTTTGAAACCTTTCCTTTTATATATAGGTTAGGGTTGAAGGCTGCGGCTAGGTAAAAGCTCAACAACAGCACCCCCCCTATAACATGAGCTATATATTCCACCGCCAATGTGGATCCCTACAATAATAATAAAACAAAAAAATAAATAAATAAATAATTATGAATATAACATAACACAAAAGAATTTAGCACCAGAATATATTAAGTGATAACTCGTATTATAACCACAGGATGCACAACTTATTAATTATTAATTTAAGAAAATATAAATTTAATTATCATATATAAATAATTTTAAATTGGCACTAACCTTTTTCTTAAATTTGAGGTATTGAGAATATCTAAATTCATATATTTAAATTATAATAAATAAATTATTCTAAATTATTTTTTTAATAATTGTGCCAACTTTTTTTTTTCTTAAATTTGCTATTTTTTTAGTATTTAAATTCACATACAACTTTGAAGGGTTTGTAATAGACAACTTGCTTATTATGTTGCAAAACACACCCAACAGCACCGCTTAATTATATATGATTAAGTACGTTGTCTGACATCTAGTCTAAAACCCTGATATGCAAAACAAACTCAACAACATCAGTTAACCATATATATAATTCAGTGTAGGTTAACATAGATTCTTTGAAATTCTCCAAAAAAATAAAAAATAAAACATACATAGATTCTTTGGGTAAGTCCGAATCTCAACTTTTTAATATTTTAGTTTTTTTTTTTTTAATTTTTTGAAAATATCTTTTTATTATAAATATTTACCTGAAACTAAGATTCTAAATATGAAAATTTTGAACACACAAACAAAAAGGGAGAGAATACTAGGAAAAATCAATTGAACTTTAAAAAAAAAAAAATTGCTAATTTCTTTTACATGCAATAAACAAAATATTTTTAAAAACCTTAATTATTAATTAAATTTAATTTTGAAAAGCAAAAAATTTATTTTTATATAAAAACATTAAATAAATTTTATTTATTAATATTTAAATAAAATAAAATAAAATACTGCACTTAAAATGTGTATTTTATTTTTTTTAAAATGTGTTACAGTTCATAATTGAGTATTTATTAATCATTAACCTATGTACACTCAACATTTAAAAGAAAAAGAAAATAATTTATAAAAAATATCTTTTAGATATATTTTTGTAGAAAAATGTTAACAAATGCCCTAAGAGTATTTGTTAGTAAATCATTTCAGGAAAGTTTTAAACAATTAATATTTTGACAATTTTTTTTATTTCTTATAAAAATAGTATCAAAACATTCCTAAAATGATTTGTTAACAATTGTCCTAAATGCACCTGTCAACAGAAGTCTAAATCCTCTATCTCACAAAATATGCTCCACTCTATGTACCACTAATTAAAAGATGACATGTGGCTACTTTTTTCTTTCTCAAACTAACAGAAAAGCCCAAGGTTAACAAAAGTTAATGCCTCAAGCTCAAGTCATTGACACCTCCCACCTCCCATACTTCCCCCCCTCTCTCTCTCTCTCTCTTTCTCAGCAGGGCTCGATATTGATTAGGAGGTGGGTGAGCCATCAATCTGGACCATGCATTTGTGGTGCGGTGGTGAGAGAGAGAGAGAGAGGTTTTGGGAGTGGAGTGGGTTGGTGGGAGTGGGGTTTGCGTTTGGGTTTTAATAAGTGCATTTGGATTTTAAAAAAGAAAAAAAATTGGGGGGAGGGGAGGCTTGAGGAGAGAGAGAGAGAGAGAGAGTGTGGAATGGGAATGGGAATGGGATTTTGGTTTCCAATTCGATAGGGCCAATTGCATTGCCCCACACCTACTCGCACTGGCATACGCATTTTTGCATTCCAGACTTCCAATTGGAGTCTGATGATGCTTGCTGCTGTCTTTTTTCACCTTTTTTGCTTCCTTTCTGCCATACCGTTTTGTTTCGAAAATGGGATTCAAAAAAGAGGAAGCCTTTTTATTTTCCGAAAATCTTATTACATAACCGTTATATAATCAATTTTACATGAGTTTTTTTTTATTTTTTTGATAAAGAACTATACATATTAGTATGTAATCTTATTTGGTACTCAAGAATGTGTATATATATATATATATTATCTCAAGCTTTTCTTTATAGAACTCCAACCTTAAAAACTCAAGTTTTAAATAAGGTTGTATAATTAATATGTTTTATTTCTGGCTATATAACTAATATGTTTGCAAAAACAATATTACGGACAAAAAAAACTTGAGTTGTAATAGTGTGTACTGCAAGAGTATATTTGGCAGACTGTAATAAGCACTATAATGTAATAGTTATTCCTATGATTTGAATATTTTTTTTAGTTTAGTTATGTTTTTATTGTGTGGAATAGTCATTCCTTATGAGCTATTCTTCAAAATGAGGAATAACTATTCCTCTTTAAAAGGATTGTATTAGCTATTTCTCAATAAGTGCAATAATTTCAAAACTTAATATATTTCTAAATAAATAAACTTTTCATATGCATTTGACAATTATAAAAATAAAAAATCATAAAAAATAACACATCTCTCTCTTAAATTTTAAAAGTAACAATTTTTAAGGAGATATAATTGTATGAACAGTAAACTTAGCGCACAAAATCTTAAAGCTTCTTCTACATGCAATAGTTAGTCAAGTTCTCATGAAAGTGAATATGAATTTGAATCTCTTTCCCCCTACTTATTAATGTAAGAAAGAAAAAAAAAACTGAAATCATGCTTAAATTACCAAATATGCCTGCATGAACCATGAACTTACATAAATTCTGCCACTTGATGATGAAAGAGGAGCGGACCCAAATTCTAATAAGCGCAATTGCAATCCAAAGAAATATTAATTGGAAAACTCCTAACCGACATTGAATTTTACTAAGGAGTAATGCTACAGACACAAACTATTCTACAAACATTTTACAAACTGCTAATGTGGCATCCACCACCTCAGCTTTTTAAAAACTAAAATACCACGTCAGAAATTAACAAAGGAAATTAAAAAAAAAAAAAAAACCCAAATAACGTTTGCAACAAAACCCTTTCCCTCTCCCTCTCTGCGCCTCCCTCTCTACGTCTCCCTCTCTGCCTCAGCAGTACCGTACGGCGCCTCCATCTCAGACCAAGCACTCTCTGCGCCTCCCTCTTTGCCTCATCGGTGCTAACAAACTCCTAAACATAAAACGTGACGGCGAAAAACCCTGGCCTCAAATCCTCTGCCTCCCGTCCTCTCTCCTTGCCATAAAATTCTCACACTTTGACCAACGCTGCCACCAACTCGCTGGAATCATTGCAGAACCCGCGGGAACAACGGCTGAGAACGGTGTTGCAATCCCATCTTTGCTAGTGCCGCCGTGAGCATGGTGTCCCCATGTCATCTGCCTCCCTCCCGGTAACGACAACGGTTACACTTTGTTTCAGTATTGAAATTCGCTTTTTTTTTTTTTTTTTTTTTTTTTTTTTTTTTAATTCAAGTAATTCTAATGCAAATTTGGTGTAGAGTACTGCAATATTTATGGCCTTGAGGCAATCCAATGAATTATATAATTATGTGGATGGAATGGGTCGAAATAACTAATAACCAAAAAGAATTTTTATGTATTTTGAGCTTGTCTATTGCTGGTTTTCAAAAAGAATTTCAAACTTGGACTATTGCTGGTTTTCTAACCTCAAAGATGCTGTTGGAAAATCTGGAGAAGGCATTATTTGTTGTCCCATTTTTTGAACTAGGGACTTACTGATGTTGATGGCTCTTATTTTTGAGAGCCTCTTTTTTGTTCTATGATCAACAGTTGCTTGTACATGAATTGTAGTTGTTATTTGGACAATGACTAAAGACTTTACTGTACAATTCTTTATTTCCTTGCTTTTTACTGTTTTTAATAAAATTACTAGCTCTTGCTTCGTTTGTATTGTTTATAAGCATGCTGATGCAACATTAAGAAACAGCTATTTTGATAGTCAAGTTAGTGATCATAGACATACAAGATGTATATGGATTTTAAAATTTGTCTTCAATCACCATTGTCTTCAACCAATCAACGTGTGCTTACTTATATGTGTTTGTGTTTAGTTTAAAAGATTATGCATATATTTTAAATTAATGCAATCAGATGGACTTTCAATAGCACATTGCACACTAGCTATTGCTAATTGAGGCAAACATGTTCATTTTATGCTCATTATGTAGTTGTGTTTGTGATTTGCTTACATTTCATTCTTTTTTTCCACCCTGACAGTGAAGTAGAAGATACTGATAATGACAGTGATGACAATAAAGGCTGTGTTTGTGTTATTCTTTGAACCTGTTCAATCAACTTCTACTCTACAATTTCAGCAGCAACTAAAACAATGACAAGGGAGGCAAAACAGTTTAATGGTTTTGAACTTCAACATATTCATCATATGGATATGGAATTGGAAAGGAGCTATGTTGGGCTTAACATTTAACTTTCATATACTTTGGTGCTACCTCATCAGCTCTCTAATCAAGAGTACTCCAAAAAAATTTTGTACACTAGATGATTAATTTTCTATTGTAAGATGTCAAGCTATTGTTTTTTTTTTTTTTTTGGGATAACTGTTAGTCTTTTGGATAGCAGAATTATAGAAGATGTATAGGGATTAGTGGATGCTTTCTAAGGATTGCATTAGTTTAACTTGGCAAGGGGTATGCCAGTTTATATTGTAAAGATATACATGTAGAAAAAGAAGAGGAATGGAGTACCTTGATAAAATTTGCTATTGCCCAATTGCACAATTGTTTGTTATCAATGTTTTTCCTGGTCTACTTATTTTTAGCTTTATGGTTTAGTTGTATTTTGAATCTGATAATGAGTTATCCTCTATTCAAGTAGAGGCTTTGTTGTATTACAATGTATGCCTCTTTGTATTCTATTGTTGTATTGGTATCTAGTTCATGTTGAAGTAGGTTATGTAATGAACTTGAACATAATGAGGATCAAACAGGTTCATCTCTTAATAACATAAATAAAGAGCAAAGATATCCATAGACGTAAAGCTCAAATAATGTTGAATAAAAAAAAAAAGCTTTGTTGTAAGTCACCATATGTGCTTAAAAAAATATAAGCTTTTCCCTAGACAAATAATACCATAATATCCATTACAAATGAAGAACTATGTTGTGTTCAACACAAAAAGGAAAAACAAAAAGTTTGTCATCTTGATCAAGTTGAACTTAATTTTAACTGAACTTGCCAGCATCTTGATCCTTAAACTGATGCCCATGCTGTTGAGCCTACAAAAAGATCAAAAGAAAATGTATTAAATTATTTAAAAATCAACGTGCTTATAATTGACATAGTTAAATATACAATGTAGTAACAATACTTGTAGCAAATCCAAGTGATTCAAGTTGATTATATGATGTTGTTGTGTTCCATAAACACTAAGCTGGTCAGTATTTGGCACTTGACATCCACTTCCCCAAAATTGATTTGGATGACCCTACAAATACAAATTTCATTAAAAAAAAAAGGGGGTTAAATTTCAAACTATTAACAAGTATAACATTGAATATCAGTTAAGGAATAATTGATAGTCAGTGTATATTGCTTCCTGGAGTACCAAAATATGTTGGGTTAATACTAGTTACTGCAATTTGATTATTATAAAATAAATTATAAATGATAAATTATACCTGCATTTGGTTTCTAGCAAATAAAGGAGTGCCAAAATATGGCATCATATATCCACCACTCGAACCTTGACTCAAATGACACTGTGCAATTGAAAATAAATCTAAAAAATTACATTTCAAGCAAAAGAGAAAAAAATTATTCATAAACCAAGGGACTAGGAGGGTAAAGAAACCGAATATTAAAAAACATTTTAGTCAAAAGGGAGATAAAGGAAATCTACATTTGGTAAACTATACCTGCATCTGGTTTCCAGGAAATAAAGGAGAGCCAAAATGTGGCATCATATATCCTTCACTAGAACCTTGACTCAGATGACACTGTGCAATTAAAAATAAATCTAAAAAATTAAATATACAAGAGAAAAAATTATGCAAAAACCAAGAAGGGTAAAGAAACTGAATATTAAATAACATTCTACTCAAAGGGGAGATAAAGGAAATCTACAGAACACGACCTTTCAAAAAACAGTTCTGCTAACCCAATTAGCTTGACCATAACAGATGGATGTGAAATCAAAAGTAAAATTGTACTCTAACCAAAATAAGTAGAGTAATTTTTTTTTTTTTGATAGATAATTAGATTAATAAAATGCAATCGTGTAAATTATTTACATAGTAGATTAAAATCTCAAACAATTAATCTCATAGTTTTTTCTTATTCTTAATACCTGAACATTCCTTCTCTCTTGTGTTCCCATTTCATGATCTTCTTGTGGAGTACTTAAAGTAGGCAAACCAATTTCACCTGCATCGACTTCAATTTCTTGTGCCACTTGAGAATTCTTTCATTAGAAAGAAATAGATGAATTAGACAAGTTATTTAGATAAACAAATATACATAATACAACAAAGAAACTAATAAAATAGATTATTAGCTAAAATTAAATAAGCAAGTACCTGTTTTCCTTTTACTTTTTTTTTTTGCTAGTTTTGTTCCCTTCCTGTCTCTTTCTTGTTTTCAATTTCCTAATCACTTGGTCTGTTTTAGATTCCTTTCGTTTTGACACTGGTCGCCCTTTACTTCGAGTTACTAAAGGACTAAGCACCTTAATACATTCCTTTGATGTCCCATTAATAACTTCATTAGATATTGTCACTGCACCCGGTGTGTGATGAGATGTTTGATCACTTTCACTACTTGACACATTCAAACTTAACTTCTCCTTCAGCTTATCTAAAACTGTCATCACAGTCATACAACTTTCTTCAGTTTTTGATGCCATTGATGCAACTTCATAAAAAGAAGTGTGCAATTTATCATAGCGTTGTGCTTCAGGATTTCCATTCAAGTCATCATAAATACATTTAATAAATGTATATCTTCGTTTCGAGTCCTTACTCCACCGTGGAAGAATATATTTTGATGGCAATATTTTAATTTTCTTTATCATCATGAGCACAGAAAAGGCATGCCTGCAGAGGATTCCTCTAAATTCAAATAAGCAACAATTGCATTGTACCTCCAATTCATCTTCATTAAAGTAAACATGGAAGGTTACTTCCTTTGTATCATCATCAATTTCTATCTCGTCAACAACTTGATATGTAGAAATTGCACCTTCTTGTTTAAGAAGAGAAGGATGACAATACATTTTCCTCCTAATCTCATCTTGAACCTCCTTGAACTTTAAATTGGTATAACTATCCTGAAATTGCTTCTCAATAGCATAATGAGTTATGCATGGAACTCTTGAAGTTAGAGAAATAAAATCTTCTGTATTCTCCTTTTCAACCTTACTCTTCAAGGCCTCATCATATTGATCAACAAATTGCTTCAATGTAGTCTTCGGCCCCACATAACCATCAAAAAAGGCATTCATACTTTCACTACGTTGTGTAGTAGACATTCCTGCCCAAAATGTATTTTTCACATATGTTGGTATCCAATGATGTCGCTCAGAATACAACCATTGCAACCATTCATTATCTTGAAGATTATGCACCTCAAGTAATCTTTGCCAACCATCTTCAAATTCATCACGACTCAAGGAGTCATATACACATCGGTCTATATCCCTCTTAATCGCCTCATATTGAGAATATCCTTTAAATTTTTCAGGAATTTTCTTCATTATATGCCATAAACAAAATCTATGTTTAGTTTCAGGGAATACTATTTCAATTGCTCTCTTCATAGCTTGGTCTTGATCAGTTATAATTGCTTTTGGAGCTCGGCCTGACATACACTTCATCCATGATTCAAACAACCAAACAAAAGTATCAACATTCTTGTTTGATATTAGACCACACCCAAGAAGTATTGATTGACCATGATGATTCACTCCTACAAATGGAGCAAATGGCATTTTATATGGATTTGTTAAGTATGTTGTGTCAAATGTTATAACATCTCCAAAATATTCACATGTGGCTCTACTTCTTGCATCCGCCCAAAACACATTCCTTAATCGAGACCTATCATCCACATCCATTACATAATAAAACCGGTCATCCTTCTCTTGCATTCTAACAAAATAGTCACGAAGTGCTCTAGCACCTCCCACCCCAAGTCGAAGCCGCCTTGCTTTGTCAACATGATTTCTACAGTCTTTCTCTACAAATGGAAGTTTCTCAAATCCTCCTGCTTCAATAACAATAGATTTATAGTTTTTACTAATACGAATTCCAGCTTTATCATTTAACTCAAGCCTTCTTTTCACATAAGAGTCCATTTGTTTATGACATCTAAAATATCTAGCTTTTCCAAGACTCAAAGTATGGACATGGTCAAGCACAACAGTAGTCAATGTAAACTTTCCATCAGGACAACAAGTAGCATTAATCTTGGCCTTGCACCCGAGATTTTTTTTTGGTCTCGGTTTAAGAGCATTAGTTGCCTTACTTTTTGCCTTACCTTGATTAACACATGAAATAGTGAAATATTTTAAATTCCCATCATGTCCAAGTTTAGAGGTTCTCTTCGACACACCAAAACCCGCTTGTTTAGCATATTGCGTATAATATGCTCTAACTTCTTTCTCTGAATTAAACATCATCCCAACCTTTGGTTCTAAAACAATTTCATTTTCATCTAAAATCTTGTTGATCTCGTGCTTCTTTTCTTCAATCTTTTCAATCTCTAACTTTTGCTCATTTTCTTGCTCATCAATGATAATTTCTTTATCTGAAGACATGTAGTCTTCATTGTCTGACAAACACATGATTGTTTCTATTAGAAATACTATTCAATTATTTAGTAAAAAATACAACAGTTTAAACCATTCAAAAGCCGAGCATACAAAACTTTAAAAACAAAATTGTCATATGGGATTGCAACACTGTAGTCAAGCATAAAATAATCCAATAAAATTTAAAATAATGCCATAAAATTTAAATACACTTATTAACTAAAAATTTAGTCATATGGCTACTTATTAACTAAAAATACACTTCCATCTCACGAGAAAAAAGTCACAAAGCATAATTTTAGGTGTTGTTCTGTAAGTTTCTCTCTTAAAATTTAGTTATACGGCTACTTAACTAAAAATACATTTCCATTTCACGAGAAAAAAGCCACATAGCAAAATTTTAAGAGGAAAACCTAAGGAAAATACTGTACCTAACTTTTGCCTTTTCTCTTAAATCTTGGTACTGATATAGGCAAGATTAATCTCAATATCTTTTTTGATAATATAAAACTTGGTCACTTTAAACCAACCAGAATCCACTTTGTTCACTTTCAACTCTTCCAATTTGTTGATGACCCAATCTCACTTTCAACGACAACTTTAGACAAGTTCTATGGGCAGAACTTTAAAAATTTTATCATATAAAATTATGTCATATTGGATTGCAACACCTTAGTCAAGCTTAAAATAATGCCATAAAATTTAAAAATTCTGTCATATAAACTTTAAAAATTCTGTCATATAAAGTTCTGTCATATGGGATTGCAACACCGTATTCAAGCATAAAATAATCCCATAAAGTTTTGTCTTTGGTTGAATCAGGAAAAAACAGCAATTTCCTATTAATCTAGAGCTTGAATCACATAACGGAAAACAACAAACTTATTCGTTGCATGTCTTTGTTATCTAAGGGTTGAGGAATTACCAAAAGTAGAAGAATTAGAAGCATCAGATACTGAAGTGGGAGCATCATTCTCATCAGATGGGATTGCAACACCGTTCTCAGCCATTGTTCCCGCGGGTTCTGCAATGATTCCAGCGAGTTGGCGGCAGCGTTTGTCAAAGTGTGAGAATTTTATGGCAAGGAGAGAGGACGGGAGGCAGAGGATTTGAGGCCAGGGTTTTTCGCCGTCACGTTTTGTGTTTAGGAGTTTGTTAGCACCGATGAGGAAAAGAGGGAGGCGCAAAGAGTGCTTGGTCTGAGATGGAGGCGCCGTACAGTACTGCTGAGGCAGAGAGGGAGACGTAGAGAGGGAGGCGCAGAAAGGGAGAGGGAGAGGGTTTTGTTGCAAACGTTATTTGGGTTTTTTTTTTTTTTTTTTTTAATTTCCTTTGTTAATTTCTGACGTGGTATTTTAGTTTTTAAAAAGCTGAGGTGGTGGATGCCACATTAGCAGTTTGTAAAATGTTTGTAGAATAGTTTGTGTCTGTAGCATTACTCTTTTACTAAGTACAATATATTATGAGAGAGAGAATTTTACTTCGCTATTTTTAATTCAATGCTAAATATATATCTATATATATATATATATATAGTCTAACATAAATGAATTGTAGGTCAAAATTCTATTTCTACATATTGATGGTGTCATATGCTTTTTTATTCATCATTTCCATTTTAATAGTGTCAAGTCAATTGGAGGGTACTTTTGATGGTGTCCCTATTGGTGTCATATGCTTGATAGGGAGAGGCGGAGAGCTCTTCTCAAAAATTATACGTACGTATAGTTTATTTCTCTCATACATGATTTCAAAATAAATAAAAAAAATATTTTTAGTGTAATTAGTTTCCTAACTGTTGTTCTATCATTTAGCTCCCAAAAAAAAAAAAAAAAGGTTTCCTAACTGTTGTAGGCTTTTAGTAGTATTTAAAGATAGATTACGATCAATGGTCCTAAAAATGCTCAACTACTCATCTTCAATCACCCCACTACTAACAACTCATATCAAGCTTAGTTTTAAATTGAACTCAAATTTAAATCTACTTATCAAATAACTCATGTAAACTATTCATAAACTGTGGGTTATGGCTCAGGTCAAATCTGACCCAGTTACTCACAAGTTGCAAATCTAGAAACATATCTTGGCTACCTCCTGTTTTATAAGGAGGGAGAATATGCAAGCTTTTGACTATATGAAAGCACATGTAGCAAAACAATTCATGGCTAGAAGGGGAAGTTACTATCCCAAGCCATACATGAAATATTGATAAAAGTCGTAGCTTAAGAAATTCCAATATATTCGATGAGTTGTTTCTTGCTTCTTGAAAATTTATGTAAGGAACTAAATCTAAGATCGGCCAATTTTGGTGGGATCAAAGAGAGGAGGAGAACAAAATTCATGGGATGAGGTGGAACAATTTGTGCAAACCAAAACAGGATTGTCGTATTGGTTTTTGAGAGATTAAGAAATTTATTTTGGCTCATTACTTATTCCTACATGCTATCTCCTTGAAGCTACTATGCCAAATTGCCTCATTCATGTGGAGAAGCATAACTCAAGCATGTCACATAATCCGAATAGGGTCTAGAATCTAGATGGTGAATTGGTAATGGGGGAGAAGGTGAGAATTTGGGAGGAGTACTGGCTCCTCCCAAATTCATGCAACCAGTTAAGTTGCATGATGAAGGAGGCAATTTTGTCGCAGCTACATGCGAATAAGTCCCCATTATTGCTGACACTTTGTTGATGGGTTCCCATGCACTCATTCGATCTCATTAATTTGGCCTTAGTCTACAAATATCGCAAGAGACTTGTTTATTAAAATCTCAAGAGACTTATTTATTGGAAATTGCAAATAGTTCGATTTCCAGCACATCTCCTTTTGACAAATTGGCATCCACCGATCCACATGAAGAATATATGCAGTTCAAATTTATACCAAAAAAAAAAAAAAAAAAAAAAAAAACAAACAAACAAACAAACATGATATGCAAAATAAACACAACAATGTAACAGTACCACCTTTCTTTTTTGTTATTGTATAGACCCACGCGTTGGGCCCCAGCCCAATGCCTCTCCAGTCTCCATCTTCTTAAAATAATTTTTTTAATGATAAATATGTTTTAAAAAATAAAAACTTAATAGATAAATTTAATTCTAAAAAGGAAAAAAATTATATTTTTATGTAATATATTAAATAAATTTTATTTGATTCCTATTTAAAATTAATTTTAAGAAAAAGCTCCAGGTAAAATTGTAGTATTAAACCTCAAATTATATCAAATTATCCCTACTTTGTCTTTCGTGAACTATGAACTTCATGCGCAAAAGCTTAAACCTTATTTGTGATGTTATTCGTGATGTGGTAATTAGAAGAATTGACAAGCATACATGCATCGAGTTCTTGATCTCATGGAAGAGAATCTGGATTTGAATCCATCTCCCTTTCCCCTACTTATTATTGTAAGAAAATAAAAGGCTAAACTAAAATGATGCTTAAATTACCATGCATGCATGTTAGACATTAAAGTATGTAGGTAAATAAAAAATTAAAAAAAGAAAAGAGGCATGAAGACTGGTTGCATTGATGATTAATAAAAAATCTAGGATATGTTTATATTGAGGAGGAAAGAGGAAAAAATATAGTAAAGTTGGTTAAAAATTGTTTAAATGCTTATAAAATAAAATAAAAAGGTCAAATGGGCCCTAAAAGGCTACATCTAAAATGGTTATGTTTTTTGGGCCAAGCTATAAACATATGTGAACCTATTGCATCATTTTGTGTGTGTGTGTGTGTGTGTTAGTTGATCAATGATTAGCCTTTTGGACTTGCTGAAGTCAAGTTTAGAATACGGCAAATCGGCAACGGCCTAAACAAAAAGAGATGGCTACCAATATATTTTTATAGTTACAAAGAAATAAAGCATGAGCCCAACAAAAAGAGTATGGACTCGAATTTCTCATCATTGAGTGAAGCCCAACACATATTTGCCCAATTATATATATTGAATCCCAACGCATAAAGTTAACTTCAAATGGGAATTATAAAATAAAGTATAATAATTCATAAATAAATCAAATAAGTAAGCTAATATAATAAAAAATAATAATTTTTAAACGATTAACCAATATATATATATCCTAACTTACCATTTTTTTATTTTGCTTGCACATTTGACTATTTGAGATTATTTTGGAAGTTTTTAACTTCTATAGCGGGGTTTTTAAAAATGTTGTAAATAAATGTCGGCATAAATCAGTTTTTTTTATTTATTTATTTTTAGTGTATTCATGTTTATGTTCTTATATATTTTCATATTTTTAATTAATTATATGTTTATTTGTATATTTGTGCATGATAGCATATTTTTGTGGTGGATATTTCTGGGATTTTATTTTTTATTTTTTATTTCTTGGTCCAAGGGCCGGGGTTTTGGGAAACTACCTTTATCCGCTATTCAGGTTCCAGAGGCTGACACAATATGCCCACTTCACTATAGCCATTTTAAAATGTCTTCGAATTTTTATTCTCTTTTTCTTTTCTTTTCTTTCTCTTTTTCTTTTCTTCCTTGATAAATTATTTTCATGATATAACTAAATATGCTTTATGTGTATTGACATTGCAAAATGGAATGATAAAAATATCTGATTAAGTGAGGTCCAACGTCAAATTGTTTAAAATATGAAAATAATACATTAAACACAACCATACATTTTACAAAAATTCGCACACAAACATCCATATATGAGTTTCAAAATTATATGTTGATCGCAAGGTCAGGCAGGCTTCAAGAAAGCCCAATGGACTAGCACTGCCACCGGCTCAAGCAATTAACTTGTCACTCAATGACGTATCACACTAACAATCATACTATGAAACTAAAAAGAAGTATAAATTTTCCCCCTAAGGATGAAAGGACAAGAATAAGGATTCCTTTTCAATCCTCCGTAGATATGGATTTTGAATCATTTTTTCCCCTCTACAAGCAACCTGTGGGCTGGACAAAACCAGAAGATGACCCAGCAGCATTGACACATGAAGATTGGGCCACTTGATTATTGTAAGTGAGCTTTACATTTTCCAATATTATTCCCGAGCATGGGTACTCCGAACTACAATCAAATTTCAAAGCAACCTCTGTAGCTGATGTTCCATGGATGTCTTGGTATGTCACATCACTAATTTGAACACCAGAAACCTGTTAAAAAAAAAAAAAAAAACTATATGTCAATTTTCCATTTGATAGTAGTATCATGGTATGCAAACTCCAACTAAAAAAAGAAAAGATAAAAGAAAAATATTGAACAGATTATGAAGTCAAAACATTGAAAATGTTTGGGGGGTACAATTTGGGTTTGAAACTAATGCAGGGTAAGATTTGAGTTTGCGATGATAATGGACCCAACTATATAGTGGGTATGAGTAGCTTTAAAGGTTATCGTCATGAACACATGGGGGCAAAAATTTTAAGAATCTATATTGTGTGATTTATTTGAACATGTTAAGGCCTTTTTAGAAGTAACCAAATCATGGTTAAAAAAACATTTGCATGTAAAATATGCTTCAAAATTATCTTACCTGACCAGGGCAACCTTTGTTGCTGGGGCAATAATTTTGGTCAATTACAATTGGATTTTGGACATCTTGCATAGTGATATGTTGAAAAAGAATGCTCCTAGCAAACCCATTGCTAGGCCTTCCCCATGATTTAATTCTTACTCCATTCTGAGTATCGGTAAATGTAACTGTTGTGACTGTTACGTTTTGTACACCAACCTCTTGTTGGTCCTTGCCTAAACTCCCAATGCTGCACCAATTAATTGAACCAATGAGATCAATGTAGCATCACAATATAATATACATTGTTGTTCCAATCATGTAATATTTGAATGAAGAAAAAAAAAAAAAAAGTTATTTACCTAATTCCATGCCCAGGTCCACATGCAACATTCTCAATCCACAAGTTAGTGGTACCAGGGCCAATTGAGATGCAATCATCACCGGAACCAATCTTAGAGTTGAGAATTGTGACACTAGAAGATAATTGAACATGAATGCCATCAGTGTTTGGGCTATTTCCAGGCGCAATGACCTTGACACCTTGCATTTTCACGTTTTGGCAGCCGTTTACGACAACGTGGTACAATTGGCTATTTAAGGAGGTTACTGCACTGACCACAATGTTGTTTGAATTGGAAAATTCCAGTGTCTGCTTGCATAAACACAAGAAAATCTTCCAATTATTATTGTTAAAATATATATGGTGTGTTTCTCTAAATTAATGATGAATATAACTATATGTGGCTATTCAATTAAATATGTGGACCTTAGAGTGAAAATCCATCAATCTAAGCAACAAAAGCCTAAGCAAGTTGTTTGACCTTTGACATTCTCATCAGTTTTTATTTGATCATCACAAGGCTCGAGATTTAATATTAAACATTAGTCAGATTGGCATTAAAGGGCTAGATTATATGGATGCACAAAACTGAAATATTCTAAGTTCCAGAACATGGGATTATTCCCAATTAAGTATCGTCAATACGATTTCCTTAGAAGTCGGCTTGTCATGGCAGTAAAATGAAGTTATTTTAATTTGACAAAAATCTCCTCCCAAACCCAGAAGAGCAAAATAGCAGTTTAAAGTTTAAACTGAAAATCAGATTGAAAAGCACACCAGTTTCCACCAATAAATTAAATCAAATCCCATACCCATTCCCAGTTTAACTACCTAGAAAATGGAGTTAATTTTTTTTAATTGAATTAAATGGAAGAATTAAGGCAACCATAATGGACGAATTCATCCCAAATGGTGATAACATTTCAAAATGTTCTTTTCTTTTGCTCTATCTACAAATCTAAGAAGCTAAACCAATAGTAATGCTCATTATAAACACTTCTTTTTTTCTTTCACAAAAACTTTCAACTCTTTTTAATAAATTGAAACTGATTAGTGTCCAATATTAACTTTTTTGGAAAGGTTATTTGTTGGAAGTCCGTTAAAGTATATTGCCCTTAAAAAATCATATATATAAAAAATGAACTATAAAAAAAAAATGTAAAGAAAAAGGCATTGTTATACTCTAAAGATAAAAGGCTACTTAATTAGTCATTTTCACATACCGTGGCTCCAGAAGGACAACCATTGCCAGAGGCTTTGCAAGCCCATAAACCAGTGCCTTGGCCATCAAGAATTCCACCAGATATGGTAACCCCATTAACTTGCTCAAACAAAAGCCAGGTTCCTGTATTTCCAAGGACGGTATAGTCTGAGGGAGCCACAAGTGTCCCAGCTATGCGCACAGTGATAGCATTGTTGTTACATGGTCCACTGAAAACCACTTGCCCGAGATAGAACCTCCCTGCTGGCACATAAATCATGGCAGAACTTACTGAGGCACAAGCTTTTGTCCATGCACTAACAAAAGCCTGAGTTGAGTCAGTTTTTCCATCTGCTGTTGCTCCCAAACTCACCACATCGTATGTTATAGAAGAAGCTAGCACTAAGGAACTGAACATTGAGAGAAGTGCTAGGACAAGAGAGCTTCTGAGGTATGCCATTTTGGTTGATTTGGGTGAGAAAAAATAATGTGTCTGTTTGTGACTTTTTGTATGTAAAAGAGAGGAACTGAGTTAGGAGGGAGTTTAGGAGTTGAAAGTTGTGAAAGTGAGGAAGTTGAAACGGTTTGAGAGGGTATTTATAGGGATTTGAATGCATATTTAGTTTCTTACTTTTTTAGCATATTATATCAAACAATTACGCAAAGCTGCGCCGAACTTAAATATTGTTGTTTTACGTTTACACTTTTTTAATCTCTTCTTTGCTAAAATACCTTTACGTGGGACATACTTGAATTTAAGAATTGAATTTTGATGCTGCTAATTTTTTTAATAGCTAGCATCCAATGAGTTGAGAATTGACAAACTATCGTTATCAATACTAACTAATGTGTAACCGGTACATATACACAAGTATATTTAAAAGTAATCACAATTACATACATATATATATATATATGTATAGACTAGTGTGTAACTAATGCATTCTCTTGGATGCACTTAATATTATGACAAAACTTAGATACAGTATTTAGGTGTCGTTCTTCAAATTTTCCTCTTAAAATTCAACTACATGGCTTTTTTATATAGGATAAAAGTGTATTTTTAATTAAGAACTACTATATGGCTAAATATTAAGAGAGGAATTTAAGTACACAACACCTACTTAAGTACTGTACTTAAGTTTTGATTTGAAAATTAAACACATTCTTTTATCATAAAATATAAATTATTAATCAAATTATTAAAACAAAAAAAAAAAAAAAAAAAACCGTAATTAGTCACATGTAAAAAATTTTGCCTGATTTTAATAAACTTATGATCGTTTTTTTACTTCTAATTTTTAATAAGAAAGAACGCGTAGTGATTTTTGTTGTGTGGTGATTTTTATTGACTAGATGTGATTGGTTTTTATTTATTTATTTTATAGTTTATTAATATTAGATTCTCAATATTTTGCACTTATTAACTCACTTGGCACAAAAATTAAAAAACTTAAGTAGACACATGATACAAAATTAGCCCACAGTTGAAATCTAATATGGAATCTAATTGAATTTTCTTTAAATTTTTGCTTTATATGTATATATATATATATACACACACTAGTATATAATTTGTACATATTTAAATTATACCTGGGGTAAGAGTTACAAATTTTTAAGACATAGATATATACACAAGTTTTACTCTCTCTCTCTCTCTCTCTCTCTCTCTCTCTCTCTCTCTCTCTCTTTAGTTTTTTATATACACATAAGTTGAATCTTTTTTTCTTTTTTTTTGTTTATTGGGTTTTTATGGTTTATTTATATTAAACTCTTCGTCTTTTGCACAGTATTCACTAACCTAAAACAAATTTTTTTTAAGAAATTAAAAATATAGGACACGTGACACAAAATTAAACGACAATTAGAATCAAATTGGACTTTCTCTAAATTTTGACTTTAATTATATATATAAATATAGATATATATTTATAAAATTTATATTGTCTATCATGTTATGAGGTCTTTATTATGCCCTCCCCTCGATCTATTTTCTAGATGATCACTCTAAATGGGAATGAAATGTAGGTCATACTTTCGACCATAAGTCACTGCTTAATTAGATTGGATGCACTGATTAATCTCTTCATTTTATTTTTCCAGATTTTTTTTATTGGACTTTATTTGTTTCTTGTTTTGCTATTTCTTTTATAGATATAATAAAATTTAAATATTTTATTTTCTCTCCATGATAATTATTCTTTTATTATTAGACTATGACAATAGGGGTGGCACCATGCCTTACACAGGGTGGTCACTTGATCACCCTGACCTAAATTTAAAAAAAAATATATATATATATATATATTCCTTAAAAAAATTAAATTTTAAATTGATATGGGTTACTTACCACCCTATAATACAAGCTTGACAACCCTAAATAAAAGGTTTACCTCTCCAAAATTTTGGTCCATTGAAGGTTGAACCAAAAACCTGTAAAAAAATTTATGTTCACAACATTTTTACAACTTTTTAAAATTAATTTCACAATAAATCGTAAGTTGTAGGTTGTTATAGGTGGACAAAAAATTAATATTAGTGTAACAACTTGCTATTTAGGCTTGGTTGTGAAAATTTTGCTAAAATGTTGTGGACATAGCACTCATCAAAAATTGTCAAAACAAACAAATTAGCTTAAAACCCCAAATTAAATATTTAATTTTGATTTTTTATATTGTGTTTTCTAAAGGCATATTTTAAAATCATTTTTTTTAAAACACAAATTTTCAAATAGTTAGTCTATTAGTGCTTGCTTTAATTTTTAGTAGAATTTGTTGGATTTATGTGATACGTTTTGTACATATGCATATGCACTAAATAATGTTTGAATATGTTATTAAACAGGAATAATATAATGGTTGAATGCCTAAGTTGAATATGTTGAACGAATTTATAGTTTATCCACTATTTTTTTGCTAGCACTATGGACAAATTTCTTATAAAGAAGTTACATATATTACAAGATTCATCTTCTAAGTAAATTTATATTGACTTGAATAATCTTCTTTTAGATCTCATATTTTCATATTAATGACTAGGATGAAATAAAAATAGTATTGACAAAGATCTTTTTTATTTTTCAACCTTTTGGCCATAATTTCTCTAAAAATGAAATTAGTGGAGTACTGCATCCGATTTAATCCTAAATTTTATGTATTTTGTCTTCTTCTTCTTTTTTTCTTTTTTTGTGAAGTCAATATATTCTACTTTTATTTTTATTAAAACTTTTTTAATTTAAGACTTTTAATGACTATTCTAAAAAAAAAAAAATTCCTAGATCCGCTATTGTTTGACAACAATTAGTTTATTGTATGGGTGGGGTTCAAACCCAAACCCTTTATTTGATAATAAGAAACTTTACAAATTGTTATGGTATTTTATTATTATATGTGTTTTAGGAAAGGGAGTCAATTTCGTATCGGAGGCTATACCGATTTAGCCAATGAAACGATTTATTTCGGTACCGGTCAGTACCGGTGTACCGTTTTGAGATTATCGCTAATTATATAATAATTATAATATCAATAATAAATATACAATTTATACATTAAAAAAAATTACTATTGTAAAATTTACATAGTTTGTTTGTTTGTTTGATTTTTTTTTATAGGCATAGTTTATATATATACACACACTAATGTAAATATTTTTTTGGAGTTAAAGATTGGAATTGTTCTCATATGAAAAAGTCTGGTGTCAACAAAATGCCTTATGTGGCAAGTTATAGTTGGTGGAGGGGTATCCTCACATGGATCTACCATCACCCCTCTACCAACCACAACTCGCCATGTGGTGAGTTGTGGCACTAGAACTGCTCTTCTCATATGGTACAGAGAGCAAACAAGTACTCCCCAAGCCACGTGTCCATTCGGATGGGTAAAACTAGTCTCTATCACTTCCCATCAGACCACAAGTTTCAAAATGTGCATAGATAGATACTGATGGAGGAAAAAACAAGGAAAAGAGGGGGAAGAGCAAAAAGTGAAATAAAAAAACAAAAGAAGAAAGAAGTAAAAGACATATTTCATTTTCACAGAATTTTCTAGATGGAAGTAGTTTCAAAATTTGACATTTTATTATTGGAGATAAGTTATATTTTTTTTTAATGGAATATTGGAGATAAGTTACATATCCTCTAATTGTAGTCCTACTTTCATGGATATGAGGTTCCAATAAGTATATGTTTGGAGAGAGATTATCCTACGTCCATGTTTGCACAATTGTTGACAAGTCAATTGTGAACAGTGCTCCCGTGCACTTTTCACGGATCCCACAAATTACACTTTTCAGTAATTTTTTCATTAAAAATGAGTCCCACAGCATTATTCACACATTTAAAAAATATTTCGCTACAATGATTTCAGTTTTCAATTTTCAGTTTTCAGTTTTTAGTTTCAGTAAAATAAGTTCTATCCAAACGGACCTAAGAGAACTCATATTTGGATTGAGAAGGCATTGTCCATCCCTAGCAGTTGTAAGAATAAAGAAAACAAACAAAAGGAGGGAATAAAAAAATATATATATCATTGTCTAAATAATTCATGAAAACCTAACTACGACAAGGGACCAATGGTATGGAAAGGACAAATGCACGTACATGCATGGACCTTGTTGCTTTGGATGTGAGATTTCCTAACTAAAGCTTTGTTATAATTTTTTTTTTTTTTTAATAAAAAAGCTTTGTTATAATAAATTGCAAAAAAGAAGAAAGCAGTGACCGTTAACGTACGAAATAAAACTTACAAAACATAAACCTAAATGATAAATTATTGTTATTATTTTCTCCTAATGTTTATATGCATTGAATTACTTGAATATAACGACGCCCAATTTATGAAGTATGAACCATATATATAGAAAATAAATTAATCCTTTTTGAAGTGATTCCCTGAGTAATAAAAAATTGATATAAATTAACGAGGGAATTGAAAATATTTATGATGTGGCAAGTGAATTTTTTTTTTTTCTTTTAAAAGTGACAAGTGAAATTCAAAAATTTAGCTTTGTTGGCTCTACACATTATTAAAATATCAATTATATATACTCTGCCATATAAAATATCAATTAGTTCCATAAGATTCTATTTGGCAAGGAGCCTCTTTTTTTTTTTTTTTGTTTGGTGTTTTTAAGGGAGATATTCATGATTTAAATTCCTTCTCTGACTTTTTTATTTTTATACAAAATAGAAATTCTATTCTAATTTAATATAAATTTATATGTGTATTATACTTGTGGAGTAACAATCATGCCAACAGTGCGCGGTGGTGACTATTGAATTATAATATTTTTCACTCCAATCCATTTTTTTTTCTTCTAAATAATTAAATCAAGGAAATAAATCAATAAAGCTCATAATTAAAACCAAGGGAGTGAATTCTGTATCATATTGTCTAGTACAGCCTAATTTTTTGCACTGGAGCCCAAATCGGTACAAAAACAGCTATAATTCGTAACACCTCTGCAGATACCGGGTTGTACTAGTTTGTTTCGGCCATTTTGGGACATTCCGGCCATTTCGGTCGGAAAAGATATTTCGGACTAGTACAGAGCAAAGAATAAAAAAAATAAAAATAAAAAGAAGAAAAAGAAGAAGAGAAAGAGAAGAATGGGTTAGCCACACAGTGCCTAATTTGTGGGTTTTGATTTGTGCACCAAATCTTTATTTTTCCTTCTTAAACATTTTCTTATTTGGATCTTGTTCAGCTTCCATAGCAGCTTGTCGTTACAGCTTCTTCTTTCTTATCCTTCTTCTTTGTTCGTTTCCCTCTTCTGCTTCTTGATATCTCCATTGGTAATGCATGACAGCTTTGTGCTTTTGTGTATTTTAAAATCTCTCATTAAACTATGTCAGGCAGTGAGCTAGGAGTTGGAGTAGTGTGAGATAAAAAGCATTTGGCTACGTCTTTTGAGAAGTCACTTGAACCTTTTTTTTTTTTCTTTTTACTATTATAAATATATATACTATTTATGTTAATATATTGGAGTAATGTATAGTGACTAATATATTAAACTTATGCAAAAATAGGTAAATTTTAAATATTTGTGAAATATAACTATAACTTCGAAACGGTATACCGATATCAACTGGTACCGAAATATTTCATTTCTTTAACTAAACTGAAACGGTCTCCGGTATGTTATTGACTTCCTTTCCATTTTTCAATGAATTACTCTTAATCCAAATATAGTTTAACTCTTCCTGGGGCTTTGTAACTCAATTGATTGGTACTTCTCAATAATTCTAATAAAAACATCTAACATTCAAATTCATCATCCACCATTGTAATTATCAATTTATTTAACTATAGTGGAATGGTTGTGAAAACGTACTATGTATCTTTATGGCTAAAACATATATTTCACCTCTTTAAATTCAACTTCAAATTTATAAGGGTAAATTACAACTTATCCACCGGTGATTAGGCCAAAATTTGAGTTGCCTACTTGTAGTTTGAAATTTGACACTTTACCCGCCTAAGGTTAGCTCAGTTTTGTAACTCATTTCTGTTAAAAAAATGACAAAATATGTAATTTAGTTCTACTTTTATGTTTTTCTCCTTCAAAAAAAAATAAATAAATAAAAAAGAATCCAACGGAATACTTGAATTATAGGATTTCAAACCACAAGTAGACAACTTAAATTTCAGTCAAATCTCAGTGAAGTAAAGTGTCAAATTTCAAATCATAGGTAAGCAATTTAAATTTTGGTCAAACCACAAGTAGATAAGTTGTAATTTACCCAATTTAAAAATTAACTTTTCATAGGATGTTTTCGAAGGAGTGGCTGTGTGGCTGCAAAGGGAGACTGTCTCACAAAACGATTCCTATAGTCAAACTGATTAACAATTAACATTATTGTGAATCTTCGAATTATCAGAAAAGAAAAAAGAAAAAGAGCGAATGGACAAACAAATGAAATTAATAGCTTCTAAATTTTTCATAAACTAAATAATAATTTGAAAATTTAAAGGACAAATATCAAAATCAAACAAAATTAAAAGAACCGAAAGTTTATGTTAAAACAGGTTTATAATTGACAGCAAAAAATAAAAAACCAGGTTTATAATTCTATTCTTCTAAAAAGAAAAAGGTTAATAATTCTATCATTGTGATAAAATAAGTACTAAATAATTTTTGGTATGCTATTGTTGTAATTTGTAACACCTGATAAGGACAGTTTTAGAGAGGTATGCATTTGTAGCAACGTGTGTTTAGACGTGACATGCGGAGCAGAAAACGGAGGAGAAATCGGTGCTCTTTCTCTGCCCCAAATTCATGGCCCCAAAAAACAAACCTCTTCTTTTGGGCGTGATTTTTGTTTTCCAACATCATAATGAATGATTTTGCATACTTTCTATTTTCTATCATTGATTTTCTCATATCTAAACCATCATAACCATAAAGGTATTGTGCAACATAAAAGTCGTTTTCCTTTTCTCTTTTCTTTTTATTTATTTGATTGGAAAGTTTTCCTTTTCTTATTCTTAGACATTTTAGAACTAATCTTGTTTAATTTCAGGAGCGGTTGAACTATGAGAATTGCTATATACACAATATTTTCATAATATATTTTCACAATAAATCCTAAATAACAAGTTATTATAAGTTTTTAATTTAAATCTGCCACTAAAATGATTTTTTTAACCACCAATAACAACAAATAAAAACCTACTACCTAATATTTATTGTGAAAATATTATAAAAATGTCGTATACATAATATTCCTCTTTCTGTTTTTAGCATAGCCGAAAACACAACCCTTATTATTGGCCAAATACCTAATAAAGCATATGTGAAAAAAATACTCTAATGAATCTTTTTTTTTTTTTTGGTAAATTGGATATTATATTAAAACTTAAGTGGGCAAGGCTACTTCATTACAGATACGTTCTTGGGTCGAGCCCAACTTGTCCAGAATTAAGAGAGATACAATAACAGGGAGAGGGGTATCAAAAATAACAAAACTCTCCTCCATTTCAGTTCCTAGCCTCTAATGAATCTTTGAAGTGTGAACCCCATGAAGGTGTATTGTGGCTTTCACCCAAGAAATACACTAGAACACGATTGATGTGGAGACTCCAATGTGATTCAGATTCATGACTTCCGGGCAAATTTTTGGGGGCTTCTTAAGTTCCAGGTGGCATAATTCCATTTGCGAATTTGATAGAGTTCTAATCAATCAGAGTAAGCCATGTGAACCGAAAATACAGGGACAATACCCAATGTTGTCAACGATTTATTTTAAGTTTCACGACGTTTGCACTAAAGGTCTCATTGGATATATATATATATATATATACATGTCAAAGTTTAAGAAATTATATAGTGAATAATTTTTATTTATTTTTGGATGAAATATAGTGAACAACATACTCTGAATGTTCAAATAGCTTTTTATAGCCATGTCAACTTATCACATCAAAGACTTTGATAATTAGAAAATTTGTTTGTTTGTTTTTTTTTTCCTAATACCTACCTAATAAAATACTCCCAGAGCATGTAAAATTCCCAATAGCAACCTATCATCGCATTGCCATTGTTGCATAGTCTATTAACAGATCTAACAGCGGAGCTTGTTATAATTATGGAAATTAAGAGCCCGTTTTGTAATGTTATTCTAGTAATGTTATTTATATTTTTAGGAAATATGTGTGGGTGAAAAAGTATGTGAAAATATATGTAATGTTATTTAAAAACTGAAAATTGTTGTTTAAGTGCATGAACCAAATGGGCCCTAAATTTCTTAACAATAATGAGTTTAATTAATGTGTGCCCTTAAGACATATATTAATTATCTATTTTGAGAAAATTTTTATAGAAAACTAAAAAGGTTGTAAAAAAAGTCATTACTTTTTTATAGGTTTAGCTGATCTCTAGTACTTTTTAAAAATGAATTTCATTTTATTTTAATGAGAGACTACCACATCGCCAGTAACTAAATAAAAGATGGAGATTAAAACTCATTACCATTTGTCATTGTATATTTAAAACAAAAGAACATGTCTAGTTAAAAAAGTACTGGAGGTAAACCAAACATTTTTTTTTCATTTTTCCATAAAAAGTTTTCTAAAATAAGTTACTAATATTTGCCTTAAGGGCATACCTTCGTAAAACCTATAATATTATAGTAGATTATTAAAAAAAAAAAAAAAAAAAAAAAAACATCATAAAGAAAATGGAATTATGATAATTATGGAAACTAAATTACTTAATTTTTTTGAGAAATAAATTACTTAGGATACGTTTGGTACATTGAATGTAGATTACATTAGGAATAGTAATCTTTATTATTAGGAATAGAAGACATTGTAATGGAATAACTATTACTATTCATAAGTTTTGTTGTTATATATGAAAAGTTTGTAAAAGATGATTTATAAGGAAACTTTATATTTTTAGAAATATATTAATTTTAAAACCTATTATATGCACTAAGGAATAGTTATTACATCCATTTTAAAGAGGGATGATTATTCTTCAATTTAAAGAATAATTATTCCAATATAATAACTAATCTATGTAATAAAGATGCAACCAAATGACCGAATTGATATTACACATGAATAATTATTCCATTACAGGAGTTATTACAGTGTACCAAACGTACCCTTAGTAATAATATAATAAATTATCAAAAAGTGACATAATAGAGTAAATGGAATTATGATAATTATGGAAACTAAATTACTTAATGAACTCCAGAAAAAAAAAAAAAAAAAAAAAATTACTTAATGAAAAGTCAAACTATTTAGCAAATGTAAGAATTGTGTGAACAAAAGATTAAGGTAAAAATGCAATTTTGGTCCTTATATTTTGAGTCAATTCTCAATTTGGTCCTTACTTTTTTGAAGCATTTAGTTTAGTTCCTGAAAATTGAAAACCGTTGCTATTTTGGTCCTTACCGTCATCTCTGTAATGGAAATAAAAATATGAGAAATGCTATATTCACAACATTTTTACAACTAATTTTAAGTAGTAGGCTGTTATTGAATGTTATAGATGGACAAAAAGGTAATTTAAGTTGTAAATTCAAATTTGAACCAATAATAACTTACCACATGCGATTTGTTATAAAAATATTGTGAAAATATTGTGGACATAACACTTCTTTTAAAATATTATTAAAAAAATTATTTGAAATGCCACGTCAAAAGTTTAATTAAAAAATTTTAAAAAAAAAACTTAATTCCTTAATTTTAATTTTAATTGAAAACAGTAAAAAAAAAAAAAAAAAAAAAAACTTTTCTAGTTTTAAAGATTGAGAAATTTTTTTTTTACTAACTTTCTCAATTGTTTTCATTTTCCTATCTCTCCATCTCTCTCATCTAAAGCTCTCTCTCTCTCTCTCTCTGGGCTTTCTCTCATTTCTTGTTGGGATATGGCTTTGATCTGGGTTTAGAGAGAGAGAGAGATTGAGCAAGAGGGGATGAGATTGGTGGTAGTGGATGTGAAGTGGTGGTCGGTCTAGTGGTGGGTAAAGGTGGATCGTTGGTTGGGTTTGTTGTTGGTGTGGGTTGCAATCGCTTGATGTGTTCATTGGTGATTAGTCGATGGCAGTGATGGTGATTGGTGGTTTGATCTATTCATGTGGGTTTGGCTTCTTAGTTGGATATGTTTGTACTGAGAAATCAAAAGAATTGGTTGGGTTTTCATTTGGATATGTTTGTATTGAGAAATATATTGAAAGAATTGGCTGGGCTTTGGTTTTCATTTGAAATCAAGAATTAGTTTGTACTGGAAATTGAAAGTGTATATTGTTGAAGATCTTTGTGCTTTGAATTTTTTATTTGTAAATTTGTTGAAGATTTTTGTATTTGTGCGTGTTTAGTGTTTCCTTGTTGGGTTTATGGATTTATTTTTTGGGTTCAATTTGCTTCAGGTTTTGGTTTGATTTGCTAGAGGTTTTGGATTGCAGTGTCTTTTCTAGGTTTCAATGTTTTCGTTTGTTGGGTTTGATTTGCTTGAGATTTTAGTTTGATTTGCTAGAGGTTTTAGACTGCTCATTTTTTTTGGTTTCAGTGTTTTGGTAATTTGATGGGTTTGGTTGCTAAGAAAATGCAATAATAGAAAAGAAAATCCTGATTTTTAAATTTTATAGGAAACCAAACATGTTATTTAGATAAGAACATGAACATTAATGTCTATTAGAAGAACATGAACAGTGAACAATTATGTGGGGGAAGAACATGAAATCTTCCACACACACAAAAAATAACGAATTTTTTTTTCTAATTTAATTATTTTATTTTTTAAGAAATCAAAAGTTTAGAATTATTTTATTATTACTATTTTTTTCCTAATATGGCTTTTTTTTTAAATAATTAAAATGTTGACGTGGAATTTTTAAATGCCCGCAGATAAATTTTTTTAATAATATTTTAAAGGCCATATCAGCATCATATTAGTAAGCAAGACATTCCGTCTGTCATGTAGGATATTTCCGTTATTGAGATGATGGCATGGACCAAAATGGTAGCGGTTTTCAATTTTCAGGGACTAAACTAGGGGCTTCAAAAAAGTAGGAATCAAAACGAGAATTGGCCCAAAATGTAGGGATTAAAAATGCATTTTAGCTAAAGATTAATTATAAGACTTAGGTAAAATATAACTTACCCATTTGTGGTTTGGCCAAAATTCAAATTGCTTACCTGTGGTTTGAAATTTGACACTATATCCACCTAAAGTTTGATCGAAATTTAAGTTGCCTACTTATGGTTTGAAATTCCATGATACAAGTGTTTCGCTGAATTCTTTTTGATCTTATTTGATCTTGTATTTTTTTTTTTTTAGAGGTGAGATATATAAAAGTGGAGCAAAATTACATATTTAGCCATGATTTTAACAGAGGTGGGTTACGGAACTCTAAAAGCAACTACATCAGTCATTCTAAAATTTTTTGTCTATTTTACAAAAAGAACCTACTTTTTCTATTTATATAGTCATTTTTACAAAGCATTCACATCAGTTTATCTATTATACACATCAATTTATTTAAATAATCATTTTTATTATTATTTTATTATATATCTCTTCGCTAATATCTCCCTCATCTCAACACATGATTATCTTTCTCAAATCTCTGCCCCTCTCTCATCCCAAACCCCCCACCCCCACACATGCACACACGGCTCTGGTGACATCAGCAGCTTTGGCGGCATCAGCAAGTCCAGTGACATCGGCAACAGCTCTAGAGACAACGGCAACATCAGCAACTACAGCAAATCTGCCTTTCTCTCTCTCTCAGAGTTTTGTATGGGTTTGATTTTTAGTTGATTTTGTTTTGGGTTGATTTTGAGTTGGGATTGGGATGGGTTTTTCGGTGGGGTTTGAGTTGATTTTAAGTTGTTTTGTATTGATTTTGAGCTATTTTTTATTTGATTTTGTTGATTTTGTGTGGCGGTAGACCGATGATAGTTGGGTGGTGCTGGGTTGATATGGTGGTGGTGTTTGGGTGGTGGTGATCATCTGGGTTTTGGTTAATTTTGGCTTTGATTTCATCTGGGTTTTGCTTGGTTCTATAATGGGTTATTGTTAAATTTAGTTTTGGAGTTTTTGTATTTGGGTGATACTTCCTTGACTCGTGGTTGAGGCTGGGCCAAGTGGTGGTTTTGTTGTTGGATTGGGGCGGCAATTTTGCACAAAGAGAGGAAGAAGACAAAGGGGAAGAGAAAATTGAGGCAGAAGGTGAATAAAATGAGTTTGTAATGAGGTGAGAGAAAAAAAAATTAAAATATCATTTGCAAATGAACAGTAACTATGTATATATGCATAGTTATTGAAGCAAGATGGTATATATGCACAGTTATTATAGCAAGATGATATATATGCACAAGTTTACACCCACTAATGTGGGTACTTTTTAAGCCAAAATGTGTATATATGACTGCTTTTTTATTTTAGACTCACTGATATGAGTGCTCTAACTAAACTAAGCTCAGGTGACTAAAGTATCAAATTTCAAACTACAGGTAAATAACTTAAATTTTAGCCAAATCACAAGTGAGTAAGTTGTAATTTAGCCTTAGGACTTTATTTATTTAGTTTAATGAATAAGAGCTTTAAGTATTATGCAATTTTCCCAGTTCATGCATTTGATTAACGTTCTAAGTGCTAACGTTTAAGTGGATTTTGGGTACTAATTTCATGTATACTATAAGCACATTCCTCAACCATTTGCTAATGCATGCCGCAATTGCATCATGTTTAATTGCAATTGCGGCATGCATTAGCAAATGAGAATATTGTGGCACGCCGCAATTGCATGTTCAATTAATATTGATTAACACTTTCGTCAACCATTGGCTTGTAATGAAAATAAAAAAATAAGTAGTACACTAATTAATAACTAACTAATCATGTGACAGAGTACATTAGCCACAAGGTTTTCCTAACCAAAAAAAAAAATACAATCCCATGTGAAGATCAATTATTGATAATGATGTGAAAAGTTTTCCCATAACGTTACTCATAAAGGAATATATAATTATATATACTATTTGTTATTTAAAACTAGATACATTGCCTCCATGATTTTATGGTATCCCGTAGCAGATGCCACTTTGGATTAGATTGATCCCTCACAAAATCATTTGTTCAAATTCTTAATTCAATGATTGCTTAATTAATTTCCATCCTTTAAATATTAGTTAAAATAGGGGGGATGGATTTTGTTATTCTCTAATACAATTAATATATGTTTCCTTATAAGATCAACCAAGGACATGCTTGCACTTCCACAAGGACAAGCCACATTACAATGGTCAATGGACCCAAAATTACTAGTTGTACCAGGCTTCGCCAATGAGCAGGGAAGGATGGTCTTTCGCTAAAGAATAAATTTTTGTCCACAGAATATTCAATAAACCAATTAAGTTTTCTGAGTTCAGTCTTCAATACATCGGCAACACAAGTTGCTCACTGTTTTGGGCCCAAATGTCAGGGTTTCCCCGTTGCATGCAATGTTTAGTTACACCAATAAATCCCACCCACTCCCAGTTTAGTTACCTAAAAATAAAGAGAAGTACTATTTTTTAAAAATTTATAGAATGGAGGAAAATTAAGATCAGGGAGCATTAGCATTGAGGTTGTAAAATACTCAAATTGATATTTTACATCCAAACATGCCCAAATTGCATTTTACTCAGGTTGGTATTACTAAACTTTTTTAGCAACTTTGAACAGTAACTTGATATATTTAAAAAGAGTCTAAATTTAGTAAGGATGACTGGGGTGTAAAATTCATATTTTACACTATTTAATAAGAGATTGTCACATTAATATTTTACTTAAAACTCAATGCATCTTACCACATACATAATAATATCTCAATAATCTCATAATTAAGTTGGATTTTCAAATAGATATTGGAATTTATTGAGTGTGGTTGTGCCTATTCTATAATATATATATATATATATAATATGATAATGTGGCATGTTAGGTAAAAATTAAGTTTTACACCACATCCTTATAAAATTTAATTCATTTTCAAAGAACTACTGTAGCAGCGTTTATGAAATATATAATATATATTCTTTATTCTCTCTCTCTCTCTCTTTCTCTCTCTCTCATGACTTTTCTCTTCTCTTCTCTTTCTTTATATTATTTTATTGTGTAATTATATTATTTTAATATATTGGATGTTAAAATAAAAACTAAGATGTTAAGGGCTTGTTTGGTAAGAGATTTCTAATATCGTTGTTGTTGTTTTATGGAATACGTGTAGGTAAAAAAATGTATATAAATACATGTAATATTGTTTAAATACTAAAAATTGTTATTTAAAGCACAGTACCAAACACCCTTTAAATGTAATGTAAAGTGAAATAATATAATAGATAAAATAACTTTTTAGACGGTAAAATAACAATTTTAATGCAAACCCTGATGTGTTCACATCCAGCCCCTAATAGTTAAAAGTTAAAACCTTTCAAATTCTATATTCTTTTGCTTCGTCTAAGTAAGCTAAAGCAATAGTAATTCCCACTATAAAACCCTTTTTTTCTTCTTCACAAAAACTTTTTTTTAACACTTTTAAGTTTTAACCAATTGCTTGGCACTACTTGACAGTGTCCAATGTGATTTATTGTGCATTTGGAAGTAGTTTTTTGCTTATTTGAAAGTCTCTTAAAGTATAATAATTTACATTAAAAATAAATAAAAATAAGACTTTTAAAAACTGTACTTAAGTAATGAAATTATGAGAATTGCGGAAAATAAGTTACGTACTCAATCAACAATCAAACTATTGTACAAATGCAGGCATTGTGTGAACAAAAGATTTATTTCAGGACTCTATTTGTTTATTTTAATTAATTGAACAAGGGCTTTAACTATTGTTGCAATCCAACTAGTTCATGCATTTGATTAATTTGCTAACGTTGAAAAGGATTTTAGACACTAATAATCTCATTACTTTATGGGAAAACTGTGGCACGCCGCAATTTCATGTTCAATGATGAACACTTATTTCATCAACCATTTGCTTTGAATGAAAATCAAAGGAAAAGGTAGTTGACTAATGACTAATCATGTGATAAAGTACCTTAGCCACCAGTTTTTTTCTAACCCAAAAAAAAAAAAAATATATATATATATATATATATACACAATCCCATGTGAAGATGAATTGATAATGATGTGAGGAAGTTTTCCCTCAACGTTCATCAAGGAATATATATATATATATATATACACACACTATTTGTTATCCCGTAGCAGATGCTACTTTGGATTAGATTAATCCCTTCAAAATTAATTGTTCAAATTCTTAATTAGTGATTGCTTAGTTGCTATCCTTTCAATATTAGTTAAAATTGGACAATAGATTTCTTTATTCTCAACCAAGGACATGCTTGCACTTCCTTGTTGTACCAGGCTTGGCCAATGAGCAAACAAGGATGGTCTTTTTCTAAAGAATAAATTTTTGTGTACAGAATATACAATAAACCAAATTTTCTGAGTTCAGCCTTCAATACATTGGCAACACAATCCAATCACACTTTTTGGCCTTGTTTCAGGGTTCCCTTGTTGCATACAATGTTAGTTAGCAGAGGTAACTACCTAACTACCCACGTGATGATGTGATGTGCGTTGAGATTCATGCACACCTATAGTCCATATGGTTAGGCATATGATTTTATAAATTCAACCATTTAGGATTTGACACTTTGTAAAAATTACAATATCCTAATAGCATTTTTATCAAAGGGGTTAAGAGCATTAGCATTGAAAAATTCCAATTATACTCTATTTTACCATTTCAAAAAACTATTTTATTATTATACCATACCATTTTACACTACCTCCCACATCCTAAAACTCTATTTTTATTAAAATATTATTTTTTAATTATTTTTTATTATTTCTTTCCAACCGTCATCAATCACCACACCACCATCTTTTTTTATTAAACTCTATAGCATCACCACACCACCACCTCCACGGCTCCACCATCATCAATCACCACACCACCACCAAAATGCTTCAACCTAACTGCTTCAGCCTCTCATCATACACCACCAATCAACCCCGATCAAAACCCACCAGAATCCCATCACCACCAAAACAACCTTGATCATCATCATCAATCAATCAGGCCGCGCCTCCACGGCTCCACCATCATCAATCACCACCAAAACAACCGAAATCCCACCGCGCCTCCACCAGGCCCACCAAAATCCCACCGGAACAAAAACCTAGACACCGCCGATCAACCTCGATCACAATAGGAGAAAAAAAAAAAAAAAAAAAAAAAAACCCAGATCAGCCCCGATCAAAACCCAAACACCGCCGCCACTGCTGCCTTTAGATCAATGTTTCCTCCATCCCCAATCAAAACCCAGACACCGTCAATCAACCCCGATCACAACAGAGAAAAAAAAAAAAAAAAAAAAAAAAAAACTAGATCAACCCCGATTAATACCCAGACATCGTTGCTGCTACCACTGCCGCCACTAGATCAACGTTTCCTCCATCCCCGATCAAAACCCAGACACCTCCACCACTACCATCGCTAGATCAACCTAGCTTAACCCCGATCAAAACCCAGACATCGGCGAGAATCACAGCATCACAGAATCACAACATTGGCAAGAATCACAACCTAGATCAACGTTTCCTCCACTGTGATGTGTGATGTTGATGTTGGGAGGAAGATATTGTTTAGGTCTAAAGAGAGGAGAGAGTAGATGAGAAAGAGAGAAGAAAGAGATAGAAGAGAACATGAATAGTGACAGAGGAGAGAGAAATTTCGGGGGAGAAGAGTTTAAAATATATATATATATATATATTTTTTAGAATACTGCTACAGTACTATTCTACCTTTAGAATAGCATTGAAGCAATATTGCAAAATAATTTGCAATATAGGGGTATAGCATTCCCTGATGCAAAGCATTTTGAAGCTAAAAATGCTAAATTGTCCCTAAATATGGCATTAGCATTCTCCAATGCTAATACTCTAAAAATGCTAAATGTTATTTTTTAGCATTTTTAGCACCTTAAATGATAAAACACACCTATATCAAATATGCTAAATCTTAAAAATTTTAACATCGAGCTACAGTAGAATCTCATTTTTGAGACCTTACTATAGCAAGATGCAAGAGTATTTTAACATTTCTTTTTCTTTTTTTCTCTTTCTCTCAGCTTTCCTCCCTCTATGCTTTCTCTTTTTCTCTCTCTCTCTCTCTCTCTTAGCATTACTCTTCTTCCTCTTCTCCACCACCATAACCAACACCTTCGACTCACTCTTACTCTCAATCTTAGTCTTAAACTCTCTATGAGATGATGTCAAAAGAGCAACACTGCGAATCAAAGCTCTTCGTCGATAGACGCCGCAAGCTCCACCTCTGCATTTCAAAAATCCTCGACGAAACGTAGACGAGGATGACGTTGCCCCAAGACTGAAACGACATGGATGGTTTGGGGTTCAGTTTCAGAATTGGTTTGTTGACAATGCATATGGTTATGGTGGTGCAGTTGTTGACAATGTTGTGAATGTACTTATTTAGTTTAAAATGATACATCTTCCACTTAGAAGAGCAAGATAAGGAAGGTAGATATGTTCAAAAACTAATGTCTCAATAATCTAAGCAATTAAAAAATTGTGAATTTAATAGGGATAAAGTAGAGATAATGTTCAAATTCAAGACCCCACTTGTTATTAAAATAAATTACCGTTTGTCCTAAAGTTTTAAGAGATTATAAAATAGTGAATTTAATTTATTATAATTATTCAACAAACATTCTAATAAGACAAATTAATCAATGTTATAGAAGCAAAATTCGAATTATGCTATAGATTGCCAATAATAGAGGCTTTAATAAAGAGGCTAACCTTTATTTTTTGCCATTTTGTTCTTAGGCAATTTTAAGTTAACATCCATGTCTGCATGACAAATCAAGCTTTTAAGCTTGACACTAGTCGACTGATCAAGAATTGCGGATTTTGTTTTTGGCTGAAGACATTCTACTTTAAGCCGGCTGTATAATAGGTTTTTGTGATCCTAATGGAGCTATTTAAGGACTGATTGAACCTCACTTCAAAGAAGACGTTAGACCAGAAACCTAAAGAGATTCAAGTCAGAAAACCTAAACCTTCACCTATTGTACCAGGGAAAGTTTAGTGCACAAGAGGAGATTTTGCAATGACTTTTGTGAGCCAATGGTTTTGTAACAAGGATCATCTATAGCACCATATTGACGATTTCTTAGACCAGTGGCAGAGCCACTTGAGGACTGAGGGAGGCCTTGGCCCACCCAAAATTTTTGAAAAAATAATTTTTTTTTTTGAAAATATCTTAAATAATTTGAAAATTTTTAAATAACCTTATCATTTTGGCCCCTCCATACCTGATAATATACATATATATTTAAGAAAGTCTAAAAATAAACATAATTTTCATTTAAATAAAATACAATCCATAAATACATATATCAACAAATTACAATAATTAATCATTTAATATCTTTAAAATGAATACATATGTATTTTAACAATTACCTCAACAAATAAAAGGGAAATTTTTTTTTTTTTTTTTTTTGTTTTCATCCTAACACATCTAAGGCTTATTTGTACATAGCAGTAGAAAAATTGAAAAGTAAAAAACTTTATTAATGTGCCGCACCACCAAGTCCCCACACAGTTGTAGAAACATTTTGCCCCACACAAGTGACTCTCTCTCTCTCTTTCGCTCTCTGTCTTCGTTGGCGACTTGGCATTTGCCTTTTTTTACTTATTTATTTTTTCTTTTCAGTTCTTTCCTTTTCCTTCTCCTACTACTACTGTAGTTTGTTTAAAAGTAAAAGTTTTGTATCGTGTGACTAAACTAGACAAGAAAGGGTGGAAGATTGAAGCTTCTGTGCCATGGCCCCTCATCCCCTAACTGTGCAGTTCTCTATGCCCCTAGTTGACCAACTAACCCCTTTTTTTAACTCTTTCCTGAGTACTTTGCATTTGCTTTGTTTTGATTTTTTTACTTTACTTTTTATTTATTTCTTTTTATATTCCTTATAATATATTATTTATTATTATTATAATAATCAATATATTATATACCGAATGGAATTATATATTTTAAATGAACTTATAAATTATCTTGATTAGTTGATTAAAATATCTAGTTTATACTACTATATTAACATGTATTTAGTTGTTTATTATATTTTTTATGCATTGACATTTGAATGATTGTTTGTCTTTTATTTAGCAATCTTTGGACTATTGTTTGTCATCTTGTTTTATGAGTGATAATTTAATTTGATAAATCTAGGTTCATGGACAAGTTTAGGACTATTGACTCATTCTTCAAAAAAAAAAAAAAAAAAAAATGAAGACAGTAATTCAGAAAATAATACACTTTTAGGTTCTAATGTTGAAGTGTCAACGTTTGATTATAGTATTTAATAGTACACTTTTATTTATTGCACATATTGAGTTATGAAGTATTGTACATTACTATTTTACATTTTATACACAAAAGTGTGTGTGTGTGTATGTGTGTATATATATATATATTGCGTGGGGTCTGAATACTGAGGAGTCTAAACTGAGAAATAATCTTCATAACCCAGGCAAAGGAGGGAAAACAAATTCTGAGGACTCCATTTGACTGAGGAGGGTAACAGTATCAGGACAATTGTTATCCCTTAAAGGCCCAAGGAGAGGAAAAGAGATGGCAGCAAGGACAAGAATGGTGGGAGGAAGCATCTTGAAAGGTATATCTCTCACCTCCACATTCAATGCTCTCCACCAATCTTATCAGTTGCATTAATGTGGAAATGACTCTGAATAGTAACTTCACATCTATCATCTCCTTCTACCACCTTCAATAGAGTTTTGATGGGACAAGTATCCTGAAAAATGCTTGGGAACGTATAGGTGGAGGGCTGAGATGCATGGAGAAATGTTATTGTGAGGGATTTTCACAATTCGCTCCAATACCAATGGGTTTGGTCTGCGATCGAATGCTATAAAAGATTTGTGCCCCCTCATCATTCACCAATTGGTCGTTCAATGGATTAGTAAGACACACGGTCCGACAGTTGTAAAAGAAAAGGAATCCACTAGAAAAATGGGATGAGTATTTTGTAAGAACTTATAAAAACAGAAAAGAGAACAGTGAATAACTTGATATAAAACTTCAACTATATCTATATATAAGAAATTGATTCTCGGACTAGCCCGAGGAGATCATTATCCCCAAATTTTGTTTAAACTACACCTTTCTGTTACTTTGGACTTTTCAGACTTAAACATGGCCTTAGTTTAGAATTGCACTTGAATTAGTTTCTCACTCTCTTTAAACATTCTATTGTTTGGGCATGATTCAAAGGACAAAGTACAACTGACCTAAATAGGTTTGGGTCTTTATTTTTTGAGTCCATACATACATACATACATATATATATATATATATATATGGTCCCTCTCCAAAGATAAATTTCTGGCTTCGTCACTGTCTAAGAGACTATACATGCTGTTGTTCCAAAGTTATACTAAATCATTTAAGGGACATTGTAGTAGTTAATTAGTCATAGAGTGGAGATTCATGCACATTAAAGAAGGTTACTGAGAAGTAGTCCAACCAGTTTGGAGTTGCTATTAGATAGCTTAGTAGCTAAGTTCTACTATAAGTAAGTACTTTGGATTAAGTATATCCCTTGTACTTGTAACCTCAATATTTGTCAGTGGGTTTTCAAGTGAGTGATGACTTATATATCACTCATTGAGTTTTTTTTTTTTTTTTTTTTTTTGGGTTAGGATTTCCCACGTCGTGACCATTTCGCGCCGTGTTTTAAAATTTATTTTCCCACTGCATGAAATTTAGTTTTAGCGACATCTATGGTTGCATGTGCATGCCTATTAGTCTTTAATGGGACCATTGCATAATTTGACTAATTAAATAACTTGAGTAATTGATTAAAATTGAATTGGGATAAAAATAAACCCATCATACTCTGATGCAATGTTCAATGCCCCTGGTAAACAGTAAACACGCTCTTGAGCCCCATGTTGTCTAGTTGTAAAACTCGTACCCTATTCTCCAGTGGGTTCTATAAAGCCAGAGTTTGAAGAGTAGCACAGGCCCCAGCGACGTTAAAGAAGAAAGCAGAAACAGGAAATTAAAATTTTTGGCTGTTTGGGTAGTGGACTAGTGGGATTTTTTTTTTTTTGGGGGGGGGGGGGGGGGTGGGGGGGGGGGGGGGTGGAGAAAACATAAATTATTTTATTAAATTAAATAAATCAGTTTTAAGCATCAACAAGTAATTGCACCTAGACAAAAGGAAGCACCTCCTCCATCCAAACTACAAGACCCAATACAAGTTTTGCATGCCTCCTAGGATGCACATATTCTTCATTTTTGCTCATGTACTTGTATCTGATATGTATCATATAGGTATGGTACCAAATACCTTTAGATACATACCCATTTTTTTTTTTTTTTTTAAATACCAATACATGTAGGATACACCCGCGATATGACTATGATATCGTTCTAACACAACCCCTGATAGTAAGAGATACCCTGAACTTGTAAGAATTTTTATTTATATGTTTTATATATTAGTTTCAATATTGAACACTTACCTAGTTATCTATTATTTATTCTTTTTGATCTTGATTTGCATTCTAAACATCATTTGATGGCTATGGATTCACTTATTATTCATTATTGCTTTTAAATTTATATACGCTTAACAATATATAAAACAAATGCTTAAAAAATATAAATAAAGTATATTTAATGAGTTATTAATACATATATCTCTAACGTAGTACCCTAAGTTTTTTTTTTATTTTTAAATGTTGTATCCTTATACCTGTACCTGTATCGTACCCATACTGAATATAACTCTGCATCATAGCATGCCTCACAACAGAAAAATCACACTCATCAAATTAACTCAACAGAGAACTGCCTTCCACAAACACGGCCATTAACTGTGAGCAATTTCAATCTCAATTCTGTAGAACATTTAGAACATTCTTAGAGACACCGGCCTTGCAAACAATCAGTCAAAACCCGATATACAATGCGAGTTGCAGACTTGAAATCACGGCTTGCAGTTCCATCTCCAAGGGTGTTCTCGTTCTAGCAATCCTATCAATCATTGCCATTTGCCACCATAGGTTATCCCATGTCGTTCCGAATTATAGTTGTTTGGATATATATCTGAGAAGATAGCTCCATCCACATTCAGTTTTACTTGGCTGTCATGAACGCACCACCCATGTTCAATAGCATGTTTTCTCCTCAAATTCTCCAAAGTTGGGATTGCAATATGAAGAGCTCACCACCCGGAACATTTTACATGGGCTATTCATAGTAAAGCGCTCATGAGTGGTGAGACCCAGATTTATTTGTCTAGTAAATTGTCAATTCCTCCATTGCCTTGGCATGTTAGAGAAATTGGAATTTTAAGTAGGGATTAATTAATTTCGGAAAAAGACCTTTTAACGTGCTAGATTTACTGTTTCATGAGGTGTAAATTATGCTACGTAATTTTTTAATAATAAAAAAGTTGTCATGTCACTGAAATATTTTCATCCATGTAATGTAATTAATCCACTAAACACATCTTTCTCCAAAAAAAAAAAAAAAAAAAAAAAAATCCACTAAACATATCACTAGAAAACTAACTAAAGTCAACAAATGGACCAACAATGCACATTTTTTAAATTTCAAAGACTAATAACACTCACTTGAAATTTCATAGACCAAAAGAGACAGAAAACTAACTGCAATCAACAAATGGACCAATAATTAATACTCATTTTTAAAATTTTAGAGACTAATAATGCTTAATTGAAATTTCATAGACCAAAAGAGCTTAGTAACAAACTTTGTGAACCAACAATAAATTATTAAAAATAAAAATCTATAAATCCAATAAGTGGGGTCGAATTGAAAATAAAAAAATTAAACACAATCATATCTCTTATAAAAATTCAATATACAAATTAATTACAAACACCCAAATAAAGGTTTCAAGTTTCAACATTATATTTTGATTGCAAGGTCAGGCAAACTCCAACAATGCCCAATGGGGAAGCACTGCCACAGGCTCAAGCAATCAACTTATCACTTAATGACCTATCACACTAACCTTCATATTACAAAAACTAAAAATGTGTACAATTTTTTGCCCTACGGATGAAAGGACAGGAATGTAGGTTCCTTTTCTATCCTTCAAAGATATGAATTTTGTATCATTTTTTCCCCTCTACAAGCAACTTGTAGGCTGGACAAAACCAGCAGATGTTCCAGAAGCATGGCTACATGAAGCTTGGGCTACTTGATTCTTGTAAGTGAGCTTTACATTCTCCAATCTTATTCTGGAGCATGGATTCCCCGAACTACAATCAAATTTCACAGCAACCTCTGTTGCTGATGCTCCATAGATGTCTTGGTATGTCACATCACTAATTTGAACACCAGAAACCTGTTAAAAAAAATCTATAGGTCAATTTACCACATGATAGTAGTATCATAGCATGCAAGCTCCAACTAAAAAAACTCTTATGCCCATGGGAACTAAAATTTTTAGAATTTATTTTGTGTGATTTACTTGAAAATGTTTGGGTGTTTTCAAAAGCAACCATATCTTCGTTTAAACTATATTCGTATGCAAAATAAGCTTTAAAAAAAAATATTACCTGAAGAGGGCAACCTTTGTTGCCAGGGCAATAATTTTGGTCAATTACTATAGGATTCTGGACATTCGTCATAACGGCATGTTGGAATAGAATGTTCCTAGCAAACCCATTGCTAGGCCTTCTCCATGATTTAATTCTCACCCCATTCTGAGTACTAGTAAAAATAACTGTCTTAACTGTCACGTTTTGTACACCAGCCTCTTGCTGGTCCTTGCCTAGACTCCCAATGCTGTACCAATTAAGTACACAAATGGGAACAATTTAGCATCACCATATAATATAGTTGTTTCAAACATGTAATATTTTAATGAAGATTAAAAAAATTAATTACCTAATTCCATGCCCAGGTCCACATGCAACATTCTCAATCCACAAGTTAGTGGTACCAGGGCCAATTGAGATGCAATCATCACCTGTCCCGATCTTGGAGTTGAGAATTGTGACACTTGAAGATAATTGAACGTGAATTCCATCGGTGTTTGGACTGTTTTTGGCAGCGATAACCCTGATACCTTGCATTTTCACATTGTGGCAGCCATTGACAACCATGTGAAACATTTGGCTGTTTAAGGAGGTTAATGTATGGACCACAATGTTGTTTGAGTTTGAAAATTCCAGTGTCTGCTTGCATACACACAAGAAAATGTTCCAATTATTGTTGTTTTAATACTTACAAATAAAGTAAATATATGGAGTATTTCTCTAAATCAACTATAAACATAACTTTAAATATATGGAGCACATATATGTTGACCTTAACGAGAAAGACTTTTAATGCAAGCAACATCAACAAATTCACAAAATTAAATATTCTACTCCATCACATGGGATTATTCCCACTATAGTCGATACGATTTTTTTGAAAGTTATTTGAATATCACAAAAATCTCCTCCGAAACCAAGAAGAGCAAAATCAGTCAAAAGTTCAAACGAAAGTCAAAACAGTAAATCCCACCAACTCCCAGTATAAAGAGTTTTTTTTTTTTTTTTTTTTTTTTTTTTTTTTTTTTAAGAATAATTAAAGTGGAGGAAAAAATTAAGATCACCACAAGTTAAACTGTAAATATGTAAGAAAAGGCAATTTAGTCATTTGCACATACCGTGGCTCCCGAAGGACAACTACTGCCAGAGGCTTTGCAAGCCCACAAACCAGTGCCTTGGGCATCAAGAATTCCACCAGATATGGTAATCCCATCAACTTGTTCAAACACAATCCAGTTTCCTGTATTTCCAAGGAAAGGATCCTATAGTCTGATGGAGCCACAAGGGTCCCAGCTATGCGCATAATGATAGCATTGTTGTTGCATGGTCCACTGAAATCCACTTGCCTTAGATAGAACCTTCCAACTGGCACATAAATAATTGCAGGCTTTACTGAGGCACAAGCTTTTGTCCATGCACTAACAAAAGCCTGAGTCGAGTCAGATTTCCCATCTGCTTTGGCTCCCAAACTCACCACATTGTATGCCATAGGAGAAGCAAGCACCATGGAAATGAACATAGAGAGAAGTGTTAAGACTAGAGAGCTTCTGAGGTATGCCATTTTGGTTAATTCGGATGAGAAAATAATGTGTCTGTGTGTAAGTAGTGCAAGAGAGAGAAGAAGTAGCTTAGTGAGTTTAGAAGTTGAGAGTTGTGGAGGTGATGAGGAAGATGAAGTGTTTAAAGGGTATTTATAGGATTTGAATGTACATTTAGTTTCACTTTACCAGATATAAATATAATATCAATTATCAAACAAATACACAAAGTGGCGTGGAAGTTTGAAAAGAAAAATACTGTTGTTTTACCTTATATTGTATTTTATAAATTTTATTATTTGGATGCTACTAATTTTATAATGTCTATCATGTTTATCAGTTTATGGATTATATACAATGGTCATTGGCCTCCCCCTTAATCTATTTTCGAGATAATCAGCCTAAATTGGAAGCAAAAGTAGGTTATAATTTCGACCGTTAGTCACTGCTTAATTAGATTTGCCCAATTGGATGAATTTGAATTAGATTTTCAAAAAAAAAAAAAAAATATTGAATTTCAAATATCTTTTTCCAGAATTTCTTAATTCGTGACTGGACTTTATTTGCTTCTCTGTGACACAAGGTTGCAACGTAACCGTTTTCATTAAAGTAAATTCGCATTAAAGAGATAAAATACTGGATGTTTTGCCACACAAGTCTCACAACCTTTCAAGTGTTTCACCGACTTTTCTAGGTTGGAGTTATTTCAAAATCTGACATTTTTTTTTTAATTTAAAAATTTGGAGATAAGTTACATATCCTCTAATTGTAGTCCTACTTTCCTGGATTTTCAATTTTTTTTTAAATATATTTTATTGCAATACTTTATATTTAGAAAAATGACTTTTTGAATATAAGGTCCCAATATTGTCCATCCCTAGCAGTTGTAAGACTAAAGAAAACAAACAATAAGAGAGAATAAAAAAACATAGCATTGTCAAAATAAAACATGAAAACCTGGCTACGACAAAGGAGATAGGGTACTTGATCTCGACCTATAGTTCTGGAAAGGACAAACGAACGTATGGATGTTAGGTTTGCTAAGCTTTGTTATAATATATTACAAAAGAAGGGAATGAAAGTAGTGACAATTAACGTGACAAAGCAAACAAAACATCCCCCCAAGCCAAATTCCTTATTCTTGTTTCCGGGTGATATGTTATGTAAAGCAACTTTCTTTGCTTTAAGCACAAGATCAACACCTCCTCCTCTTAACTCTAGCCACTATCAATCATTCACAGTCCCATACCCTCATACACACCATCAGCTTTTAATATTTCTTGGCCCCCCCTTTTCTTTAATCTGTTATTGATTAATTGACACGTACATAATCTCCTAAAAGGGTGTTTGGTTCACAGTGATGTGCCTTTGATGTAGTGCATATTATGATAATGTGATACAGTTACTTAAGAGACTTGGATTTGTAATATAGTCCACCAAATGAATTAATGCTTCTGTTTCATTATTGGATTCTTCCATATGTTTGTTTGTATATTTAGTGAATTCTAGCTTCTACTAGATGAGTAGTGGGTACTATATGATTTTTTACTTTGTCCATTAAGTAAATACCAAGAGTAATTTATGGTTAGTGTAAGGTACCAAAACCGCATGATGATCATCTAAAACTGCCCTATCCATCTTTATTGGATACGTTTAACAGCTACAAGTACTAGTACCTATTTGGTATTCTATTATTGTAATTTGGAACACCTCATTATTAGGGCTGTTTTAGAGAGGCATGCAGTTTTAGACGTGACATGCGGAGCAGAAAATGGAGAAGAAATCGGCGCCTTTCTAACCTCCTCTTTTCAATATCATAATGGTCTACATACTTTATCATTGTTTATCATATCTTTTTGATAAAGCTATTGTTTATCATATCTAAACCGTCTATAATTGTAAAGGTTTTTTTATTTTTAGTCCAACTGTAAAAGGTCTTGTCCACCGAAAGATTGCAGATGGTCGTCTCTAATCCTCCCAACTAATAAAACGTTAGAACTTATGCAAATTTGATATCTTTTGGTGATTTTTTTTCCGTATACTAATTGGGAAGTTAATTCACACATTTGCATAAATGATATTGTTTATTGATTGGAAGAACCACTTTAGCAATTCTCTTGATAGACCAAATAATTTCACCATTTAAGTCCTAAACTAGTTTGATTTCTCGAGCTAAAGACCTATTCTTCATTTCTTTGTCTTTCCAGTCCAAGGCATTTTACCCATATGTTTTGGTATAAACAGAAAGCACAGCCCCTTTTTTTAACCAATACCAACAGGTCCGACACAAGCATATGTGAAAGAAATACTCTAATGAATCTTCGAAACTTTGAAGGCTTATTGTGGCTTATTCCATTTCTTTATCACAATATTATAAGTTTAATCCAGTAGCCCATGATGGATGTGGAGACTCCAATGTGATTCAATCGTTCAAAGCTTGGATATATATATATATATATATATGTATATGTATATATATTCTTGCTTTCGTGAATTTAATTGATAGAATGTTAATCAATGACTCCTCGTTTCGATTGCTTCCGTGACTGATTTTGGGGGACCTCTTAAGCTTCCAGGCGGCATAATTCTATTTGTGAATTTGATAGAATGTTAAATCAATCTGATCAGTAAGCCATGGAAACCGGAAATACAGGAACAATACCTAATTTTGTCAAAGATTTATTTAAGTTTCACGACATTTGCACTAAAGGTTTATGGTATGGATATACAATTCAAAAGTTAGGAAATTATATAGTCAACAACATATTCTGGATGATCAATTGGCCTTTTATAGCATCCTCTAAAAAAAAAAAGAAAAAAAAAAAAGTCTTTTATAGCGGCCCTGTCAACTTATCAATTTTCATCTAAGCTCATTAGTAACATCATTTTTTCATTTACCAATAACGATTCACCACATCAGCAGTTTATAAAAATTTTTGTATCTCTAGTATTATTCTTTTTCCCCTGATACAAAACTAGTAAAATACTCCTGAAATATGTGAAATACCCAAGCTACCTGCATCACATTGCCATTTTTGCATGGTCCATTAACAGTGCGAACATGGGATTGGAACTTATGATAATTATAGAATATCAAAAAATAACATAATAGAGTGAATAGACTTCTTCTTCTAAAAAAAAGAGTGAATAGAATTATGATAATTAAGAACACACAATTACTTAATTAACTCTAAAAAATGTTTAATTTAATGAAGACTCAGACTATTCCACAAATGTAAGCATTGTGTGAACAAAAGATTTATTTTGGGAATTTATTTATTGAGTTTAATGATTAACGTGCTAACGTTGGAAAGGATTTTGGAATTTGGATACTAATTTCAAAATAATGGGAATATTGTGACACTTCAATCTTATGTTCAATGATGAACATTTTCGTATGAATAAATGAAAAATTAGTATACTAATGACTAATCATGTGATAAAGTATTCCTTGGCCACTGGTTTTTCCTAACCCAAAAAAAATAAAAATAAAAATTCAATCCGATGTGAAGATCAATTGATAATGATTGGAGAAGTTTGCTCTCAACGTTTATCAAGGATTATATAAATTATGAGAAAAGTTAACGGATACTCTAAAGAAACTTTTTATGAAGAAAAAAAAAGGTAATACTTTTGACTGTTTTTTACATTTTTTTTTTTTTTGAAAATAGCGTCAAAACTTTCTTAAAACAATTTATTAGCAGTCGCTTTAAGAGTTCAGTAAATATGACCCATATACTATTTGTTATTTAAAGCTTGATAGATTGCCTCCATGATTATGGTATCCAGCCCGTAGTGCATACCACTTTGGTTTAGATTGATCCCATCAAAATCATTTGTTCAAATTCTTAATTCAATGATTGCTGCTTTTTTTATCTTTTTTGGGAAAATGATTGCTTAATTTCTATCCTTTAAATATTAGTAAAAGAATAATGCTAAAGATATAAACTATTTTATAAAAAATTTTACAAACTGCTGATGTGGTGAATGATTATTGGTAAATGAAAAAGTATTAATAATGGTGAGACTAAATAAAAATTAATAAGAAGTTAGCCACATCAGTATTTTGTAAAAATATTGTAAAATAATTTGTATCTGTAGCATTACTCTTAGTAAATATAGGGGAATAGATTTTGTTAATCTCTAACGCAATATTTGCATTTAATGTTGCTCACATGCACAAGTAAGGACATGCTTGCATTTCCACAAGGACCCAAAATTCCTAGTTGTACCCAGCTTGGCCAATGAGCAGACAAAATGCATGGTCTTTTGCTAAAGAATATTACTCCCTCCGTCCCATTTTTTTTGTCCTGTTTGAAAAGTCAAACTTTTTAAGGGAACATCATTTATTGTCTTGTCTATCTTTCAAAAATGTATAAGTTTCCAATACTACCCTTAAAAAAAATTATCAAAAAATTAAATTAGTAAATTAATAGGGGTATAATAGGAACATTAGTAAATTAATAACTTTTATTTTTAGAAACAGGACAATATTTTGGGACATCTCAAAATGGAATAGAGGACAAAAAAAATGGGACGGAGGGAGTATTATAAAACAATTAGTTTTCTGAGTTCAGTCTTCAATACATTGGCAACACAATCTACTCACTGTTTTGGACCTTGTTTCAGGGTTTCCCTGTTGCATGCAATGTTAGTTAGCTACCCGTGTGATGTGCGTTGACATTCATGCACAGCCATAGACTCCATGGCATGGGGTTAGGCGTATCATCTTCAAAATTCAACTATTTAGGATTTCACACTGTGTACATTCCAAAGAAGTTAATACCGTACTGTACTGGCCGGTATAGCCAGTCTATATCGTACTGGCCAGTGTACCGGTACAGGTACACCCTCTGTTTCGTACCGGAAAAATTAACGGTCATACCGGCTGTGTACCGACCGTATACCGGCCGTACCGGCAAAAACCGGCCATACCGGCGTAATCCGGCTGTTTCGGCCGGTAAATGAAAACAACGAAAACCCAGATGAGAAAAATGAAAAACAAGGCTACCCATTCGAAAACCCATATGAGAAAAATGAAAAACAAGGCTGAATCCTATGAAGCTAAGTTGTGCTGCGCTGAGAGAGTGAAAACCATAGACTTCAGACAGAGGCGGCAATGAGAGTATGAGAGAAAAATGAAAAACAAGGCCGAATCTTGTGAAGCTAAGTTGTGCTGTGCTGAGAGAGTGAAAACCATAGACTTCAGTCTACAGAGGCGGCAATGAGAGTATGAGACAGAGGAGGATGCAAAAGTGTATTGTAGGCTTTTATAAGGTGGTTGACCTAATAATGGACGGTAGAGATTGGTTCAAGGGCTTTAAAGGTGCTTCTACACTATTGGATCTATTTTTTGTTAACTGTGTTTGGTTACACGAATAGGTGGGGGCTGTTTGTCCAGAACTCATATCAAAGATATAGATTATCTTTGCTAATATATATATATATATATATATATAATTTATAATTTATATCTTTGCTAGATAATATATATATATATATATATTTTTTTTTTTTTTTACTTTAAACTTATAAATTTTCTTTGCTAATATATATATATATATATATATATATTATGGTCCTAATGAGTGTGTGTGTATTTATATATATATATATATATATAAAATAATGGTAAACCCGAAACGGTACACTGGTATTGACCGGTATCTAAAATATATCGTACCGCTGGCCAAACTGATACAGCCTCCGATACGATATTGACTTCCTTTGTACATTCTCCTAAGCGTGAAACTTAAAAAAAAAATGTCAGGAATGTACTTAGTCTTAAAAAAAGATAAGTAATGTGAATATGATTAATTATTAATTGTCCAAATTCTAAAACTATTAAGAAATTATGAGAATATGAATTTAAGAAATTATGGAGATCACTTGCTCTTCTACTAAGATAAATTACTATGTTCCAAAATTTTTAACTATTAGTAAATAGCGAATATAATCATTTAATTAATGTCCATATAAAAGGATATACAGATCATTGTGTATAATATAAATAAATAAATAAATAATAAAAATGCTATAGTTCACCAATAATCAAAGGCTTTAAAAATTAAGGGCTTACCTTTATAGAAATATGTAGAAATGTGATCTAATGGTCATTTCCTATGAAATAAAATTTCTACACACACACACATATATATATATATATATATATATTTTTTTTTTTTTTTCTATTTTAAAATCCTTCGTTAATTGTAAAGTTATAAAGAACTTGAGTTATCATAATGGTCCCGCTACTCCCGCTACCATTCAAATAAGAATGTTAACTGGAATGCTATGAATTGAACGTTTAATACTTTAGTTACTCAACCGTGCCTTATGTACGTTTTAGACTTAAATTACATGGACTTGTAAGAAAACACAGTGGCCATTATGCTAATTAACTTAGCAAGAAAGTATAGAGACTACATGAGTTAGCTAGGCCCATATCCATGCCAAATTATATGTACCGAAAAAATATAATTTAACTTAGGGGTCAAGACAAAGATATGAGTATATTAAGTCAATAGCTATTGTAAACAAATTTCATGAGAATGCATCTTACTTCAACCTTCTTCAACTAAGCAGCAGTGAGGACTGTCCTTTAATTAGGGATCCAACCTAACTTCACCACATGGGGGATTTCTTCTTGAACCAATATGGAAAGGGGTAAAGGACCTATATATTGACTTAGGAAGTAACTTTCTAAGCCTGCTTAAGATATTTCAACCTGGTTTGTTTAGTAATTTAATAATTATAATGGAGGATGTGGGGCTTTGATCCATAGATGTCTATGTAAACAATATCAAAAGATCTCAATTGAGTTACAAAGTTTTTGACGCAAAAACCAAAAAAACAAAAAAGAGAATATTTTAAGCTAAATCGAATAACCTTCCTCAAATAATGTTGTTCACAACAATTTTACAATAAATTATAAAGTTTGGCTCAACTTTGATTCAGTTGGGTAAGGGCATGGTCTCACAAAAAGTTAAGCTCATTAGCCAAAATGTGGCCAGGCAAGACAAATGACCCCAACAACCAATTTATCATTTTTTGACAAATCTTTATAGTACAGGTTATAAAGAGCATCATTAGGACTGAACGACATACGTTGAAACTCTGTAAATTTATATATATATATATATATATATATCATTAGCTATAATTGTTTTATAATTCATTGTTGATACCACATTTTTTCTCATTAACACCAGTAGATTTTTTTTTCTTTAATTTTTTTGCAATATATCAAAATTAATATATTCTATTAAGAAATATAAAATATGAAATAATTAATGTAGAAATTAATTACCATAACCTTGGGACATGACTTTATTTACTGTATGTAGAAATAACTCTTCTATGGAAGGACCAATTAATGAAACGCTTTCTAATCATTAATAATTCTTAAATGTGTGGCTTTTAATTTGCTCAACTTGAAAAAGTTTCATGTTGTCGAATAAAAGATTTGAAGTTCAATCACCACTTACACTAAAAAACAAATTGGTATCTTGGTTTGATAATAAAAAGCAATTATCATGAGTAGTTGTCATAAGTTAAAATTATCTCTAAAAAAAATAATTCTTAAATGTTTCTTTTATATTTAACTCTAAATAATTCTCAAATTCTTTGAAGCTGGAATTTTAACATGAAGACCTCGCCACCCATAAGATTTTAAATGGGCTATATTCCCAATAAAGCGCCCATGAGCGGTGAGACCCCATATTTCTTTATCTAGTAAATTTTCAATTCCTCCGTTACCTTGGCATGTTAGAGGATTGGAATTTTGAGTAGGGATTACTTAATTTTGGAAAAGATCTTTTAACATGTTAGATTTGGGGAAAGACCCATACGTGTTTCTAATGTGTAAATTATGATGTATAAGTTTTTAATAATAAAAAAGTTATCGTGTCATTGAAATATTTTCATGTAATTGATCGGTTAAAAAGTAGTGCTTATTTCTTAAATTTCTGGAACCAATAACTCTCATATGAAACTTTATAATAAACCAAAAAAAAAGCTAGTAAACAAACTTAAGGAACCAACAGCATATTATTATATTTGTGCACGATAAAATACTTTTTATGTAAAATATTTATAGGATATTTTTATTCACTTAGAGGATACATAGGCTTTGGATGGACTACTTTACTGTAGCCACTTTAAAATGTCTCTTTTAAATTTAAATTCCCTTTTTTTTTTCCTTCCTTGATTAAATTGGTTTCATGACATAATTGAATATAATTCATGTGAATTCACATTGAAAAATGGGAATGATAAAGATCTATAAATCCAACGACATATTTTTATATTTGTGCATGATAGAATACTTTTTATGTCGAATGTTTATAGGATATTTTTATTCACCTATAGGATACATAGGCTTTGGATGGACTACTTTACTGTAGCCACTTTGAAATATCTCTTTTGAATTTGAATTCTCTTTTTTTATTTCCATCCTTGATTAAATTGGTTTCATGACATAATTGAATATAATTAATGTGACTTCTCATTGAAAAATGGAAATGATAAAAATATATAAATCCAATAAGTGAGGTCCAATTGAAACTAATACATCAAACACAACCATATCTGTTATAACAATTCGACATACAAAGTACAAACACCCAAATAGGCGTTTAAACTTTCAAGTTTCAACATTATATTTTGATTCCAGGCCCAGCATGCTTCAAGAATGCCCAATCGACAAGGACAGCCACAGGCTCCAGCAATCAACTTATAACTCAATTGCCTATCACGCTAACCTCCATATTAAAGAAACTAAAAATGTGTATAATTTTTTTTTCCCAAAGGATGAAAGGACAAGAACGTAAGTTCCTTTTCTATCCTTCATAGATACGTATTTTGTATAAATTTTTCCCCTCTACAAGCAACTTGTGGGCTGGACAAAACCAGTAGATGTTCCAGCAGCGTGGCTACACGTAGCTTGGGCTACTTGATTCTTGTAAGTGAGCTTTACATCCTCCAATCTTATTCTAGAGCATGGATTTCCCGAACTACAATCAAATTTCACAGCAACCTCTGTTGCTGATGTTCCATGGATATCTTGGTATGTCACATCACTAATTTTTACTCCAGAAGCCTAATAAAAGGAAAAAAGAAATTAATTTTCAACTGATGGGATGCAAGCTCCAACTAAAAATAGAAATGAAAAACATTGAACAAATTATGAAGTAAAGTACAAAACTTTGAAAATGTTTGGGGGGGCTCATTTTGGGTTCAAAACTGGGATAGAGTAATAGTTGATTTTGACATGATAATGGGCTTGACTATGTGTCTGTTTGGAAACAATTTATCTAACTTTTTGCTAAAAGTATGCTAATGTATATTTTTACCTTAAAAAACTTGAAAAAGTGAGGTTTTAAAGGTTATTGTCTTAGGCTTATGGGAACTAAAATTTTTAAAATTGATGTTGTGTGATTTACTTCAACATGTTTAGGCCTTTTCAAAAGCAACCATATCTTTTTTTTTTTTTTTTTTAAACTACATTTGCATGCAAAATAAGTCTTTAAAAAAATATTACCTGACCAGGGCATCCCTTGTTGCCAGGACAGTAATTTTGGTCAATTACTATAGGATTCTGGACATTCGTCATAACGACATGTTGGAACAGAATATTCTTAGCAAACCCATTGCTAGGCCTTCCCCATGACTTAATCCTCACCCCATTTTGAGTACTAGTAAAAGTAGTTGTTTTAACTGTTACGTTTTGTACCCCAGCCTCTTTCTGGTCCTTACCTAAACTCCCAATGCTACACCAATTAAATACACCAATAAGACCAATTTAGCATCACCATATAATATAGTTGTTTCAAACATGTAATATTTTAATGAATACAAAAAGTAATTAAATACCTAATTCCATGCCCAGGTCCACATGCAACATTCTCAATCCACAAGTTAGTGGTACCAGGGCCAATTGAGATGCAATCATCACCAGTCCCAATCTTGGAGTTGAGAATTGTGACACTTGAAGATAATTGAACATGAATTCCATCAGTGTTTGGACTGTTTTCGGCAGCGGTGACCTTGACATCTTGCATTTTCACATTGTGGCAAGCATTGACGACGATGTGGAACATTTGGCTGTTTAGGGAGGTTAATGCATGGATGACAATGTTGTTCGAATTTGAAAATTCCAATGTCTGCTTGCATACACAGAAGAAAATATTCTAATTACTATAGTTTTAAAAAATTACATGTAATATATATGTGTGTGTGTGAAAGACTATTCAATTAAATATGTTTGACCTTAACGAGATGGACTGTCAATGCAAGCAACAACAACAAAAGCCCAAGCAAGTTGTTTGACCTTTCACATATATTCTCGTAAGTTTTTAAGCATGTTTACTGATATTCAACTCCATAACATGGGATTATTCCCAGGTATATAGTCGATACGATTTCCTTGGAAGCTATTTTAATTTCTCAAAAATCTCCATCAAAACTAAAAGGGGCAAAATCAGTCAAAAGTTCAAAAGAAAATCCAAACAGAAAAGGCACACCAGAAGGGTTCATGCCACCCACTCCCAGGTTAGTTACCTAGAAAATAACTATATATATATATATATATATTTTTTAAAATGTATATTAAGGGTGAATCTAGCCCCAAAAAGTTAAAATATTTCAAATTCTATTTTCTTTTACTCGGTCAATGTAAGAAAAATCTATAGTAATGCCCACCATAAAAACCATTTTTCTTCTTCACAAACACTTTAATTTGTGATGGACGCTTTTAACCTATTTTCAGGCACTTGACAGTTTCCAATGTGAAACTGATTAGTGTGCATTTAAAATTTAAACATAGTTTTTTTTGTGGAAAACTTATATTTTGAAAGTCGATTAAGAGACTTTTAAAATTGTACGTAAACAAATATAAGCTGAAAAGCTAAAAAAAAAAAAAAAAAAAAAAAAAAAAAAAAAAAAAGGAATTGTTATAAACTCTAAATATGTAAGAAAAGGCAATTTAGTCATTTTCAAATACCGTGGCTCCCGAAGGACAACTATTGCCAGAGGCTTTGCAAGCCCACAAACCAGTGCCTTGGGCATCAAGAATTCCACCAGATATGGTAACCCCATCAACATGTTCAAACACAATCCAGTTTCCTGTATTTCCAAGGATCCTATAGTCTGATGGAGCCACAAGGGTCCCAGCTATGCGCATAATGATAGCATTGTTGTTGCATGGTCCACTGAAAACCAGTTGCCTTAGATAGAACCTTCCAACTGGCACATAAATAATTGCAGGCTTTACTGAGGCACAAGCTTTTGTCCATGCACTAGCAAAAGCCTTAGTCGAGTCCGATTTCCCATCTGCTTTGGCTCCCAAACTCACCACATTGTAAGTCATAGGAGAAGCTAGCACTACGGAAATGAACATAGTGAGAAGTGTTAAGACTACAGAGCTTCTGTGGTGTGCCATTTTGGTTAATTTGGATGAGAAATAATGTGTCTGTTTGTAACTTTTTCTGTCTGTGTGTAAGTGTAAGAGAGAGAAGAAGTGGCTTAGTGAGTTTAGAAGTTGAGAGTTGTGGAGGTGGTGAGGAAGATGAAAGTGTTTAAGGGTATTTATAGGATTTCAATGTACATTCTGTTTCTCACTTTTTCAGTTATAATATGAACAGCGGCGCCGAAGTTTAAAAAGAAGAATGTTATTGTTTTACATTAAAACTTTTTTAATCCCTTCTATTCTAAAGTAACCTTACGTGTGACATGTTGATACATGGCTTGCATTTTTGGATTGGGATTTGTCTGCTTCTACTAATTTTTACAATAGTTGATTATCTAATTCAATTAGTTTAAAATGGACAAACTATCATTTTCAATGCTTATATTATATTTATAAATTTTGTATTGTCTATCATGTTTATTAGTTTATGGGTTATATACTAGAGAAATGCTAACAGATGTTCTTAGGATAATAGTTAACAGTTCAATTAAAGAAAGCTTTTATGAAGAAAAAAAAACAATTAATATTTTGACAACTTTTTACATTTCCCATAAAAGTAGTGTCAAAACTTTCCTAAAATAGATTGTTAATCATTACCCTAAGGGTCCTCATTAGCATGATCCTATATACTATGGTCATTGGTTTCCTCCTACAATAGAGGCTCTAGAAATTTTTTTTAGGGTGGCCATTAAGAAATTTAGATTACACAAAATCTAATAAAGTGATAATTTAAATATTTGCTACAATTGTGAGTCAAGTCACTAAGGAGAGCAAAATTATTGCGATTGCAAGGCCAAAAAAAGTATAACTATCATCACCATTAGAGAACTCACAAGTATGGTTGTCAAAATCGGGATCCTACGTAAGATCGTGAGAGGTAGGTGGGATCGTGGATCGTAAGATCGAATTGTGAATCGTAAGATCTTACATTATTTGAGAAAAAACAAAAAAAACAAATTGGTATGTTAAATAATCACATAAATTATACATTCATAAAAAATAAAAAATTTGCATCCATTTGATGTAATTATCATGCATCATTACATTCATTTGTAAGCATTATTTAAGATGTTAAAAATCTCAAAACGTAACACTCTATTGGGATGTTATTTTTTGTTTTTTTTTTCAACTAACATTCTATCTCGCTACATTAGAATAGCAAAACTTGATCTATTGGAATATTATTATTCATTTGGGTCCAACTGAATCTTCTATTAAGTTAAAGAAGATTACAAGAAACCAAAATCGTTTGGAATCGTCAGAATCGTTCGATCTTGAACGATCGCTAAGATCCTTGAAAGATTTAGATCGTTTTGGGCAGGTGAGATCGTAAAATCGTAGGATCGTAGGATCTGGATTGGGATTTTGACAACCATGCAGTCATAACCACAATATTTTTTTTAGTACCATTTTTTAAGGAAAAATGAAATTAGAGATTATTTTATTAAATAGGTTAAACAATCTACAAATTTAAATGATAAGCTATTTTTATCTTTTTATTTTTTGCATATAATAGGCTTTTTGTTTAACAATTTGTTCACTTGTTGTTTGGTCTTGTCTTGTTTTTGTTTAGTTTATGTTTGTTGTTATTTGGGCTAATATTTATTATTGTTATTTAATTTGTAAAAGGGATTAAGGATTACATTTTGGGGGGGGGGGGGGGGAGAGGAGAATTAATTTTGGAGTAATTCTTGTCCACAACATTTTTACAATAAATCTTATGCAAAAAAATTGTTATTTGTGGATAAAAAAATATATCTGAATTTGGGTCAAATTAGAATTAATAACAGTTTAATACATTGAATTTGTTGTAAAATTATTGTAAAAATGTTGAGAATATAACATTACTCTTATTTTTTAAAAACCCAAATTTTTGCAATTCTCAAGTCAGAGTGTTTAATATTTTTATTAGGGTGGTCACAATAAATTAATTTAGTATATAATATTTTTTTAACAAGTATATATATATATATATATATATTCTTTACAAGTCAGGTACAAGCCAGAGGGGTGTTGAGAGTACCCTGACTTGCATGTGGAGCCGGTGTCCCCCTAGATCTATTTTCTAGATAATAGGCCTAAATTGGAAGCAAAAATAGGTCATAATTTCGAGCGTTAGTCACTGCTTGATTAGATTTGCCCAATTGGATGCACTGATTAATATCATCATTTACTTTTTCCATTTCTTGACTAGACTTCATTTACTTGTCGGTGACACATGGTTGCAACATAACCGTTTTCTGGGAGAGGGGAGTAGTTAAAGTAAACTTGCATTAAAGAGATAAAATACTGGATGTTTTGCCACACGAGTAACACAACCTTCCACCGACTTTTCTAGGTTGGAGTCGTTTCAAAATCTGACATTTTGTTTTTGGAGATAAGTTACATATCCTCTAATTGTAGTCCTACTTTCCTGGATTTTGAATTCTTTTATATACTTTATTGCAATACTTTATAATGAGAAAAATGACATTTTCGGTGGGCATTTATTACTATTATTATTATTTGAGAGACTTTATATATTTTATAGCAATACTTTATACCAAGAAAAATGACTTTTTGAGTGGGCATTTATTATTATTATGATTATTATCTTTTGTAAAAATTTTATAACCTATGACGTTTGCTTATAATAATAGTTCTTTACTCTTAAATCAAGATATCACTCAAACTTTAATGTACGCGGAGTTGAATTCTAAATAATTTATTTAATCATCAAAGTCTTTACGAGTTAAATTAATTGAAACTCACAAATATTTATTATTTAATATTATATATAAATATAATATATATATATATATACACACACATGTAGCTTGATTATGAGGCCCGAATAAGAGAAATTATATCTATATTGAGAAGGTGTTGTCCATCCCTAGCAGTTGTAAGAATAAAGAAAACAAACAAAAATAGGTAATAAAAAAATAGCATTGTCAAAATAATACATGAAAACCTGGCTACGACAAAGGAGATAGGGTACGTGATGACCTATAGTTATGGAAAGGACAAATGAACGTACATGGATGATGGACCTCGTTGCTTTGGATGTGAGATTTGCTAGATAAAGCTTTGTTATAATAATATATTGCAAAAGAAGGGAAAATGAAAGCAGTGTCCATTAACGTGACAAAACTAACAAAGCCATCACAGCCAACTTCCTTATTCTTGTTTTCGGGTGCTATGTTATGTAAAGAACTTTTCTTTGCTTTAAGCACAAGATCAACACCTCCTCCAACTCCAACTCCAACCCCTATCAATCATGCTCAGCCCCATACTGTACACCATCTTCTTTTATAATAATAATAATAATAATAATAATAATAATAATAATTCCATAAGATTATTTATTTGACCTCATTATTAATATAAGGGCAGTTTTAGACGTGACATGTGGAGTAGAAAACGGAGAAGAAATCGGCGGTCTATCTAACCTCCTCTTTTTCAATATCATAATGGTCTACGTACATACTTTATGACTTTATCATTGTTTCTCATATCTTTTTGATAAAACCATTGTTTCTCATATCTAAACCGTCAATAACTGTAAAGGTTTTTGGTTTTTTAGTCCAACCGTAAATGGTGTTGTCCAACGTAAAACTCGTTTTCCTTTTCTTACGGGTAGAAGAAAACCAAACATTTTAGAAGAAATTATTACAGCGAAAAAAAGAAAAAGAAAAAAAGAAGGAAGAGTTCATCGAGGACAGTTGACGGTCCTCTCTAGTCCTCTAAATTAATAAAAGGCCGTCATTTATGCAAATATAATATCATTTGATAATTTTTAAGGTTTTGTTTTTTAATTTTTAATTTTATTATTATTATTATTATTATTTACGCTGGCCAGGAAGCTGACTCACACTTGTATAAGCGGTATTGTTCATTGGTCAAATTTTCAAAATATGTAGCTACATTAATTTGTTTAATGAGAATTGTAACCTTGGGTTACAATTAAGTTCATAGCTAAATTTTGGTTCTTTTAACAATATATTATGTCCTTAAAAATAAAAAATAAAAAGTCCAAAAAAAATTTATCTAACTAAAATTTTGAAAGATGTGTAGTTTGTAGCATTTTGATAATAAAACTATCATGCAGCGATTTCAAAATAAGAAAATTGGTAGAAGGAAATTGTAAGATTTTATGTATTTATATTTTTTTGTCTATATATGAAGTTTTATTTTTATTAGACTTTGTATAGTTTAAATTTTTTTAATAACCACTTTGAAAAAAATTCCTCCAGCTGCAAATAAGTTTTAGCAACCCATATGTTTTGGTCTATACAGAAAACGCAGCCCCTCTTTTTGGCCAATACCAACAGCTCCAACACAAGCATAGGCCTGTGAACAGGGACGGAACCATGTACAAGTAGAGGAGGGCTTGTGGCCCCCCTCAAAATTTTTTTAAAATATTAAATAATAGGTATATATTTAAGATTTTAAAAAATAAATTCACGAAAAATTATATTTATCCCTCTCAAGAAAATTATATTTGCTCCTCTCAACTTCGAATCCTAGTTCCATCCCTGCCTGTGAAAGAAATACTATAATGAATCTTCGAAACTTTGAACCCAACGAAGGGTTATTGTGGCTTAATTTTTAAATTACTTTATTCCAATAATATTATAAGTTTAATCCAGTAGCCCATGGTGGAGACTCCAATGTTATTATAATTCAATCATTCGTTAATGTGCCTCTTATATCTTATATATATCCTGGTTTTGATTGCTTCCATGACTTCCGGGCAGATTTTGGGGGACTTCTTAAGCTTCCAGGTGGCATAATTCCGTTTGTGAATTTGATAGAATGTTAATAAATCAGAGTAAGCCATGTGAACCGAAAATACAGGCACAATATCCAATTTTGTCAACCATTTATTTAAGTTTCACGACATTTGCTCTAAGGGTTCATGGTATGGATATAGAAGTCAAAATTCAACATGGGATCGGAACTTATGATAATTATGGAAACGAAATTACTTACTAATTAATAATATAATAGAATACCAATAAATAACATAATAGAGTGAATAGAATTATTCTTCTAAAAAAAAGAGTAAATAGAATTATGATAATTAAGGACACTAAATTGCTTAATTAACTATAAAAAAAATGTTTACTTTAATGAAGACTCAAACTATTCGACAAATGTAAGCATTGTGTGAACAAAAGATTTATTTTAGGAATTTATTTATTTAGTTTAATGATTAACGTGCTAACGTTGGAAAGCATTTTGGATACTAATTTCATACATACTATTAGCTAGGTCAAAATAGGATCAATAATGAGAATATTGTGGCACTTTGCAATCTCGTGTTCAATGATGAACACTTTCATACAAATAACTGAAAAAATTAGCATACTAATGACTAATCATGTGATAAAGTACCTTAGCCACTGGTTTTTCCTAACCCCCCCCCCCCCCCCCCCCCAAAAAAAAAAAAAAAAGAGAAAAAAAAAATACAATCCCATGTGAAGATCAATTGATAATGATTTGAGAATTTTCATCTCAACATTTGTCAAAGAGCATATAGATTATGAGAAAAGTTAACAGATACTCTAAAGATACTTTTTAAGAGAGAAAAAACAATTAATTCTTTTGACTGCTTTTTATATTTTTATGAAAGTGATATTAAATTTTTTTTTAAACACTTTATTAACAATCGCCCTAAGGATACCGTAAACATAACTTATATACTATTTGTTATTTAAAGCTAGATACATTGCCTCTATGCATGATTATGGTATCCCGTAGTCCATGCTACTTTGGTTTAGATTGATCCCTCCAAAATCATTTGTTCAAATTCTTAATTCAATGATTGCTTATTTATTTATTTTTTTGTGGTAAATGATTGCTTAATTTCTATCCTTTAAATATTAGTAAAAATAGGGGAATAGATTTTGTTAATCTCTAATGCAATATTTGCATTTAATGTTGCTCACATGCTCAAGCACAAAATTCCTAGTTGTACCCGGCTTGGCCAATGAGCAGACAAAATGCATGGTCTTTTGCTAAAGAATATTATTATAAACCAATTAGCTTTCTGAGTTCGGTCTAGAAAACATGTTGCAACACAATCTACTCGCTGTTTTGGGCCTTGTTTCAGGGTTTCCCTGTTGCATGCAATGTTAGCTAGTTAGCTACCGATGTGATGTGCGTTGACATTCATGCCCACCCATAGACTCCATGGCATGGGGTTAGGCATATGATCTTCAAAATTCAACCATTTAGGATTTCACACTGTGCAGTGTGTACATTCTCCTATGCGTGAAACTTAAATAAAAAATGTCGGGAATGTACTTAGTTTAAAATAATACATTTTCCACTTAGAAAAACAATATAAGTAATGTGAATATGATAAATTATTAATTGTCTCAAATTTTAAAACTACCAAGAAATTGTGAATTTAATAGAATATGAGAGCACCCTCAAAAAAAAAAAAATATGAGAGTGTTCAAACTCAAGATCATTTGCTCTTCTACTAAAATAAATTACTATTTGTTTCAAAATTTTTAAACTGTTAGAAAATAGCGAATATAATCATTTAACTAATGTCCTATATAAAAGGATATATAGATCATTGTTTCAATATATATATATATATATATGAAATAATGCTATAGATCGCCAATAATCAAAGGCTTTAAAAATTAAGAGGCCAACCTTTAACTTAAGATATTAATGACTTCAAAGAAATAAGTGGAAATGTGATCTAATAGCCATTACCTATGACATAAAAGTTCTACATATATATATATATATATATAATTTTTTTTTTCTATTTTAAAATCTTTCGTTAATTGTAAAGTTATAAAGAACTTGAGTTATCATAATGGTACCGCTAGTCCCGCTACCATTCAACCAAGAACGTTTACTTGAATGCTATGAATTGAACGTTTAATACTTTAGTTATTCAACCGTGCCTTATGTACGTTTTGGACTTAAATTACTTGGACTTGTAAGCAAACACAGTAGCCATTATGCTAATTAACTTAGCAAGAAAGTATAGGAACTACATGAGTTAGCTAGGTCCATATCCATGCCATTATATGTACCGAAAGAATATAATTTAACTTAGGGGTCAAGACAAAGACATGAGTACATTAAGTCAAAAGCTATTGTAAACAAATTTCTTGAGAATGCATCACACTTCAACTAAAACAACGGTGAGGACTGCCCACTGATTAGAGATCAAACCTAACTTCACCACATGGGGGATTTCTTCTTGAACCAATATGGAATGGGTAAAGGGCCTATATATTGACTAAGGAAGTAACTTTCTATTGAGGGCCAAAATTTCACAAGAAAGCCCATTTCATGAAAAGTAAGGAAATATCATGAGTTTTAATAAAAGAAAGCCCAATTCATGAAGTTAAGAATAATCAACATCAAGGCCCTATGTATGTTCAGATTTCCAGCAAAAATGCCATTAAAAATCCAGCAAAATCCAGTGAAAGAACTGGGCCGAGATACCCAGAGGCTCGGGATCCTCGGAACGTGCAACACAGCTAAAGTGGGATTGAGACAGCTCAAAATGGATACCACAAAATACAAGAAACGAAGAATCGATATGTCCTTCTCAAGCACCCAGTGGTGCAGCAAAGAACCAGAAAGCTTGGAGAGTGACAATTCATGAACAAAAGGCTGGTACCTCGGGGAACTCAAAATGAAGAACTATAAAGGGAAGTGGCTGGGAAAACCTTCAACCCAGCAGGAATTGATTCCGTTCACTTGGGAAAAAATGACAGCAAGAAGGACGGCCAAAATGCTGAGTCTAAAAGGTAAAAAGCCTTGAAAGAAGAGAGATTGAAGGTCAGCTACCCAAGGACGCCCCAGAATGGAAAGACAGCAAGTGGCTTTTAGAGAAACAACACTAAAAGAGGAAAAATATGAGAAACAGGGAAAGATCCAGTCATCAGAATGGCTGACATGACAGGGGCTCTAGTACCCAAGGAACCAAGGGGGGAGAATTAGTGGTATCCAAACCCTAAAATGACACTATAAAAGGGGGGGAAGCAGCCAACATTAAGGGGCATTATTCAGTAGGAGGAAATCATAATAGAATCTTTGAGAAAACACGGTCTAAAACTCAAAGAAAGTAAAAACAGCGCTCGGTATCCCAGAACAGCCACTATAGAACATACTTGGATTCAAAGGGATTCAAACTTTGCAAGTCTTAGAGGCTTAAATAGACATCTAAGTCTGTAATTTTTGAGCATATTTGGATCTTGTAATGCATCTTAGTGAGCACATTGTAATTTACAATTAAGAAAAATAATGAAATATCTCATATTGATTTGAGGATCTTTAACAATTATTTCATGTATTTCTTTATTGCATTGTCTTTCTTTACTATTTCTTGCTGCTCAACACATATATTCTTGCTTGCTAGTTTTCCTTTTACTTAGCCAAAAGCTGAGTCCTTTTACTGGGTCCTCACTTCAACTTGGGCCTTGGACATACTTAGCCTCCAAAGAAACATATGCCAAAACATGCACACATCAGATATCACTCTCTCCCACAAAAATCCTTCTCACCTAACTATCTTGGAAGGCAATGCCAAAGTAAAGTCACTTGGACTTGAGTTCCAAATCCCACAAATCTTATTCAAAAGCACTAAGTCTGTGAGAATTGGAGCCAGGATCCTCGTGACTGAATCATTCTCATGAAATTCATTTACATATATGTATAAGTATTAAAATGTATATCCTAATCTAAGAAACTAACAATTATTTGAAGATATGTGTATTGTATAATGTGTTTTATGTAGCACCTGTAGAGGTAAAGGGAAAGGACAAAACTCTATTGCATAATAAACATAGAGAAAGATCATATAGTTCAGAGAATCAGCATTCTGGATTCTTACAGGCCTAATACGTCCCGAGATCCCATGACAGTATGCCTAGGATCCCACGACAGTGCGCTCGAGGTACCAAGTGAAGGAACACCTTTTAAATGTTTAACAATAAAAGATAAGCCTTAAATATTCTATTTCAATCTCTTTCTCATTGTGAATATTATGAATAAATATTTTACTTATTTCGTAAGCGTAAATGGTAAGGGTGGCAAAATAAGCCCAAACCCACCCATTCTAATTGAACCCTAATCCACCCAATTATTAGTTGGGTTAAATAGGTATCAACCCAATTAGACCCATTGATTATTGGGTTTTAACTAAAAACCCATTGAGCCCCATTTAATCCAAAAACAATATACCCAAATTCAACACAGCTCTTCCAATATAAAATAAATTAAAATAAAAACCCTCTCGTTTCAGTGTTTCTTTTCATTTTCCTTCATTTTCTGGCCTCCAAACAGTTCTCTCTCTCTCTCTCTCTCATCTAGAACTAATGGAATCCATTGGAGTACTCATGCTCGTCCCGATGAACTCGTACCTGGAGCAAGAGCTATGGATGCTTCAGATCAGATTCAGAGCTCGAAAATCTCAGAGAGAGAGAAAGAGCTATGGCTGCTTCAAGTGTATCGTCGTGCATAGCAATGGCTGCCGCGGCAACGGCATCCTTGTCCACGCTCTCCAACCGCGCCTACGCCGACAGTCCCTTGAAGGATACCAAACCTTGAAATCCAAGTCAGATAAGAAAGCCCAAGTTGAAGACTCCTCCAGAAGCTCCGGTTTCGATCCCGAATCACTGGAACGAGGCGCCAAAGCTCTTCATAAAATCAACAACTCCCCCTATTCTAAATAGGGTTTTTTTTTTTCTCATTTTTATATAATGAATTTGATTTTTCCTTATGCTTTGTTTGGTTGCCGAGAAAACATGGGAAAATGAAACGAAATTTGATCAATTGAGAGACCATGTGTATATGCCCAACAAAATGTAGCAATAAGATATTAATCATTTCTTTTTTCGCTTCGAAATTTTTTTTCACAATTTGATATATCAAATGGCTTATTTAAAGTTAATATGGACTAGAGAATTTTCTTATTAATATGGCTTTGGGCAGGTTTTTCAACTGATGAGAAAGCAAGAAGATGTTCGCCTTGAGGAGTTCGCCGCAGAGAAGTTTCCTTCTTCTTTGTTTAGTTCTTGAGAAAATGATAGTCTTTTATTTCTTTTTTACAATTTTAATTCTTTTATGATATGGAACTTAAAATTAATCCTCTTTGTTTTTATACTTGTAGTTGTGAATTTCATATTGTATGATTTTGATAATTGGGTAATTGGGTAAGTTGGGATTTACCCATAATAATTGGGTTGGGTTAGATTTGGGTTAGAAATAATAAGTTAAATGGGTTTTAATGGGTAAATGGGTTTTATATACCTAACCCAATTATGCCCACCTCAAACCCACCCATTTGACACCCCTAGTAAATGGTCATTTTATGACACTAAAACACTTATAATGGTATTTTATTGCTAAGGAGGAATCGCATTTTTATCTTGAGGAGATTTATGTGACTTGTGCACAACTTGGTTCGTAATCAGCCCCCATTTAGCTGCGGTGAACCAAGCCCAGTCCACCAAACAACAAATATTTGGCCTGGGATCTTTGTCTCTACTTGGGCCTGTGTGCTAAGAAAAAAAAAAGCACTCTCACACTTTCTAAGCCTACTTAAGATATCTCAACCTGGGTTTTTTTTCTTTAGTAATTTAATATTTATAAAGGAGGGTGTAAGGCTTTGATCCATAGATATCTATGTAATAAATATCAAAAGATGTTGGTCTAGTTACAAAGTTTTTGATGCAAAAAAAGAAAAAAAAAAAAGAATATTTTAAGCTAAATTGAATAACCTCCCTCAAATGATGCTGTCCACAACAATTTTAGAACAGATTCTAAAGTTTGGCTTAACTTTGATTCGGTCGGCTAGGGGCATGGCCACTTAGAAAAAGTTAAGCTCATTAACACAAATTATGGCCAAGCAAGACTAATGATCCCAACAACCAACTTATTATTTCATGACAAATCTTTATAGTATGGGTTATAAAGAGCATTATTGTAGACATCCCATTTTACAACTTGCATTTAACAAATTAGTAGATCTTTAGATTTGTGATACAAAACGAATCTTGATGCTCTAACGATCATAATGGTATGTTATAGGTTTTGATCGGGCCACCTGATCAAAAGTTATCATACAAACAATTTTCAATGATCATGGTTCACCTACATGATAGGTCTGATCACATCCTATTTTAAACACTTAATTTTGATTGGTTCTCACAAGAATTAATTTAAAATTAATTAAGTGTAATTTTTTATTGGATTTCATTAAAAAAAAAAAGAAATAATAAAAAAAAAATTTACAACATCTTATCTGCTCTTTTAAAAATTTTTGGAGATATGATCCATGAAAATTTCAAAAAAATTAAAAAAAAAAAAAAAAAAAAAAAAAAAAAAAAAAAGAAGCTCAAAAAACGTCATTATCTTCAACAGCAATTTGAAACACATTTTTGGCCTAGATAACATTGGAATTTGGCTTTCTCTATTTCTGACAAAGTTGTAGATAATTGAATTTCCTTTCAGAAAACACCCATCTTGAATCAATTGGAATTTTGAGTGGAAAGTTATGGTCAAAATACGAAATGGGTGCAGAAGATAACACAAATTCAGCATTATCTTCACTCATCTTTCAAAATTTCAAATGGGGATCAAACTCAAATTTGTTCAAGTTTGTCTAATAGACTGATCCCTTCCTTTAGCTTCAGAAGAAAGGTTTTTTTTTTTTTGAAAAATAAATAGGATAAGAAACAGATGCATCTTGGGAAAATTTTCAAAAAATGCTCAAAAAACGTTACTAATTTCAGCAGCAATTTGAAACACATTTTTGGCCTAGATAACGTTGGAATTTGGCTTTCTCTATTTCTGACAAAGTTGTATATAATTGAATTTCCTTTCAAAAAACACCCATCTTGAATCAATGGAATTTTGAGCGGAAAGTTAGAGCCAAAATACGAAGCAGGTGCAGCATCATTTCAAAATTCAAATGGAGATCCAAAACCAAATCCGTTTCAGCTCATTTCTCCCCTTAGCTTCAGAAGAAAGCTAACAACTTAGCTTTAAAGCTAAGACATCCCTGCTCCTATAAATAGAGAAGACCTCTTCCATTTTTTGGACCTTGGAATTTCCTCTAGAGAGCTAGTGAGAAAGCAGAAAAGAAACGCTGTTATGCAACCATTGTTCCTACTTTAGTTGTAGTTTAGTACTTCCTTGCTTTCTCCCTAGCCCTTTAAGTGATCACTTCCCTTTTTTTTAATTTATGTTCTATGCTGGTAAGTAATTAATCATGTTCTTAACTTTCTACACATGCTTGAATAAATGTTTAACATGTCATTATTTGTTTTTTTTTTTTGGATGAACATGCCTATATGTCTTATTATTATTCCTTTTACATGCTTAGATGAACACTTCTAGGCCAATACACAATTTTTCTCTTGAATTCTTAGATGAGCACCTCTAGGCTAAAACACAATTTTCTCTTCAATACTTAGATGAACATGTCTAGGTAATTATTTTATTTATTTATTTTTTTAAATGCTTGAATAAACATGTCTAAGTATTTTAATTTTCTTTAGATAAACATGTCTAGGGATTTTCCTTTACATCTTTTCATAATTTCTTGGATGATCAAATATGCTCAAATGTTTTATTTTTTATTTATTTCTCTTTGCAATTATGTTGATGACAAATAACATGACAACTTTGTTTTTTCTTCACGTGCTTAGATGAACATGTCTAGCTTAGGAATTCTTTGTTTACATTGATTTCTTGGATGAACATGCCAGTACCTTAATGCTTTCTTTACATTATCTAACAAGTTTCACTTTTTATTTCTTTTTTATGTCTAATTCCCCTAACACATATTTGTTTACAATTCCTACAAATTAACATGATTGTATGACATATTGTTTGTATTTGTTTGACATGACATGACATTGGCCACCTTAACCTAGGAGACCGATTTTACCGGGCGAGATGGGTGCTTAATCCCTTTCCATCTCGTAAATTAGCCTCCGAACCATGATCAAGAGTTCTAGACTATGCTTTTGCACATGTAATTTTACATCTTTTAGAATGTAACTAGGAAAAAAAGCAATGTAATTTACTTTTCTTAGATTGTATCTAGGACGAAAAGCATTGTAAATTTTTGTTACAAAATTTGATGTAAATTGCAATATAAATTAATACAAAAGAAGTATTTTTTATTAAAGGTTTTCTTATTTTCCCTTTTAAATTAAATAAGTGGCGACTCTATGTAAAACCCTCGATCTAGGGGAGAGTACATTTCACAATTATTAAGAGTGGATGTCATACGTTTAAACTTTATAAAAATACTCATTTACACTAGCAAATTTGTTTTTTTTCTTTAATTTTTTGCAATATATCAAAATTAATATATTCTATTACGAAATATAAAATATTAATAATTAATGTAGAAATTTATTACCATATCCTTGAGACATGACTTTATTTACCGTATGCAGAAATAACTCTTCTATGACAAGACTAATTAATGAAACACTTTCATATAATTAATAATTCTTAAATGTGTGGTTTCTAATTCACTACAAGAAAAAGGGGCTATTGCGGTGGGCCAGAAGCGCCGCTAAAGCCCAAAAAAGCGCCGCTAAAGGTACATTTGACCTATAGTGGTAGGTGCTATTGTGGCGGGCCGTCCCGCCAGTGCTGCAGTGCCGCTATAGGTCAATTGCAGCATTGCGAAAAGCACCGCAATAGATCTGCCATTTAGCGGCGCTTTTGGTCTATTGCGACGAGCTAAAAACCGCCACCATATGTGGTTTCCATTCCAATCAAGTGGCCTTTTAGCGGCGGGATAGGCCCGCCGCTATAGTTGTCACCTATAGCGGCAGTCAATAAGCGCCGCTATAGGGCTTCATGTACAATGTACCCTATGTATCTTTTAGCGGCGGGCGATGTTTGAAGCTTTAGCGGCGGGAGATAAATGCCACTATAGGGTCTTCAATTATTTCATAATTTTAGTCCTTCAACGGCAGTTTTTTCCCGCCGCTATAGGTTTTTTTTTTTTTTCCCCTCCTAGGTCCTAAAACCAAATTTCTATTACAAATAACCTATAATTATTTTAGCTCCACTAAGACATTACCACAAATGTAACTAGATAACACCACAAATGTCTCCAAACTAACATTATATTCTTATCACTACTCACAAACCAATGATGAAAGCTGAGACTGTAAAAGATATAAGGTAACCTTAAGTGACCCAACAATCAATTCTTGCATGTCAACATAAATGAATATAGAAACACCACAAGTGCTCTTTAGATTATCTAAAATATTGAATCACAAGAACGTAGCCAATGTCCTGAATAAGGAAAAAGTAATAATCACAATATATCTAGAATAAGATCCATACTACAAATTAACTTAAAGCCTGCATTAAACAAATATTAAATATTAATCTATTGGAAAACAACCCCTTTTATCAATAAAATGTGGAAGTGTGTTCTAAGACCAAAGATGGAAAATGCAGTTAAAAGATTTCCTCATTTAAATATCAGATATTTTCCCCATCAATTATCTTTTTCTACCCACTGTAAGTAGAGACCAATATCACAAGAAACCTTTACTCATCTCAGCACCACCTATGAAGCATTTTAGTTTCTTCTCTCGTAGCCGACTTAAGCAATAACAAACACACACACACACACACAAAAACACACGCAAACATATATATATATATATATATATAAGGAAAATGTTACACACATAGATACATAGCATACATATTTGTGTGTGCATACACTTAGGAAACACAATGCACAAGAAGTATGTACACAAAGAAAAATTATATAATTATTCTATTCATCTGTATAAACTTTTTAGAAAACTACTAAGAAGATTTTATTTCTTGTGATGATTAATATGAAGTCAATACCTTTTTCCCAAATTTTCCTTTTCTGTATATATTATTGACTAGTTTCTAAATTTCTAGGGGTCTAACATTGTAGCACTATAATATACATACTCCCACTAGACATGGTTCCACAGGCACGAAGAAAATTCCACATAAGCCATGCAATTCAATTTTGCTCTCTCATTCTTCTTTAATTTTTTAAATGATTCATTAAATACGTGTAAAAGAGGCTTAAATTAAAATTTTCCCCCTCATATACTGAGTATATTTGATTAAATTAAATCTTTTGTGAGCAGAGATCCCATATGCAGCCTGGTCTTGGCAAAGCCTCTAATTCTCAACAAGATATCTGAACTGAGTTACAACATTAGTTGCCTTGATGTAGTATAAGGTTGCTTCAGCACAAACTTTGGTAATCATCAATCTCCAAAAGTTGAAAGAATTTTTTTTGCTAAGCAGTTCACCGTTCTCATTCACTCATTCTGACCTTCCTAAAACTCTACCTGTACTTATTGTGGCTTGACCAAGTGATATGTCAATTAACTCCATAAAGAGGCAAAACCGGATACTAAAATTTCAATATCTATAAAGATATCTGACTAGAAATACAAACAATTGTTCATTGACAAAAATATGTAAGGGAAGTTCCCAAAAGGCACTTATAAGTAAAGATAGTAATATACACATCAAATTTGAGTTTTCATATGAAGATACTGTTCCCCTGAATATTTAAATTATATAAACATGTACAAGTGCAGGTGCATCTTTAGCAGTACTAATCCAAAAAAGAGAGGAAACTAACGCCTGATTTAGACACAATATAATATGTCACATCATCTATCTGACATCGATACAAACAGAGGAATTTTTCAGTTAACCCAATTAATAAAACATGTCTCCTTGTTTCTCACATTGATAGAGAAACAACAGCTGTACTCAAAATAAATTTGGAATAGATATATGAAAAAAATACAAACAGTAGGTATAGAAATAGCTTAACATAAACAAACTAACACATGAAAATAAAGAACCATTGGATTCATCCAATACCTTGGCTACCAACTCCTTAAGAGCAGAGACCATAATGTCAAAAACTTGATCCTTGAAAGACGTATTGTGAATTAAAATCCTTGGACCAGTTACTGGAGTAAAAGGTACAGAACATTGCAACTTTGGATAATATCTTGCCCATAATTGTAGTATGCATCGGCCCAAGAATGATCAAAAACAAATTCACCATAGGAATGGCTGCAAATGTAAATAAAACAATATTATCAGCAGGGACGAGATAAAATTTAAGCATTTTACGAAATTGTAGAAGAAAGTACATGAAAACTTTGTGTGTGGACAACATAGCAAATGGTAAACCTTTTAAGATAGAGTGGAACAACACCTAAAATATTTTCACATTCATCCTTCACAATCATGGGTTGTGGCATCCATCCTGTTTCCTGAAAGAAAAATTAAGCTCATAATTGATTTAACACAGGAATTTTCATGTTCATTCACATCAACGCACGACCTCACCCTCCACCTTGCTCTTACAAGAGGAGCAAGTCCCATTTGAGCTAGATCTCATTGGCCCTGATGATCCCAGACCCATTGATGTTTAATGGAAAAGTTACGATTTCTCATAAAGTTTCCAAGTGGGAAGGATTTGTTTTGAACATGAAATGTGTAAGTGTAGCACCATGGATTTGCTCAATCAAGGATCCACAAAAGTGAGTGAGTTGAACAAAAGATTCATTTATGCTTACAGAAATTATAGACAGTGATTATTTAAGTCCAAAATTTTATGTATTATATTTGAGGTAGACAAGCTTTCCACCAATAAATACTATAATATTCGTTAAGGAAGTAAATAAGGGAGCAATTCTTAATGAAAAGTGGAAATTCAAAGAAAGCAGAACTAATTACTTGGAGTAATACTCATGGCAAAGCCTTTGTTATACTCTTTAGCAAAATAAAATATCAGAGGACATTCATTTTCTAGTGCTAGATAAGCTAAAAAGTGAGATACTAAAATAACACCAGGAGAAATAGATAACATTACAAATTGTAGAAGCCCGATTTGAAGCAATGATTCCTAACCTTCACTATGCAGTTAGACTCCTCTAAGCTCGAAAGAAAACCATGTGTAAGAAATGGATTATATTTTTCAGGACCCGTGGCATCCAAAGCACACCCACTCAGTCGTTAGGTGAAACCTCTAAGATTGAAGAAATAACTGAAATTGGTATCCTTTTAGATTTCACTTCATTTGCTGAAATGCCCTGAATTGAGAATCAGTACAATGCCATTAGCTACAGCAACTAAAAACAACAAACAGATAAATATGCAATCAACAATCCAAAGGAGGGGGGGGGGGGGGGGGGACCTCTGGCGTTGACCCTATCAAAGTGAAATCTCCAAGTGAAAAGTCCACTTCCTGTGTTGGTGTTGTAGACTTCTTAGATCCCCAAAATAGTGCACTAATTCTAGGCACTTGAACTGAAGTTCCCGCTACATTGTGCTTTTCCCTACAAAGTCAACACAGAAAAGAAAAAAAAAAGACTTTTTTTTTAGTTCATCTATCAGTTTAAGCCCAATTTGTGAAAAGTAAACATTGAGTGAAACTTGAAACACATCTCAATCCTCTTATTGTCATGGCCCTGATTGAACCACTAAGCAATAATCAGAACAAAAGGAATATAGTTTTTCTTTGTCTAGACTATTCCTAATTCTCCATATTTAAAACATAATTTTTTTTCTTCAAAAAGCAAACTATCCAATTCATTGTACCATTATTCCTAAACATAGCAAGTAATCAAAACATGGTCCTCAGAGAAAAAAAAGGGAAGAAAAAAAGAAAAAAAGAGGTGTATAAATCCAAAATAGATGACAATAACCAATACCCATATCATAATATGAATTTTAAAGAAAGTTTGAGAGGCAAATCCAACCAAACCCTAGCCCTTGAACGAGATCGAACTCAACGATCGGAAACCAAACGAGCACAAAATAGAGAGACAGATGAGTTTAATTTAATAGACCTTCCTTTTTAGAATATGAAATTCAATATTTATTTAATAGAGTTACAATTATTTAATTGAGTTTAATCAGCAATACACAACTTAAATGAATAAACAATATTCAAAATAGTTTTTTTTTTTTTTTTATGAAAAATAGAAAGAGATATATATTTTCTCCGTTGAAGTTAATAATTATGATTATGCCTCTCATCATTAACATTCATCATGAAAAGAATTACTAGAAAATATCAAAGTCAAAATTATTTAAATTATCTGGCACTTGCATGAACACCTGTGACTGAGAATTTTATATGAACTATAAGACCCTTTTTTTATAAAATACTTAAATTAACTATATATACAACTTACAATTACAGCACTTCTTTTTTACTAAGGGAATACAACACAAACTTTAATCTTATAAATATGTATACATATTTACAGCCTCATAAACCTTTCATTACCAAAGAGAAATTACAGCCTCATAAACTTTGATCAACTGACCCAACAAATTCTTCCATGTACAAGAAAATAAGATAAAAAAAAGTTGTGACATTCAAATTTCCAAGAGAGAAAGAGCAAACGAACAGTACCTGAAGTTTGCTACAGCTCTAGGACTTTAAGACCCTAACTGATATTATGATGTGAATTGACCATTGGGGAAAAATTATTCGATCAGACTTTGATGTAAAATGGTTGGATTATTTAACCCACAATATATAAAGGTGAATCAATTACCTTAAGCAGTACTTGATTATTTTGAACAGGTTGCTTGCTCAATAAAATCTCTACTAAACCCATTCTCTACTTTATGCATGATGCCAAATAAATTGGAGCTATTTGAAGACATAGGAGCATCGAACTTTATGAGGATTACTTGAGATGAGCACATACACTAGTTCAAATAATAAAAAATAAAAATAAATAATAAATAAATAACACCTAAGAAGAGATACTGATAGACATGTTGATTAATAGCCAACCACAAGTCAACTTTTGCAGTTGATACACACACATGCATGCAAAAATTAAAATGATATGATATTTACAAGGTGCAATCTAGAATATGTTAGTGAGGATTACTTAATATAAGCAAATAAGCATATTTGAAGACTATTAATTTTATCAAATAATTTAAATAATAGCATCATTGGGCCAAATGAGGAATAAAAGCTTCCAATGGACAATTCGGTTGAATATAAAACTTGCTCAGTCATCAAGAAAACATAATTGGTTACCAATTCCTTTGGACAGTATCGTAAAAGTGATTCTCAAAATGATATATATTAAAATTTTGAAGGTTTAAATTGGTACACAATTTAAAAATTTTAGAGTTCAATAAACTAAGGATACCATAAAATTTAAATTGAAGCTATCACTATAAGAAGAGGTTTCAATTTACCAATTACTTTATTTATTAAAAAAAAATGTATATTTGATATTTGCTTCACTATAGGTTTCAAAGGTAAATTTCAAAAAATAATTACATTTGATATTAGAACTATAAATCCAGACACAATTTCTTCCATCCAAAACGTTTGTTAGTTTTCAAAATAATTAATTATTCACTGACTAAACATAACTATAATTAAGCTAAAAAATAGAATAAACCGTTTACACTTTTAACCACGAAAGTGAAAAAATAGGAACCGCATAATTAACAGAACGAGAAAAACACAAACATAAAAAAAATCTCAGATCTAAAATAAGAAAGAAGAAGAATAATCAATTATTTACTTCAAGATCCTGAGAACCATCTTTCATCATGGCAAGGAAGCAACTATTGTCAATGGCGCATTTCAAACACAAGCACAAACCCAAACCTACAGCCAAATGAGCACAAGCAATATACATACCCAACTCTGAAAATCCCAAATCAAAAAATACCTATGGATTCACAATCAACCAAAAACAAAAACCCCAATTTTTTTTGAACCCCAATCTCACAGCCAAACATCCATATCAAAGCACTAACCACAAGACCCAATAGGGAAAAAAAAATTGCAAATCAAAATCACATTGCAACCTAAACCCCAACAATATGTTCAATCACAAAAATATGAAAGTCAAATCAATGATTTTCTTGTAATGTATTTATATGAAATTTCTACAATTAAAAAAAAAAAAAAAAAAAAAAAAAAAAAAAAAAAAAAACTCACCGATGGATAGAGGAGGTTCCATAAAACCCAAACTCTATATATTGAACTGAAAACCCAAAAACAAAAAATACAAAATAAAAATTACAAAGGGTAGAGGAGGTACTAGAAAATTGGTGGCGGAGGAGACTAGCGGCAGAGGTGGACATGAGAGGAGGAAAGGGGAAGAGGAGTAGGGGGGGCAGCAGTGGTAGATGGCAGCAGAGTGGCAAGGGTGAGGGAGAGAATGAGAGGCGAGGATGAGGGAGAGAGAGAGAGTTGAGAATAAGGGGAGAGGAGGTGCGGGCATGGCGGTGGCTAGGGTGGGAAGTGGTGACAGCGGTGGAAAGGCCAGGTGAGGGAGACAGGGAGAGAGAGAGAGAGAGAGAGAGAGAGAGGCGAAGGTGAGGGTAAGGGTGAGGGAGAAAGAGAGTGACGGCTGGTGTAATGGGTAAGAAGAGAAAAAATTAAAACCCTAACCAAAGCTTATTGTTTTTTTCTTTTTCTTTTTCTTTTTTTATTTGCTTTGGTCTAATTATTTCGTTTGTTTTTTTCTTTTTATTTCCTGGGGCGTGATATCATTATCACTGATATGTTGGCTATTTTCTTTCTTTTTCTTATTCTTTTTTTTTTTTTTTGTCTTTTCTTTATTGTTAATAAGCCCTTTTTGTTAAGTTTTCTTTATTGAATTCATATTTTGAAAATTAAACCGTTGGATTACATGTTCTATATGTTTTTAACATGCATTTCAATTTTCATGCAAATTGGATGTAATTTACTATTTGATCTTTAAGCTCATCTTTTATACGTTATTTTAAATTACAAAACTTTTAATTTAAACAATTGATTGATGACGTGCCTATTCATCTTTGACTATCTTAAAATTTTGTAAGCAAGAAAAATATGTGAAAATAATGTAATCTAATGGCAGATTTGTCAAAATTTACATTGAATTAAGAAATATAGGGTTGGGTTCAAGTTACATCTAATGTAACTATAAAAAATGTTACCCCAACCAATAACTTATTATTGAATTCATATTTTGAAAATCCAACTGTTAGATTACATATTCTATATGTTTTTAACATGGATGCCAATTTTCATGCCAATCGGATGTAATTTACCATTTGATCTTTAAACTCATCTTTTATGCGTTATTTTAAACTACAAAAACATAAATTTAAACAATTGATTGATGGCGTGGCTATTAATCTTTGATCACATTGAAATTTTGTAAGCATGAAAAATATATGAAGATAATGTAATCTAATGGTAGATTTGTCAAAATTCACATTGAATTAAGAAATATAGGGTTGGGTTCAAGTTACACCTAATGTAACTCTAAAAAATGTTACACTGATCAATAACTTATTATTGAATTCATATTTTGAAAATCCAACCGTTGGATTACATGTTCTATATGTTTTGAACATGTATACCAATTTTCATGCCAATCGGATGTAATTTACCATTTGATCTTTAAAATCATATTTTATGCATTATTTTAAACTACAAAAACTTAAATTTAAACAATTGATTGATGACGTAGCTATTAATCTTTGATCATCTTGAAATTTTGTAAGTATGAAAAATATATGAAGAGAATGTAATCTAACGGTAGATGTCAAAATTCACAATGAATTAAAAAATATAGAATTGGGTTCAAGTTATACCTAATGTAACTCTAAAAAATGTTACACCAACCAATAACTTATTATTAAATTCATATTTTCAAAATTTAACCGTTGGATTACATGGTCTATATGTTCTTAACATTCATACCAATTTTTATGCCAATCGGATGTAATTTACCATTTGATCTTTAAACTCATTTTTTATGCGTTATTTTAAATTACAAAACCTTAAATTTAAACAATTGATTGATGACGTGCCTATTAATCTTTGATTACCTTAAAATTTTGTAAGCATGAAAAATATGTGAAGATAATGTAATCTAAAGGTAGATTTGTCAAATTCACATTGAATTAAGAAATATAGGGTTGGGTTCAAGTTACACCTAATGTAACTTTAAAAAATGTTACACAAACCAAAAACTTATTATTGAATTCATATTTTGAAAATCCAACCGTTGGATTACATATTCTACATGTTTTTAACATGCATGCCAATTTTCATGCCAATCGGATGTAATTTACCATTTGATCTTTAAACTCATCTTTTATGCGTTATTTTAAATTACAAAAACTTAAATTTAAACAATTGACTAATGACGTGGCTATTAATCTTTGATCACTTCTAAATTTTGTAAGCATGAAAAATATATGAAGATAATGTAATCTAACGGTAGATTTGTCAAAATTCACATTGAATTAAAAAATATAGGGTTAAGTTCAAGTTACACTTAATGTAGCTCTAAAAAATGTTACACCAACCAATAACTTATTATTGAATTCATATTTTGAAAATCAAACTGTTTTACATGTTCTATATGTTTTTAATATGTATGCCAATTTTCATGCCAATCAGATGTAATTTACCAATTGATTTTTAAACTCATTTTTTATGCGTTATTTTAAATTACAAAACCTTAAATTTAAACAATTGATTGATGACGTGCCTATTAATTTTTGATCACTTTAAAATTTTGTAAGCATGAAAAATATGTGAAGATAATGTAATCTAAATGTAGATTTGTCAAAATTCACATTGAATTAAGAAATATAGGGTTGGGTTCAAATTACACCTAATGTAACTCTAAAAAATGTTACACCAACAAATAACTTATTATTGAATTCATATTTTGGAAATCCAACCGTTGGATTACATGTTCTATATATTTTGAACATGTATGCCAATTTTCATGCCAATCGGGTGTAATTTACCATTTGATCTTTAAGTTGGAAGGCAATAAAAATAGAGCAAAATTTTGGAGTTTGGAAATTTATGGATCTATTGCGGCGGTCCATCCCGCCGCAAAAAGGAGTACATATTGCGGTTGACCCGCCGCTATATCTAAGCTTAACGCCGCTAAAACAGGTCTATTGCGGCGGGTCATTGGCCCGCCGCTGTAGTACGCCGCAAAAGACAAGAACTATTGCGGCGGGCACATAGAACGCTGCAATAGATCTTATGTACAGCGGCAGGCCAAAAAAGCACCACAATAGGCAACATATAGCGACAGTTTTCGCTCCCGCCGCAATAGCTCGTTTTTCTTGTAGTGATTAGCCCAATTGGAAAAAACCTCATGTTTGTCGAATACGAGATTTGGGGTTCGATCCCCGCCTACACCAAAAAACAAATTGGTGTCTTAATTTGATGATAAAGAACGATTATCAAGAGCCACTACAAAAAACTGGACCTATAGTGGCGTTTGTGAAACGCCACTATAGACCGCCCTATAGTGACGGTACAATAGTGGCATTTGTGAAACACACTATAGACTCTACAAACGCCACTATAGCCAAAAAACCACCCAAAAAAAATTTTGATTACCAAAAATTAATTTTTGGTAATCAAAAGAAATTTTTTTTTTTGACGTGAAAAAGTTTTTTTTAATTGAATTAAGATTGTAATTAAATTAATATTACAATTTTAATTAAATTAAAAGATACAAAACAAAACAAAATACATAAATAAAACAAAATACAAACACTATAGCTATCCCAGTAAATTCAAAATGAAACACAGACCCACCTAAAAAAATTCAAAATCAAACACAACATGCTCACATCCAAAAAAAAAAAAAAATAGCAAATCCAAATACAAACACTATAGCTATCCTAGCCAATTCAAAATGAAAGCACAAACCCACCTAAAAAAAATTGAAAATCAAACAAAACTTGCTCACATAAAAAAAAAATAATAATAATAAAATAGCAGCTCCACCCCAACACATTCAGCCGCCACAGACCAACCTGCAAAAAGAAATCATCAAATTGATTTTGAATTTTTCACTACTTTATTTTTTCTATTAACAAAGATATTAGCACACTTGAGATAGACCTATCAATAATAAAAATAAAAAATAAAAAATAAGCCAAAGAATTAACAAAAATTAATTAGAAATCTCAGAGACCCACGAAGCAAAGTTGACAGCAAACAAGGAATAGACCAAAACTATTATCAAAAAATAAATAAACCAAATCAATCATAATTTTTTTTTTTTTAATGCTTACCTGCAACTATACAACCAATGGCTTTAAACACCATCCACAAATTTGAATAAAATCAATAAGCTGCAATACCATTTGCAAATCCAAAACCCACAAACATTAACACCACCACAAATAAAACAAAAGAAATAAAATCAAAATGGAGAGGAAGAGAAAAGAATCAATTTAGGTGTGAAGTGAAAGAAGGGTGAAAGAAAAAGAAAAGAAGAAAGATAGAGGAGTGGAGACAAGGAAAAAAAACAAAACAAAACAAAATAAAAGAGAAAGGAAGTCTAAGACTTGGCGTGGAGAGATAAGGGGGGAAAAAGAAAGAAAGGAAAAAAATAAAAAATAAAATAAAAACAAAAGAGAAAGGAAGTCTAAGGCTTGGCATGGAGATAAGGGAGAGATATGGGAGAGTGGGGGTAGGTGGGGGGTTTTAATGTTTTTTTAAATTTATATATATATATATATATATTTATTTATATATATAAAGAAATGATAAGTACGTATGTGTGTCTATATATATATATATATATATGATATATCCATGACATTTTCATAATATTTTTACAACAAATTTTTAGTGACAGGTTGTTACTGATTGTTATTGTTATGACAAAAAAGTAATCTTAATGTTAGGTTCAAATTTGAACCAATAACAATTAACCACTTATAATTTGTTGTGAAAATATTGTGAAAATGTTGTGGACGTAGCATCTCTCATATATAATATATATATATAAAGAAATAATATGTCAACAATATTTTCACAACATTTTTTTAACAAATTTTAAGTGGCAGGTTGCTACTAGTTGTTATTAGTGAGGTAAAAAAGTAATCTTAGTGTTAGATTCAAATTTGAACCAATAACAACTAACCACCTATGATTTGTTGTGAAAATATTATGGACATAACATCTCTCATTTAAATATAAATATATAATAATATATACATTTAAATATATATATGTATATATATATATATTGTAGGGTCCGAATTTGTTGGGCCAGGCACCAACTCTCCGTGTGGCGAGCCCACCAAGTTCGCCCAACAATAAATTTGTAGAGAGTGGGTTAAAACAACTGGGCTAGTGATGAATTTAGCAGCGGTCCAGATGGGCAAAACCAATAATGAAAGAAAGAAGAATTGAATAAGGGATTCCCCTAGTTGAATTCATATGGTCCGAAGAGGTTTCCTCTCCAAAGGCTTAGTGAATACAAACTTTTTCCTCCCCCTTTTTTGTGTGACTCGCTTCTCTTATATATGCACCCCTTTTTTCATCTTCACCGCACACTTGTCCTTCATCTAGTCGCCCACTTGAGTACTAGTCACATCAGCCGTTTGCTTTAACCTGCAGTGAGTGGTGGTGGGTGAAAACGCACTGTTCAGATGTCCTCTCCACATAAATGCGGCCAGGAGAGTAGTTGCAGTGCATTAAATGTGGCGGTGGCAGCTTTATTGGAAAGATGTCTCACAATAGCTACGCAATTAGACACGCTCGGAGTTCGGCCTGGCAGGCAGACCTTCGTCGCATCTACTCAATCAAGTTCTGGACAAGCTCCGTTGGGGTAGGGTCTCTTCGGCCCAACCGGGTAGTCTTCGGACGAAGTATTTGTCCCTTATGGGTTTCACATCCCCCTGTATGGCAAAGCACATTCTTTTTGCCTCTTCGGACAGAGGGTTGTATTCGGATTAGGCCTCAGGCCCAATATGTGGCGTTGGGCTCCCTCCCCCACATATATATATATATATTATATTCAAATATTTTAAAATATGCCATAAAATATTCTAGGCATTATCCATAATTTTTTTTTTTACGTTCGCTGAAACTCATTAATTAGTTTTTTTTTTTTTTAAGGAATATTGTAGAATATGCCATAGAATATTCTTAGAACATTCTATGGCATATTATGTAGTATTTGTTTAAGCTTGAACTTTATAAGGCTTTTTTTTTTTTGGGGGGGGGGGGGGGGGGAGGGGAGGGAATATTGCAGAACATGCACTTTTTGGACCTATAGTAGTGTTTGGTAAACGCCATTATAAGTCCTATTCCAAACGCCACTATAGACCTCCTATTTTAATTTTTTTTGTGTTGGATTCTTTTTCTTAATGTTGTAGTAGTAGTAGTAGTTGTTGTTGTTGTTGTTATTGTTTTTTTTTTCTTTTTTTTTTTTTTTTTGGTGCTAAGCTACAGTGGCATTTCGCAAATGCCACTATATGTAAGATTAGGACCTATAGTGGCGTTTTAAAAACGCCACTATAGGCAGTTGGAAACACTACTGTAGACCTATTTTTTAAAACGTCACTATAGGACACTCCAAACACAATTATAGATATGCCTATAGAAGTGTTTGTAGAAAACGCCACTATAGGTCCAGTTTTTTGTAGTGACCAGTTGTCATAAGTTAAAATTATTTTTTAAAAAAATTCTTGAATGTTTCTCTTATATTTAACTCTAAATAATTCTCAAATTCTCCAAAGTTGGAATTTCAACATGTAGACCTCGCCACACATAAGATTTTAAAATGGGCTATTCACAATAAAGCAACCACAAGTGGCAAGAACACTAATTTCTTTATTTGGTAAATTTTCGATTCCTCCGTTACCTTGACATGTTAGAGGATTGGAATTTTGAGTAGGGATTTCTTGGGGGAAAGACATTTACACTTTTCTAATGTGTAAATTATGATGTATAAGTTTTTAATAATAAAAAAATTATCATGTCATTGAAATATTTCCGTGTAATTGATCGGTTAAATAGTAATGCTTATTTCTTAAACTTCAGGGACTAATAACTCTCACTTAAAACTTTATAATGGACCAAAAAAAATAGTAAACAAACTTAAGGAACCAACAACATATTTTTATATTTGTGCATGATAAAATACTTTTTATGTCAAATATTTATAGGATATTTTTATTTGCCTAGAGCATACATAGACTTTGGATGGACAACTATACTGTAGCCACTTTGAAATGTCTCTTTTGCATTTAAATTCTCTTTTTTTTTTTCCTTCCCAGATTAAATTAGTTTCATGACACAATGGAATAAAGTTCATATGACATCTCATTGAAAAAAGGAAATGATAAAAATCTATAAATCCAATAAGTGAGGTACAATTGAAACTAATACATCAAACACAACCATATCTCTTATAACAATTCAATATACAAAGTACAAACACCCAAATAGGGATTTAAAGTTTCAACATTATATTTTAATTGCAAGGCCAGGCATGCTCCAACAATGCCCAATCGACAAGCACAGCCACAGGCTCAGGCTAACAACTTATAACTCAATGACCTATCACGCTAACCTCCATATTACAAAAACTAAAAATGTGTATAATTTTTTCCCTAAGGATGAAAGGACAAGAATGTAAGTTCCTTTTCTATCCTTCATAGATATGTATTTTGTATAATTTTTTCCCCTCTACAAGCAACTTGTGGGCTGGACAAAACCAGTAGATGTTCCAACAGCATGGCTACACAAAGCTTGGCCTACTTGATTCTTGTAAGTGAGCTTTACATCCTCCAATCTTATTCTAGAGCATGGATTTCCCGAACTACAATCAAATTTCACAGCAACCTCTGTTGCTGATGTTCCATGGATATCTTGGTATGTCACATCACTAATTTTTACTCCAGAAGCCTATTAAAATGAAAAAAATTAATTAATTAATTTTCCACCGATGGTATGCAAGCTCCAACTAAAAAAAGAAAAGAAAAACATTGAACAAATTATGAAGCAAAGTACAAAACTTTGAAAATGTTTGGGGGGTTCATTTTGGGTTCAAAACTAAGATAGAGTAACAATTGGTTTTGACATGATAATGGGTTTTACTATGTGTGTTAAAGTATACTTGTACCTTGAAAAAACTTGTGAAAGTGAGAAAACACAGGAAAAAATGAGGTTTTAAAGGTTATTGTCTTAGGCTCATGTGAACTAAAGTTTTAAAGGTTATTCTGAGTTCCCCGAGGTACTAGCCTTTTGTTCATGAATTGCAAGCAAAATAAGGTTTAAAAAAATATTACCTGGCCAGGGCATCCTTTGTTGCTAGGGCAGTAATTTTGGTCAATTACTATAGGATTCTGGACATTTGTCATAACAGCATGTTGGAACAGAATATTCTTAGCAAACCCATTGCTAGGCCTTCCCCATGACTTAATCCTCACCCCATTCTGAGTATCAGTAAAAGTAGTTGTTTTAACTGTTACGTTTTGTACACCAGCCTCTTTCTGGTCCTTACCTAAACTCCCAATGCTACACCAATTAAGTACACCAATAAGACCAATTTAGCATCACCATATAATATAGTTGTTTCAAACATGTAATATTTTAATGAATACAAAAAGTAATTAAATACCTAATTCCATGCCCAGGACCACATGCAATATTCTCAATCCACAAGTTAGTGGTACCAGGGCCAATTGAGATGCAATCATCACCAGTCCCAATCTTGGAGTTGAGAATTGTGACACTTGAAGATAATTGAACATGAATTCCATCGGTATTTGGACTGTCTCTAGTAGCAGTGACCCTGACACCTTGCATTTTCACATTGTGGCAACCATTGACGACGATGTGGAACATTTGGCTGTTTAGGGAGGTTATAGCATGGACCGCAATGTTGTTTGAATTTGAAAATTCCAACGTCTACTTGCATACACCCAAAAAAAGGTTTAAATGATTATTGTTTTAAAAACTACAAATAATATATATATATATATATATAAAAGACTATTCAATTAAATATGTTTGACCTTAACGGGATGGATTGCCACTGTAGACAACAACAACAACAAAAGCCTAAGCAAGTAGTTTGACCTTTCATATACTCCTCAGTTTTAAGCATGTTTACTGATATCCTACTTCATAACATGGGATTATTCCCAAGTATAGTCGATACGATTTCCTTCGAAGTTATTTTAATTTCGCAAAAAAGAACCACCAAAACCAAGAACAGCAAAATCAGTCAAAAGTTCAAAATAAAATCCAAACAGAGAAGGCACACCAGAAGGGTTAATCCCACCCACTCCCTTAAGTTTAAAAGCTAAAAAAAAAAAACAAAAGATAAATGGCAGTGTTAAACTCTAAACATGTAAGAAAAGGCAATTTAGTCATTTTCACATACCGTAGCTCCTGAAGGACAACTATTGCCAGAGGCTTTGCAAGCCCACAAGCCAGTGCCTTGACCATCAAGAATTCCACCAGATATGGTAACCCCATCAACATGTTCAAACAAAAGCCAGTATCCTGTATTTCCAAGGACCCTATAGTCTGCTGGAGCCACAAGTGTCCCAGCTATGCGCATAATGATAGCATTGTTGTTGCATGGTCCACTGAAAACCACTTGCCTTAGATGGAACCTCCCTGCTGGCACATAAATTATGGCAGGACTTACTGAGGCACAAGCTTTTGTCCATGCACTAACAAAAGCCTGAGTCGAGTCCGTTTTCCCATTTGCCTTGGCTCCCAAACTCACCACATTGTATGTCTTAGGAGAAGCTATCACTAAGGAAATGAACATAGAGAGAAGTGCAAGGACGAGACAGCTTTTGAGGTATGCCATTTTGGTTTGATTTGAAGGAGAAAATGATGCGTCTGTTTGTAACTCTGTGTCTAGCCGTGTGAAAGAGAGATAAAAAATGGCTTAGTGAGTTTAGAAGTTGAGAGTTGTGGAGGTGATGAGGAATATGAAAGTGTTCTAAGGGTATTTATAGGATTTGAATGTACATTTAGTTTCTCACTTTTGCGGATATAATATCAAATAAATACGCACAACCAGACAACAGTGCCAAAGTTTGGAAAGAAAAATATTGTTGTACGTTTTACATTAAAACGTTTTTAATCCCTTCTATACTAAAGTACCCTTTTGTGGGACATACTGATACATAACTTGCATTTTTGGGACCTGAATTTGGATGCTTTTATTAATTTTTACAATAACTGAATATGTAATTCAATGGGTTTAAAATTGACAAACTGTCATTATCAATGCTTATATTATATTTATAAATTTTGTATTGTTTATCACGTTTATCAGTCTATGGATTATATACTATGGTCATTGGTCTCCCCCTAGATCTATTTTCTAGATAATAAGCCTAAATTGTAAGCAAAAGTAGGTCATAATTTCGACCGTAAGTCACTGCTTGATTAGATTTGCCCAATTGGATGCACTGATTAGTCTCATCATTGTCTTTTTCCAGACTTTCTTGACTGAACTTCAATTGCTTTTCTGTGACACAAGGTTGCAACATAACCGTTTTGGGGGAGAGGGGAGGAGTTAAAAGTAAATTTGAATTAAAGAGATAAAATACTAGATGTTTTGCCACACAAGAAACACAATCTTTCACCGACATTTCTAATTGTAGTCCTATTTTCCTGGATTTTGAATTTTTTTATGTATTTTATAGCCATACTTTATATTGAGAAAAATGAGTTTTTGGGTGTGTATTTAAGGAGTATTATATATAGATATGACATGAATATGAGGTCCCAATATTGTCACCTTTCTTTGCTTTAAGCACAAGATCAACATCTCCTCAATCATTTACAGTCCCATACCGTCATACACATCATCTTCTTTTAGTTTTTCTTGGCCCCTCTTTCTCTTTAATCTGTTAATGGTTAATTTACCTGTACACAAATGAAATTAATGTTTCTGTTTCACTATTGGATTCTTCCATATGTTAGTTTTTTTTTTTTTTTTTTGATAGACTTCCATATGTTAGTTTGTATATTTATTATGAATTAATGTTTCTGTTTTATTATTGGATGAGTAGTGGGTACTACATGATTTATTTATTTTGTCCATTACGTAAGTACCAAGAATAATTTATGGTGAGATAGTAAGCTACCGTAACCGCATGATTATCTGACCCTATCCATATTTTGATACATTTAAAGAAAATGGACCTCACAAATAACTTCACCTATATCAAGGATTCAAGAATCAAGATACCAATTATATACTCATCTCAAAAAAAAAATAATAATAATAATTCCATAAAGATTATCTATTTGACCTCATTATTAATATTAGGGCAGTTTTATACGTGAAATGTGGAGCAAAATGTGGAGCAAAAAACGGAGAAGAAATCCGCGGTCTTTCTAATGGTCTACGTACGTACATAATTTATGACTTTATCATTGTTTCTCGTATCTCTTTGACAAAACCGTTGTTTCTCATATCTAAACCGTCAATAACTGTAAAGGTATTTTATTTAGTCCAACCGTAAAAGGTGTTGTCCAACGTAAAGCTCATTTTCTTTTCTTATTGGCGCAAGAAAATAAGACATTTTAAATGAAATTATTAGGTCCATTAAGGACTGCAATGGTTATCTCTAGTAATCTAAACCAACAAAACACTGTTATTTATGGAAATGTTATATCATTTAGTGATTTTTTTTTTAAAAAAAATTCTTATATTAGTTAGGAATCCAACTCACACATTTGCATAAGCAGTATTGTTCGTTAGTTGAGAGAATCATTTCAATTGTCCTTCCAATAGACCAAATAATTTCACCATTTCACCATAAAAATTTTTAGGCCCAAAATTACACTTTAGACAAAGTTCGGTGACAAACTTAGTTGTAGACTAAGATTACAACTCCTCTCAATATTTTTTTTATTAGATGTGAAAAATTCACAATAATATTACATTTTCTTCTTATATCCCCATTCTCAATACTTGCAAAAATCTAAGAAAATTAAATATTAATAAATATGTCATCAATTAAAATTTTAAATTTCAAGTTTTGTAGTAATTATACATAATAATAAAAAAATTATAGATTGAATAGTAAACATCATTCGATTAGCATAAAATTTGACATGGGTTTTAGGAACATGCAATTTAAATATTAGATTTTTAAAATATATAGTCACGTTAATTTGTTTAGTGAGAATTGTAGGCATAAACTACAACTAAAGTTGTAGCCAAACTTAGTCTATTTAGCATAGGGGGGGTTTTGACTATTTGCATTTTGCAAAATAGGAACCTGGGAAGAAGGTTCCATTTCAAATTTAAACTCACTGTTCCATATTTCAACCTGCTTTTGCATTCAAGGTAGTCAATACCATACCGATACCGGCCGTATCGGTTGCATACCGGTATCAAAACGTCAACATTTCGTACTAGTTTAAATACCGGCCGTACCGGTTATGTACTGGCCATACCGGCCAATTTCGGCCATACGGAAAAAAGTTTTTTTTTTTTTGGTAATTTTTGAATTTTTGTTGCTACAAAATAGTAACTTATTTGCATTAACTTATTAGTATTGTTTGTTTTCTTAGTATGCAATGGTAACTTTTAAACTTTCTATTTTTTATATTGTGTTTTTTTTTTCTTTTTCTTTTAATTGATACTAAAGTCTAAAACCATTAATAATTAGTTCTGAATTGAGGAAATGTTTTATGATAAACTTTTATATTTATTATAATATATATACACACACACATACATACATATATATACATACATACATACATATATATATATATATATATATTTATAAATATAAAAAATAGTGGTAAATCTGAAACGGTATACTGGTATTGACCGATATCCGAAATATATCGTACCGCTGGCCAAATCGGTATAGCCTCCGGTACGGTATTGACTCCCTTGATTGCATTATGACTCCCACTCACGTGATTTCTGATTTATCTATTCACAATGCATTTATTACTTTTACTTTGTGATGCTTTATTTCCATCTTAAAGCTTAACTATTAAATATAAAAAATGAGTAAAAGTAAAAAAGTAAAGGTAAAAAAGTAAATCAATAAAAAAATATATATATGTGAGGGAATTGGGTGAATTGCCAATGTAATTGCATGAAATTACATTGGACCCAATCATTCTCCTATAATCCTACTCCTCTCTCCTTCCTCCTCACGTCTTTGACTGCTCTCATCTCTTTCTCTTTTTTTTTTCTTTTTTTTTTTTTTTTTTTAATCTCACCATGCAATCAATCAGTGCTCCTTAAATTTCTTACTTTATCTGTGGATCTTCTTCATCATTTTTTCTTCTTTGTTTTTCTTTTTTCTCACTTCAGATCCATGCTAGAATTTTAGATCGAAAATCAAATTTCATCGACTTACAGTTTGAACGGTTCGTTAGACCTCGATTCAAGCGGTTTTCGCATTTTTTAAATGCCTGGTTCTCACATATAAAAAACCGTTTCATACTTTGTGGTTCTATCCAAGTTTAAAAACCATACTTTTAATAGAAAAATAATAATTAATTATTTTAACGGCTTGTTATATTTCCTACAAGAATAGTATGAAATTTTTTTAAAAATACTTCATTAACAATTGTCCTGAGCTACTGTAAACATGACCCATATACTATTTGTTATTTTTTAAAATTTTTTTTTCCTGAATATACTATTTGTTATTTAATTATAGATACATTGCCTCCATGATTATGGTATCCCGCATACTACTTTGTTTTAGATTGATCCCCTCAAAATCATTTGTTCAACTCTTAATTCAATGATTGCTTTTTTTTTTTTTTTTTTTTGGGTAAATGATTGCTTAGCTTCTATCCTTAAATATTAGTAAAAACAGGGGAATAGATTTTGTTGATCTTTAATGCAATATTTGCATTTAATGTTGCTCACATGCTTGCATTTCCACAAAGGACAGGCCACATTACAGTGGACCCAAAAATCCTAGTTGTACTTATACCCGGCTTGGCCAATGAGCAGACAAAATGCATGGTATTTTGCTAAAGAATATATTATATACCAATTAGTTTTCTGAGTTCAGCCTTCAATACATTGGCAACACAATCTACTCATTGTTTTTGGCCATGTTTCAGGGTTTCCCTGTTGCATGCGATGTTAGTTAGCTAGCCACGTGATGTGCGTGCGTTGACATTCATGCACGCCCATAGACTCCATGGGGTTAGGCATATCATCTTCATAATTCAATCATTTAGGCTATGACACTGTCTACATTCTCCTATGCGTGAAACTCAAAAGGAAAAAGAATAATAATAATAATAATTGTACCCAATGTCGTGAATGTACTTAATTTAAAATGATACAGTTTTCACTTAAAAACGGACAAGATTGGTAACATGAATATGATAAATTATCAATTTTCCCAAATTCTAAAATTATTAAGAAATTGTGAATTTAATGAGATATAGAGCAAATAGAGTTTTTTAAACTCAGGATCACTTGTTCATCTATTAGGATAAATTACCATTTGTCTCAAAACTTTGAATTGTTAGTAAATAGCAAATATAATTATTTAACTAATATCCTAAAATGATACACAGATCATTGTTTATAAAAAATGATAAGTGTTGAAATTAAGAATCCAAGCTCGAAGAAGGATCAACAATGGAGGAAAGCATGCAGAGACGTGAAGGAAAAGCATGCAAAGAGAGAGTGAATCTTCTAGAGCTTTTGTGTGAATGATTTCGTATATTAAAAATAACTGACTCTGTTCCTTTTATATAGCAGAAACAGAGGACCAACTCCAGCTATACAATCAGCCAATACAAATGACAAGTGGCCTAACTAACTAAATATAAAACTACTAAACTAATATCTACAAGATAATATCTACAAGATATTCTATGTGACAAATATCTATAAGACTAGATATTTACAATATATTCAACAACGTCATGCTAGTCTAAACTATCTAGTTGTACGTTGTAGCATGGGCAGTAGACATTTTAATACTCCCCCTCAAGATGAACCGTAGATATTCATCAGGTTCATCTTGGAAAGGAGATAAAAGAATTGCCTCTGTCCAAGAGCTTTAGTGTAGCAATCTGCTATCTGGTGCTTTGTTGGAATGTGGAAAGTCTTGAGAACACCAGCTTGGATTTTCTCTCTAACGAAATGACAGTCTACTTCCACATGCTTTGTTATCTCATGATATACCGGATTGGCAGCAATGTACAGAGCAGCTTTGCTATCATAATACAGGTAAGCAGCTTGTCTATGATGCACCCCAAAGGTGTTGAACAAAGCAACTAACCATACAATTTCACTAGTTACTGTGGCCATGGCTCTGTACTCAGACTCGGCTAAGGATCTTGAGACAACTTGTTGTTTCTTGCATTTCCAAGAAATTAGAGAATCCCCTAGGAAAACACAAAAACCTGAAACAGATCTTCTTGTATCAATGCAAGCTGCCCAGTCAGCATCACAGTAAGCCTTCAGTTGTATACTTGAATCTGCAGAGAGAAACAAACCCTGCCCTGGTGTTTTCTTCAAGTATTTGATGATTCTATATGCTGCTTGTAAATGAGGGACCTTAGGAGAGCTAAGAAATTGACTCAATTTATGCACTGAATAGCATATATCAGGTCTGGTCAAAGTTAAGTAAAGAAGTTTGCCAATTAGTCTTCTATACTGTGACACATCTGAAACGGATTGACCAACAGAGTTGCTAAATTTTACAGATGGCTCCATAGGTGTGCTGGTAGGTTTACTAGCCAATAAACCTGTATCAGCAAGAAGATCCAAGGTGTATTTTCTCTGACATAAAGAGATACCTTTTGTAGTCCTAGCCACCTCAAGTCTAAGGAAATACTTCAATGTACCAAGATCCTTAAGCTTGAACTTACTATCCAAAAACTGTTTGAAAGAATTCACTGCATCCACATCGTTGCTTGCAATCAAGATGTCATCAACATATACCAAAATGATAATGATAGAGCATCCCTGAACTCTAGTGAAGACTGAATAATCAGATTTGGATTGTACAAACCCATGATCAACAATTGTGGTAGACAATTTAGCAAACCATTGTCTGCTAGCTTGTTTAAGTCCATACAATGACTTGAGCAATTTACAAACCTCCCCCTTGCTGCCAAAACCAGGTGGTGGATACATGTAGACCTCCTCATGAAGATCACCATGGAGGAAAGCATTATTGACATCAAGCTGTGTCAAATGCCAGCCAGAAATTGCAGCAAGAGCAAGTAAGGTCTTAACTGTGACAAACTTAACCACATGAGAAAAGGTCTCAAAAAAATCAATGCCCTCAGTTTGAGTAAACCCCTTAGCCACCAAACGAGCCTTATACCTCTCCACAGATCCATCAGCTTTCAACTTCACTTTGTAAACCCATTTACACCCAATGGGAACCTTACCAGGAGGAAGGGGACACATAACCCAAGTGTTGTTAGCCTTAAGAGCATCAAATTCAGCTTGCATTGCCTCTTGCCATCTAGGATCCAAGATGGCTTCAGCATAAGAATCAGGCTCCTTAGAAACAGAAAGGGAAATGGCAAAAGCTCTATGACAGGTAGAGAGTTTATCATAAGTCAAAGTGGATGAAATGGGGTAGAGAATACCTAAAGGAGCAGAAGCATTGGAATCAAGAGGTTGAGTAATTGAAGCGGAAGCCAACACATGTGAAGAAGCTAGATTGCAATGATAATCAAGGAGATAAGAGGGTGCTTTGTGAGGTCTAGAAGACTTTCTTTGAGGCTGAGGTAAATGAGGAGAAACAGAAGTGGGAAGCACAGGTAAAGTAGGATCGGAATGAGGTTGCTCTAAGGTAGAAAGAGAAGACACAAGATCAGGAAACTCATCAGGAGGGCTTGCAATGTCTGTGGTAAAAGCAGGAGTGAATTCTGCAGAAACAGGAAGAGTGAAAGACTCTGCAGAAACAGGTGATGAACTAGATTCAGGCAGAACAGATTGGGATGGAAAGACTGAATCAGAGGGTGTTAAAGAAGGAATGGGGTTGGATTTAGAAGTCCAATGTTTAAAAGGAAAACAGGACTCTTTGAAGACAACATCCCTAGAGACAAAACAAGTCCTAGAAGTCAAATCATAAAGCTTGTATCCTTTGGTACCAAAAGGATAACCAAGAAAAATACAAGCCTTGGCCCTTGGATCAAATTTGGACCTGCCTCTAGCCAAGGTAGAAGCATAACAAAGGCATCCAAAAGATTTAAGATGAACATATGAAGGGGACTTACCTAGCAGTATTTGAAAAGGAGTGAGATCATGCAAAATAGGACTAGGGATTCTATTAATCAAGTAAGTTGCAGTGAGAACACAATCACCCCAAAACTTCATTGGAAGATTAGCTTGAAATCTCAAAGCTCTAGCAACAGCAAGAAGATGCTGATGCTTCCTTTCAACCACTGAGTTTTGTTGTGGTGTTTCCACACAACTAAGCTGATGTATGATGCCTTTTGAAGCATAAAAGGAGTTTAAAGCAAACTCAGGTCCAGTATCAGATCTAAGCATCTTAATGGGAACCTTAAATTGGGTAAAAATCATATTATAAAAGGTTTGAATTAAGCATGAAGTCTCAGACTTGTGTTTCATTAAATAAACCCAAGTACACCTACTATGATCATCGACCAAAGTAAGGAAATACTTGGAGCCATTTAAAGAAGGAGTAGAATAGGGGCCCCAAATGTCAGCATGAATTAGATCAAAACAAGAAGAAGAAGAAGAAATAGATGTAGGAAAAGGCAACCTTTTTTGCTTGGCTAGAGGACAAACAGAACAGTCAAAAGTTTTATTGATATTGCAATTAATGACATCTGGTACAAGAGAATGCAACAAGGCTAATCGTTGTGGGGAAGGATGACCTAACCTACTATGCCATAGACTAGTATTGTCAACATCAGATGTACAAGAATTGCAACAAAGAGAAGAAAATTTAGAAAGTTTAGCAAGTACAGTAGACACGGATTCAGGTAATGAAACAGTAGACTGACTTCTTTGTAATGTGTAGAGCCCACCTTGCTTTTTACCCAACCCAATCATCTTCCAGTGCTGTAAGTCCTGAATAAGGCAAAATTGTGAGAGGAAAATGCAACAACAAGAAGAGGATTGAGTCAATTTACTAATGGAGATTAAATTGAAAGAGAATGTGGGAATGCAAAGAACATTTTCTAACAGCAAAGTGGGAGAAACTTGAACTGTTCCAATATGTGAAACCTTAGCCACGTCTCCATTGGGTAATCTAACAGAGATGTGAACTATGGAGGTAATGGAAGTGAAAAATTGGTTGGAATGAATCATATGGTCTGTAGCACCACTATCTAAAATCCAGTCACTAGAGCTAATGTGAGTTGTGACTGTATTAGAAGAAAAAACAGAATATTCTAAAGAAGGAGTTGACCAAATACCTGAAACCTCATGTCCCTAAAGAGCAAAGGAAGACTGAACAAGCTGAGTGATGATGTTGGCAACTTGGTGTGTGGCAGAACCTCCTCCTGGTATTGCTTGTGTACCAAAGTGACTGTGAGAATTCAGTAAGCCAAGTAATTGTTGATACTCAGATCGGGTTAAGTTGACACTTTCATCAAGAGAATCTTCAGCTGTTACAACATTATTGGCAAAGGAAGTTGCTTGTGGAGCCTTGGTTTTGAACTTGTAACCAGGAGGATATCCGTGAAGCTTGTAGCACTTGTCAACAACATGGCCTAAACCACCACAATGAGTGCATTGTGGTCTGCCTGACTTAGCTTTGTTGAATGACCTGCCAGAACCATTGGTCTTGACTGCTAGAGCAGAAGACTCAATAGCATTCTTCTTGCCAACCTTTCTTTGTTTCTCATCTTGAATCAAGAGAGAGAACACCTTGCCCATGGAAGGAATGGGATCCATCAGTAGAATCTGCCCTCTAACTGTGGTATAAGTTTCATTAAGCCCCATTAGAAAGGACATAACACAATCTTCAACATGATGACCACACGAGCAAGTTCTGTAATCTGAAAGTTCTTGCCATAGAGACTTAAACTTGGTGTAATAGCTACTGATGCTCAAATCATCTTGTGCTAATGAGCAAATTTCTTGTCTTAACTCAAAGATGCGTGGTCCATTGCCTTGAGAGAATCTGTGTTGCAAGTCCAACCAAACTTCCCTAGCTGTTTTAAAATAAACCACACTTGGTTGAAGATCCTTAGACACAGAATTGAATAGCCAGGCTAGAACAGTGCTTTTGCATTTGCACCACGCAATGTAAAGAGGATGATCCACAGATTGAGGCTTCAACAGAGAACCGTCAATAAAACCTGTCTTTGATTTGGCATCCAAAGCTATGAGAACAGCCCTACTCCAGGTGCTGTAGTTCTCCTCAGTGAGATGTTGTACAACCAAAGATACACTAGGATTGTCACTATTTGACAAGAAATATGGACTGGAAGAGTTCTCCCATGGCTGAATGGTTGGAGTGCTATCACTCATTTCTTCAGATCAATAATCAAGATTGATGAACAACAAACAAGGCCAGGAACAAATACTCCACAGCTAATACTGATCAATTCTAAATCAGAATTCAACAAGAACAGTAACGAAAGATTCAAGATTCTCAGCTAATACTGATCAATTCTAAATCAGAATTCAACAAGAATAGTGACGAAAGATTCAAGATTCTCAGAATGAGAATTGAACCAGGAATGGTATGCAAATCTTTGAAGAATTGAAGATTTAGACAAAGAATTCGATCACAAAAAAAAACTGAATTTTCAACGATCAAATCAAGATCCAATTGAAATTCAATTATTGAAACCCTAATTTCTGATTTTAAGTTGCTAAGAATTGCAAAGAAAATCAAAACATAGGGGAAAGAAAAATGTGCGCAAATCAAGGGAAAATACAAAGAAATTTCTACTTGATCTGGAAAAAATGCACAAAGAAGAGGAAGAATTGAACGAGGAATTGAACTAGGAAATACAGAGTGTACCAAGAATGAAGACTCTGATCTAGTTCGGCTCTGATACCATGTTGAAATTAAGAATCCAAGCTCGAAGAAGGATCAACAATGGAGGAAAGCATGCAGAGACGTGAAGGAAAAGCATGCAGAGAGAGAGTGAATCTTCTAGAGCTTTTGTGTGAATGATTTCGTATATTAAAAATAACTGACTCTGTTCCTTTTATATAGCAGAAACAGAGGACCAACTCCAGCTATACAATCAGCCAATACAAATGACAAGTGGCCTAACTAACTAAATATAAAACTACTAAACTAATATCTACAAGATAATATCTACAAAATATTCTATGTGACAAATATCTATAAGACTAGATATTTACAATATATTCAACAATGTCATGCTAGTCTAAACTATCTAGTTGTACGTTGTAGCATGGGCAGTAGACATTTTAATAATAAGTAAATAAATAAAATTTAAACATGCTATATATAGGTTGTCAATATTCAAAGGCTTTAAAAATTAAGAGGCTAACCTTTAACTTTAAGATTTTATGACTGCAAAGAAATAATTAAGTAGAAATGTGATCAATTGGCAATTACCCATGAAATAATATATATATATATATATATATATATATCTAAACCCTTCGCTAATTGTAAAGGCATAAAGAACTTGAGTTATCGCGGCTATAAGCAGAAATGTGATCTGATGTCCCGCTACCATTCAAACAAGAACGTTAACTTGAATGCTGTGAATTGAACGTTTAATACTTTAGTTACTCAACCGTGCCTTATGTACGTTCCATCATGTCCCAGTACTCCTCTAATTGGACTTGAATTACTTGGTCTTGTAAGCAAGGAGTAGCCATTATGCTAATTAACTTAGCAAGAAAGTATAGAGACTACATGAATTAGCAAGGTCCATATCCATACCAAATTATATGTACCGAAAGAATAGAATTTAACTTAGGGATCAAGACAAAGACATGAGTACATTAAGTCAAAAGCTATTGTAAACAAATTTCATGAGAATGCATAACACTTCAACGTTCTTCAACTGAAGCAACTGTGAGGACTTTCCTTTAATTAGGGATCAAGCCTAACTACACCACATGGGGCCGGGATTTCTTCTTGAACCAATTTGCATGGAAAGGGTAAATGATCTATATATTGACTAAGTAACCTCCTAAGCCTGCTTTAAGATATTTGAAACTGGTTTTTATTTATTTATTATAATTTAATATTTATAATGGAGAATGAGGAGCTTTGATCCATATACATATATGTAATAAATATCAAAAGATGTCAGTTGATTTATAAAGTTTTTAACTTAAAAACAGAAAAGATAATATTTTAAACTAAACCGAATAATCTACCTCGAATAACACTGGTAGATTTTTTTTTTTTTTTTTTTTTCCTTTTGCAATATATCAAACTTAATAATTCTATTAAGAAATATAAAATATGAAATAGAAATTTATTACCATAACCAAGGGACATGACTTTATTTAACGGATGTAGAAATAACTCTTCTATGGCTCTTTGTTATGGCAAGACCAATTAATAAAACACTTTCAGATCATTAATAATTCTTAAATGGGTGGGTTATGTTAATTTAACTGGTAAAATCTTATGTTATCAAATAAAAGATCTGGGAGTTGATCTCCGTCTATACCAAAAAATCAATTGATGTCTTGGTCTAATAATAAAGAACAAACATTAGGAGTATATGCCATTGGTTGGATTCAGATCTTCTAGAGTTCCTAAGGTACTCTACCAAGTAGATTTTCTTAAATCTTAACCGTTATTTAATGATTTAATGGTCCTAGATTTTGCCATGTCAGCATTCCACTAACAATACTCTTAAAATAATATAATAATATTGAAAACAAAACAATTAAGATTATTATTAATGGAATGCTGACATGGCAAAATCTAGGACCATTAAATCATTAAATAATGGTTAAGATTTAAGGAAATCTACTTGGTAGAGTACCCTAGGAACTCTAGAGGATCTGAATCCTGAAATTATCTCTAAAAAAAATTCTTAAATGTTTCTTTTATAGTTAACTATAAATAATTTTTAACTTCTCCAAAGTAGGGATTTTATCATGTATAACTCGCCACCCAGAAGATTTTAAATGAGCTATTCATAGTAAAGCGCCCAGAGTGGAGAGACCCTAGATTTCGCTATCTAGTAAATTTTTGGTTCCCCTGTTACCTTGGCATGTTAGAGGTTTTGGAATTTTGAGTAGGGATTAATTAATTTTGGAAAAGACCTTTTAACTTGTTAGATTTAGGGAAAGACATTTCTAATGTGTAAATTATTATCTAAAGTTTTTTTAATAATAAATAGGTTGTCATGTCACTGAAATATTTTTATTAATTTATCTGTTAAACACATAGGCTAGGAAATTAACGGAAATCAATAGAGGATCAAGTAGTGCTAATTTCTTAAACTTGAGGTACGAATAACTCTCACTTGAAATTTTATAAACCAATAGCACTAGTAAACAAACTTTGGAACCAACGACATATTTTTTATTTGTTCATGATAGAATACTTTTCATGGCAAATATTTATAGGATATTTATAGGCTTTGAAATGTCTCCTTTGAAGTTTTTTTTTTATTTTTTTTTAGCTTCCTTGATTAAATTGGCTTCATGATAGAAATGAATATATAATTCACGTGACTTCTTATTGAAAAATGGAAATGATAAAAATATAGAATTCCGGTCAGTGAGGTCCAATAGACAATAATACATTAAACACAATCATATCTCTTATAACAATTTAATATACAAAGTACAAACACCCAAATCGGGATTTAAATTTTCAACATTATATTTTGATTGCAAGGCCAGGCATGCTCCAAGAATGCCCAATCAGCAAGCACTGCCACATGCTCAAGCAACCAACCTATCACTTAATGACCTATCTCGCTAACATTCATACTATAAAAACTAAAAAGATGTATAATTTTCTGCCCTAAAGATGAAAGGAGAAGAATGTAGATTCCTTTTTTGTCCTTCATAGATATGGATTTTGTATAAATTTTTCCCCTCTACAAGCAACTTGTGGGCTGGACAAAACCAGTAGAAGTTCCATCTGCATGGCTACATGAAGCCTGGGCTACTTGATTCTTGTAAGTGAGCTTTACATTCTCCAATCTTATTCTGGAGCATGGGTTCCCTGGACTACAATCAAATTTCACAGCGACCTCTGTTGCCGATGTTCCATGGATATCTTGGTATGTCACATCACTAATTTTTACCCCAGAAAACTATTAAAATGAAAAAAAAAAAAAAAAAAAAAGTATATGTCAGTTTTTCACTTGATAGTAATATCATCGTATGCAAGTTCCAAATAAAAAAGAAAAAAAATATTGAACAAGTTATGAAGCAAAGTACAAAACTTTGAAAATGTCTTGGGGTCTCAATTTGGGTTCAAAACTAAGTTAAAATAACAGTTGTATCTGCCATGATAATGGGCCTAAATATATAGCGGGCATGAGTAGTTTAAAAATCTATGTTGTGTGATTTCCTTGAATATGTTAAAGCCTTTTCAGAAGTCACCATATCATGATTTAAACTATATCTGCATGCAAACCTTAATTCAACAACTATCTTACCTGACCAGGGCAACCTTTGTTGCTGGGGCAGTAATTTTGGTCAATTACAATAGGATTTTGGACATTCATCATAACGGCATGTTGGAATAGAATGTTCCTCGCAAATCCGTTGCTAGGCCTTCCCCATGACTTAATCCTCAATCCATTTTGAGTTCCAGTAAAAGTAATTGTTTTAACTGTCACATTTTTTACACCAGCCTCTTGCAAGTCCTTGCCTAGACTCCCAATGCTGAATCAATTAATTACACAAATGAGACCAATTTAAAATCAACATACAATGTAGTTGTTCCAATCATGTAATATTTTAAAAAAGATTAAAAATAATTTATATACCTGATGCCATGCCCAGGTCCACATGCAACATTCTCAATCCACAAGTTAGTGGTACCAGGACCAATTGAGATGCAATCATCACCTGTCCCGATCTTGGAGTCAAGAATTGTGACACTTGAAGATAATTGAACATGAATTCCATCGGTGTTTGGGCTATTTCCAGCAGCAGTGACTCTTACCCTTTGCATTTTCACGTTGTGGCAACCATTGACAACAATGTGAAATAATTGGCTATTTAGGGAGGTTAATGCACGGACTATAATGTTGTTTGAGTTGGAAAATTGCAGTGTCTGCTTGCATGCACAAGAAAATATTCTAATTATTATTGTCTTAAAATTTGCAAATAAAGTATATATATATATATATATATAATATTTCTCTAAATCAACGATAAATATAACTTACAAGGCTAATATTCAATATAATATGTCGACCTTAGCGGGAAGGACTGTCAATTCAAGTAACAAAAGCCAAAGCAAGTTGTTTGACCTTTGACATTCTCATCAGTTTTTAAGCTTGTTTACTGATATCACAAGGCTCGAGATTTATTTAAACACAAATTAAATTGGCACAAAATTAAATATTCTTCTCCATAACATGGTATTATTCCCAAGATAGTAGTCCTTGGGATTTCCTTAGAAGTTCGCTTGTCGTGGCATTAAAGTGAATGTGAGTTAGTATTTTAATTTGACAAAAATCTCCTACAAAACGAAGAAGAGCAAAAACAGTTGAAAGTTTAAACCGAAAAGGCAAACCAGTTTCCACCAATCAATCCCAGTATAATTACCTAGAAAATAAAGAGATTTTTTTAATCCAGCAACAAAAAGCTAAAAAATTTCAAATTTTCTTTTCGTTTGCTCCGTCTATGTAAGGAAAATCAACACTAATGCCAACCATAAAAACCATTGTTCTTCTTCACAAATTCTATGTGAACACTTTTAACCAAATTGCATGGCACTTGACAGTTTCCAATGTGAAACTATTTTAAACATAGTTTTTTCTGTGGAAAACTTATATTTTTCGAAGGCCAAGTGAGACTCTAAAAAAACAAATTGTACATAAACAAATATAAGCTTAAAAGCAAAAAGAAAAAAACGAAAGACAAAAAGGCATTGTTAAACTCTAAATATTTAAAACACCACTCAGTCAAATGAGCAACAACTTCACCAAGAAAAGGCAATTTAGTCATTTTCACATACCGAGGCTCCCGAAGGACAACTCTTGCCAGAGGCTTTGCAAGCCCACAAACCAGTGCCTTGACCATCAAGAACCCCACCAGATATGGTAACCCCATCGACATGTTCAAACACAAGCCACTTTCCTGTATTTCCAAGGACCCTATAGTCTGATGGGGCCACAAGTGTCCCAACTATGCGCATAATGATAACATTGTTCTTGCATGGTCCACTGAAAACCACTTGCCTGATATAGAACCTCCCTGCTGGCACATAAATAATGGCAGGCTTTACTGACGCACAAGCTTTTGTCCATGCACTAACAAAAGCCCGAGTTGAGTCCGTTTTCCCATCTGCTTTGGCTCCCAAACTCACCACATTGTATGTCATAGAAGTAGCTAGCACTATGGAAATGAACATTGAGAGAAGTGCTAGGACGAGAGAGCTTTTGGGGTATGCCATTTTGGTTAATTTGGATGAGAATCTAATGTGTCTGTTTGTAACTTTGTGTGCGTGTGTAAAAGAGAGAAGAAGTGGCTTAATTAGGGAGTTTAGACTATAGAAGTTGAGAGTTTTGGAGGTGACGAGGAAGATGAAAAGGTTTAAGGGTATTTATAGGATTTGAATGTACATTTTAGTTTCTGACTTTTTAGAATATAATGTTAAACAAGTACGCAAAGCTGCGCCGAAATTTGGAATAAAAAATATTGTGGTTTTAAGTTAAAACTTTTTAAATCTCATCTTAGTTCATTAAAGTACCCTTACGTGGGACACACTGGTACATGTCTTGTATTTATGGATTGGGTTTTGGATGCTTCTGCTAATATTTATAATAGCTTATAGCTGAGTATCTCGTGCGTTTAAAGTTGACAAACTATCATTATCAATTTTTTTATTATATTTATAAATTTTATATTGTATGTTTTAGGGGTATATACTATGGTCATTGGTCAACTCCTAGATCTATTTTCTACATAATCAGCCTAAATTGGAAGCAAAAGTAGGTCATACTTTCCACCGTTAGTCACTGCTCAATCAGATTTTCCTGATTGGATGCACTGATTAATCTCATCCATTTCTTCTCGCAGACTTTCTTGACTGGACTTCATTTGCTTCTCTGTGACACAAGGTCGTTGCAACTTGCAACATAACCGTTTTCAATAAAGGGGAGATGGAAGGAGTTAAAAGTAAATTTGCATTAAAGAGATAAAGTATTGGATGTTTTGCTACACAACCAAGGTTACCTTTTCTCTAATACATAACCTTTCACCGACTTTTCTAGGTCGGAGGCGTTTCAAAATTTGAAATTTTGTTATTGAACATAAGTTACATATCCTCTAATTGTAGTCCAAATTTCATGGATTTCGTTTTTTTTTTAATATATATATATATATATATATTATTGCAATACTTTTATATTGAAAAAAGATTTTAATATTTTTGGGTGGGTGTTTAATAATAATAATAATAATAATAACATATATATGACATTAAGACATGAATATGAGTTCCGAAAAAGAGAAATCATATATGTATTGAGAACGTGTTGTCCATCTCTAGCAGTTGTAAGAATAAAGAAAACAAACAATAAGAGAGAATAAAAAAACATAGCGTTGTCAAAATAATACTTGAAAACCTGGCTACGACAAAGGAGATATGGTACGTGATGAGGACCTATAGTTATGGAAAGGACAAATAAACGTACATGGACCTTGTTGCTTTGGACGTGAGATTTGCTAGCTAAAGCTTTGTTATAATAATATATTGCAAAAGAAGGGAACGAAAGTATTGACCATTAACGTGACAAAGCTAACAAAGCCATCACAGCCAACTTCCTTATTCTTTGCTTTAAGCAAAAGATCAACACCTAGGAGGCCTGCTCTTAACTTCAGCCCCAGCCCCTATCAATCATTCACAGTCCCATACTGTCATATACATCATCTTCTTTTAGTTTTTCATGGCCCCCATTTTTTATTTAAGCCGTTATTGGTTCATTTACCTAAACAACCTCATAATATATTTCGTGTAACATTTACGACCATAAGAGAGTTGGATTCCTTATATACTCCACCATAATGAATGTTTCTATTTCTTTTGGATTCTTCCATATGTTTGTTTGTATATTTATGATACTGGAGGAGTAGTGGGGACTATATGATTTAGGGCCTGTTCGGTGAGTGAGTTCAAACTTACATTTTCACATTTTAAACAATATTACACACTTTTTCACTCACACATATTTTAAAAAATTACAAATAACATTTCTCAAACTATTCTACCAAACACCCCTTTACTTATTGTACCCATTACGTAAAAACCAAGAATAACTTATCCACCATTTTTTTTTTTTTTTTTTTTTTTTTTTTTAAGAACCCTATCCATCTTTGGATACATTTAAAGAAAAACTATTTAATTTGTGCGGTCCATTATACTCAATACTCATTTAAAAAAAAAAAAACCAATTATACTCTACCTCTACCACATATTAACTTTGTTCCATAAGATTCTCAATTTGAGCTCATCTTATCCTTTTTCCTTTTCCCTAAAATCTACAAGCAAATTTTTGGTATGCTATTGTTGTGATTTGGAACACCCGGTTTTAGACGTGACATGTGGATTGTGGAGCAGAAAACGGAAAAGAATTAATGGGTGCTCTTTCTGTGCCCCAAATTAATGGCCCGAAATTCCTCTTTTTGATAAGCCATGGCTATCATTTGTGAATTTGATAGAATGTTAATCAATCTGAGTAAGCCATGTGATTTTACTCAAAAAAAAAAAAAAAAAAAAAAAAAAAAAAAAAAAAAGAAGAAGAAGAAGAAGAAGAAGAAGAAGAAGAGAGTAAGCCATGTGAACCTAAAATACAAGCACAATATCCAATGTTGTCAACGATTTATTTAAGTTTCACGACATTTGCACTAAAGGTCTATGGATACACAAGTCAAAATTTAGGAAATTATATAGTGAACTACATGTTCTGAATGATCAAATGGCCTTTTATAGTCATGTCAACTTATCACGTTAAAGACTTTGATAATTAGACAATTTTTTTTTTCCTAATGCATGCGGACATAGTAAAATACTCCCAGAGTTATTTTTTATTTATTTTTTTTTTTTTTTCTAGAAGAACTCCTAGATTATGTGAAATACCCAAGCTACTTGCCATCACATTGCCATTTTTGCATAGTCTATCAACAGTGCTAACAAGGGAGCTTATTCTAATTATGGAAACTAAATCCCTCAATAATAATATAATAGATTATCAAAAAATAACTTCAGGATGTAAAATTCAAATACCTCTAAACTTTATAAGTGTAATTTGCACTTTACTCTATAATAGATTATCAAAAAAAAAAAAAAAAACATAACAGAGAAAATGCAATTATTATAATTATGGAAACTAAATTATTTAATAAAAATATAATAGATTATCAAAAAATAACATATTAAAGTAAATGGAATTACGATAATTATGTACACTAAATTACTCAATGAGCTCCAGGAAAAAAAAAAAAAAAAACAGTTTACTTAATGAGGAGTCAAACTAGTCTACAAATTTAAGAGTTGTGTGAACAAAAGATTTATTTAAGGACTTAATTTATTTAGTTTAATGAATAAGATCTTTAACTATTATTGCAGTCTTCGTATAGTTCATGCATTTGATTAACGTGCTAAGTGTGCTAACGTTTAAAACGATTTTGGATACAAATTTCATATATACTATTAGCTAGGTCAAAATTGGATCAATAATGGGAATGTTGTGGCACGCCGCAATTGCACGTTCAATGATTAACACTTTCGTCAACAATTTGCTTGGAATGAAAATAAAAGGAATAAGTAATACACTAATTAATGACTGACTAATCATGTGATCCAGTACCTTAGCCACTAATTTTTCTTAGCCAAAAAAATAAAATACAATCCCATGTGAAGATCAAATGATGATAATGATGTGAGAATTTTTGCCTCGACGTTCATCAAGGAATATATATATATATATATATATACACTATTTGTGATTGCTAGATACATTCCCTTCTTGCTACTCTGGATTAGATTGATCCCTCAAAATCATTTGTTCAAATTCTTAATTCAATGATTGCTTAATTGCTATCCTTGAAATATTAGTTAAAATAGGGCAATAGATTTCTTTATTCTCTAATGCAATATTCACAAGCTCGATCACATGCTCAACCAATTAACATAATTACACTTCCACAGGCCACATTATTACAATGGACCCTAAACTCCTAGGTGTACCAGGCTTGACCAATGAGCACACAAGGATAGTTTTTGCTAAGAATAATATTTTTTTTTCTACAGAATATATAATAAACCAATTAAGTATTATGAGTTCAGTCTTCATTCTTCAATGCCAACAAAAGCACAACTTACTATTTTGGGCCTTGTCTCAGGGTTTCCCTGTTGCATGCAATGTTAGTTAGCAGAAGTATCTAGCTAGCCATGTGATGTTCGTTGATATTCATGCACACCCATAGACTCCAATTTTTTTTTTTTTTTTTTGGGTGGGGGGGGTGGGGGGCGGGCTAAGAAACAAGGCTTTATTCCAACATTGAAAAAAAAAATCATTACAGAGCAGCCGCCTTAGAGATAACATCGACAAAACACATGGGGCAGTAGCTTCAACAACAAAACCACAAGCAAAGTTCTTACAAGCCCATCTAGCTAACACACAGCTGCCATGTTACATTCATGACTAACCCAACTAATTTCTAAGAAATACTCAGCAAGGCTGCGAATTTCTTCTACATAATTGAAACAACTTCCAAGGAGTTCAAAATTTGGGTACCTTTAATTACTGCACCATCAGTGCATACTTTGGAGTCATTTTCTATTCTTATATCTCGAATGTTAATGCGGCTGGCCAAATTGATTGCCCAACGAATTCCTACAAGCCTATAGACTCCATATGGCGAGGCATATGATCTTCAAAATTCAACCATTATGGATATGATACCATGTAAAAAAAAAAAAATCATAAGGGAGAATCTTCTAAAAAAAAGTACAAAATTTTGCAAAATAACTTAATTAATTTAAAATGATTGTCTCAAAATTAAAATCTAAATAATTAAGAAATTGTGAATTTAATTGGAGGTATAAAGCAAAGACAATGTTTAAATTCTACTTTCTGTTGCTCCGTCTAAGTAAGCAAATCACATTAGACACTAGACAGTGTCCAATGTGATTTATTGTGCATTTGGAAGTAGTTTGTTACCGAAAGCTTATTTGAAAGTCTCTTAAAATATAATAATGTACATTAAAACTAAATAAAAATAATACTTTAAAAAACTGTACTTAAAGTAAACGAAATTATGATAATTGTGGAAAATAAGTTACTCAACAAACAATCAAACTATTGTACAAATATAGGCATTGTGTCATTGTGTGAACAAAAGAATTACTTCAGGACTTTATTTATATATTTTAATTTTTAATGAATAAGGCTTTAACTATTGTTGCAACCTAACTAGTTCATGCATTTGATTAATTTGCTATCGTTGAAAAGGATTTTAGACACTAATAATCTCATTACTTTAGTTAGGTCAAAATAGGAAAATTGTGGCACGCCGCAATTTCGTGTTCAATGATGAACACATTCATCAACCATTTGCTTGAAATGAAAATCAAAGGAAAAGATAGTTGACTAATGACTAATTATGTGATATAGTACCTTAGCCACTAGCTTTTTTTTTTTTTTTTTTTTTTTTCCTAACAAAGAAAAAAATACAATCCCATGTGAGAAGATTGCCCTCAAAGTTCATCAAGGAATATATATAATATTTGTTATCCCGTGGCAGATGCTACTTTGGATTAGATTTATCCCCTCAAATTCATTTGTTCAAATAATTCTTAATTCAATGATTGCTTAATTGCTATCCTTTAAATATTAGTTAAAATAGGGTAATAGATTTTGTTATTCTCACATGCTTAAGCAAGGATATGCTTGCACTTCTACAAGGACAGGCCACATTACCTTGGTCAATGGTCTTTTTCTAAAAACTAATTTTTTGTGTTCAGAATATACAATAAACCACCTGAGTTCAGTCTTTAATACATTGGTAACAGAAGCTACTCAGTGTTTTGGGCCTTGTTTCAGGGTTTCCCTATTGCATGCAATTTTCGTTAGCTAGCCCTGTAATGTGCGTTGACATTCATGTACACCTATAGACTCCATGGGGTTAGGCATATGATCTCCAAAATTCAAACCATTTAGTATATGACACTGTGTATATTCTCATAAGGCTAAGGGTGAAACTTTTAAAAATAAAAATAAAATAAAATTGTACACATTGTTGGAAATGTACTTAGTTTACAATGATACATTTTCCACTTAGAAAGAACAAAATAAGGATGGTGAATATGATAAATTACCAATTGTTTTAAACTTTTAGGCAAAACTTAGGTACAGTCTTTAAGTGTTATTTTTTAAGTTCTCCTTTTAAAATTCAGTCATATGGTTACTTAATTAAAAATAAACTGTCATTGCATGAAAAAAAAAAAAAAAAAAACCACATCTCCTTTTAAAATTCAGTCATATGATTACTTAACTAAAAATAAACTTTCATTGCATGAGAAAAAAACCACATGACTAAAATTTAAGAGAAAAATCTAATAGATAGTATTTAAGATACTATACCTAAGTTTTATTCTTAAAAAATAGTAAATAAAATTATTTAACTAATATCCTAGAAGGTGCACATGTCAATGTTTAAAAAAAAAAATTATGCTATAGATTGCCAATAATCAAAGGCTTGAATAATTAAGAGGCCAACTTTTAACTTAAGAGTATAATGGCTATAAAGAAATAAGCAGAAATGTGATCTCATGGCCATTATCGACCAATTATATAATTATTTTAGATTATCTGATCCATTTTCTATTTATATCTCTATCATAAATTGATAAGCAAAAATGTGATATATTGGCCATTACCCATGAAATAAAATTTCTACCTAGTAATAAATAAATTTTTTTAATTTTAAAATCCTTCGTTAATTGTAAAGGAATAAAGAACTTGAGTCATAGCCGTTACCAATCAAACAAGAACTTGAATGCCGTGAGTTGAACCGTTTAATACTTTAGTTACTCAACCGTGCCTATAAATGTAAGTATTAGCCTTAAGTTCGTACGTACCATCATGTCCCAGCACTCATCTAATTGGACATAAATTACTTGGAGTAGTAAGCAAACACAGTAGCCAGCCATTATGCTAATTAACTTAGCAAGAAAGTATAGAGAATACATGAGTTAGGTCCATATCTATGCCAAATTATGTACCGAAAGTAGGGCTGTTCAGGCAAATCGAGAACCCACTGAAACCGACCAACCTGACCGAAACTGGCCTGTCATGATTGGACTGACACCTCTAACTGGTCGATGACGGGTCCCAATCTTCAGAACCCGACTCCAGCAGGTTGAGTGGCGGGTTTTGTCCTCAAAAACCTGAGCTACCCAACCCACATGACAAAACCTCAAACAAGGCTGAAATCTGGCGATGATTTGGCGCTTCTCAGCTCCAATCTGGCCACGTTTGGCCTTCCTTTACTTAGATCTACTCAAATCCTCACTTAGATTTGCTTAAATTCGGCGAAGCTAGCCCAAATCTACTTAAACTTTGCCAAGCTCCGATAAGCTTGACTCTAACTCGGCCAAATCTCAACCATATTTCCATATATCCAGCGAGTTATCGGCCAAATCTCATTAGATTTAGCCAGATATGATGAGATCCGGCTAGATTTCGGCCAAAATCTAGCCATATCAAAAAACCCGAAACAACCGATTCTCACCTGAAAACCGATACGACCCAACCCGGTTGATCTGAAACATTATTCGAGTCGGTTGCAAGTCGAAATATTCCCCACCTGATAAGGCCAGGTCAAGTCCGAGTTGGGCAAAAACCCGACCCGTGGACAGCTCTAACCTAAAGAATAGAATTTAGCTTACGGGTCAATACAAAGACATGAGAATGCATCACACATCAACTGAAGCAACTGTGAGGACTTTTCTTTAATTAGGGACCAAACCTAACTTCACCCCATGAGGGATTTCTTCTTGAACTGCCAATATGGAAAGGGTAAATGATCCATGGACTAAGGAAGTAATTAACATTCTAAGACTGCGTAGGATATTTTTGTAAAAAAATTGAATAATTTGATAGTTATAACAAAGAATGAGGGCTTTGATTCATTGACGTCTCTATAATAAATATCAAAAGATTTCAAAACAAAAAAGAGAATATTTTAAGCTAGACCGTACGTTTTCTTATAGGTCCTTAATAATTTTTACAACAAATTTTAAGATCTATTTACTCAAAAAAAAAAAAAATTAAGATTTGGCCCAACTCAGATTTGATGGGCCATGGGTGTAGTCTATCATAAAATGTTAAGCTCATTCACAAGCAAAATGTGGCCAAGCAAGAAATTATCCCAATAATCAGCTTATTATTTCTTGACAAATATTTAATTATTTATAGTACAAATTATTATTAAAGTCTGTTGTGTGTATTCAATAGTTAGGTCCTTTGGATATACACTATTGTCAGTTTTTTTAAGACATTCTTTCCTCTTGCTGTATGTGTTTAAAAATACTTAGTATTTTCCACACAAAAAAAAAAAAAAAAAAACTTCTTTTAACCCATTTTTTTTTTTCACATATTTGAGGTTGAGTATTATGATCCAACCTAATGTTACCGTCAGTTATATTGTTTTTACTCGTTCTTGCCGCATCTTTACTCATTGACACCAGTGGATTTTTTTTTTTTTTTTTTTTTTTTTTTTGGACAATCAAACTTAAAACATTTTTTTCCATAAAAAAAATAAAAATAAAAAAAAATAAAAAAAGAACATAATACATTCTGTTCGGAAATATAAAATACCAAATAATTAATGTAGAAATTTGCTACCATAATCAAGGACATGACTTTATTTACCGCATGTAGAAATAACTCTTCTATCTATGGCTCTCTGTTATGACAAAGATCAATAAAACGCTTTCACATGCATTAATAATTCTTAAATGTTGCTTTTATATTTAACTCTGATTAATATTGCGTATTATTTAACATTTTCTTATTTCGATGGAGTGGATTCCATATCATAAAAGGAGTTTTTTTTTTTTAAACTAAACCTAACAAATGGGTAGGGTCAAGCAAGTTTTCGTTGAGTTTAAAAAAAAATGTATTTAAAAACTTATAACCCTCATGAAATAGTGGGTTCCAGTTAACTCAACTAATAAAGCCTTTAATGGATGAATCAGAGATCTGGAGTTCAATTCCTGCCTACACTAAAAACCGATTAATGTCTTGGTCTGATGATATAAAACTATCATCAGGAGCAGACATCATAAATTGAAACTCTCTAAAAAAAAATAATAACCCTCGTAAAATAATATTATTTCTAGTTGGGTATTATTTCTTGAGAAACAAGGATTCCTCATGAAATAATATTATTTCTTGAGATCCTTTATTAATCTTGAAATTGGGTATTGAAAAAACTTTCAAGCTGAAATACGAGAAGATTGTTCTTAGTTGATTGTCAAATACAAAAATGGTATTGACACATTGAAGGTTTGGTGTTTAGTCCGGATTGTACATTCAGTCTATCATCTGAAATATGATATTTTTGCTTCACAAATGTAGTAATTGATTTGAAATATGTGAATCCACAGTAAGTTATAAATAATGAAACATCATTGATTTGTAATATGTGAACTTATAATAAATATTCTTTATCATCAAGCTAAAACATCGATTAATTTTTATCGTAAGCAAGATTTGAACTCCACTTTTTTGTTCAACTACAAGAAACTTAAATACTTTGAATTTAAGTCCATTCAAGTAGGATAGTTGATGTTATGTTTTACCATCCAAGAAAGGGTATTTTGAAAAAAATAATAAATAATTGTTAAGGTCGACAATTGAACACAACAACAAATCAATGAGTCGATAGGTGACAATCTTAGTAGAGGGAGATAGAGATTGACATATTAAGGTTTTCTAAATGAGAATACTAAGTGATGAAGATGAGCTGTAATATTGGTAGAGTGAGATTGACTCTCATTGGACTCAAAGAAAGAGAAATAGAAAAGAGTGAAGAGATGGAACTAAGAAAGTGAGAATTAAAGAGAGAAAGATTTGTGATTCTGAAACTATGAAACAAACATCCCCAAAATCATATGGGAAATGATTTTTTTTTTTTTTTTCTTTGTCAACAAGGTCAGCCTAAACCCAAATTAACCAACCCGTTATTTTAGAGGGTTGGGTTCGGATTCATCCATTTTTCACAAGTCCAAGAAACCCATATCCATGCCTATGGGCCCTATACCCATTTTATCATTTGGATTTTGACGGGTTAATTAATGAGTATAGATCATTTTTGTATTTGTTTGTATAAAAGAAAAACCTTTATAAATAAGAACCCCTAAAAAAATAAATAAATAAATAACATCTTTAATTTCTACTCAAATCTGATATGAAAAGAAAAATCCTCCACTAGACAACCGGAATTGGCTCCCTCCACATCAGGTGGTATCTCTCTATCTCTGTCTCTCTCTGTTTGAGATGCAAACATGTTCGTGTAAAAATGCGTACTACGTAAACCAGAATAGGTTCAATCACAAAACTAGTGTTTCACTTTCTTTAGAAATGTTTTGATTTTTGACTAATTTATAATTTCCAGCTTACATTGTTAATATTATATTATACTCCTATGATTTTATTTTATTTTTAGTTTTGGTATTAGTGCTATTGTTCAGGAAAAAAAATTTTTAATTAATATTTAATAGTGTGCCATCTGTTTTGTTACTAGCTATATGTTTTATGGAGCTTGCACTTTTATTTTAGTTATGTAGTTTTGGATCTTGATAACAAGGGTTTTTTTTTTTTTTTCATTAAGGGGGTCTTATTTTATGTGTTATGTTTATTTAATATTTATATTTGATAATAAGAGTTTGAGTAATTATAATACGTTATTGTTATTTTTTCCTTATTAATAGACAGGGGATGTGACATTTGAACTACAAACATTAGGCACGGTTGAAAATTTGAAATATAAAGTTTTATTGTAAATATTTTTGAGTATTATGAAAGAACATAGGATACAACTTTAGTAATAAAGGGCTTTTTCCCCTATAAATTTTGTTTTATATATATATATATATATATATATTTTTTTTTAGAAAAAGATAAGCAAAATTTTATTAAAAAATATTAAGGCAAATTCGATTGAAATACAACATCTAACTCAAAAAGTAGTTCTTCCATCCAAACAACGAACATGGTGAAACTTACAGTGTTGTAGATTATGCCCAAAACTCTTAGTTTCTTCAATAATGTGACCAAACAATGTTTTACATCGACCTGAGCACTGAAGAGCTTGTATAACACGTAGGCAATCTCCTTCAAAAATTACATTAATAAACAGACTCAGCTCCCTAGCCAACACCAAAACCCATCTTGTTGCCAGTGCCTCCACTGTTTCCGCTGAATGGATCAAGTTCACTCACTAACTCAAAGCTGCAATCACACAGCCCAAATGATCTCTGACCACCACCGGTATCCCAACACTGTTTGTCCAATCAAAAAGAGCAGCATCAAACTCAACCTTGAAACTGACTACAGGCAAAGGTGACCAACGCACTGGTGGTCGACGAGTAGGATCCTGCGACTCCCTCTAATGAACATCCCAAAATTCCCGAACCATCTCCTTGGCTCTATCCCCTATATCGTGCAGCGACCAAGAGGGTTGGCACTCCCTAATCCTATTTCGCCTCTGCCACAGGCACCAAGCTACTGTAGCGTTTAGCTTTGTCATTGGTTAGAACCTTAATCCCTTTTTTGTGTGTATGTGTTTTTTTCCAAAAAATAAAATCAAAAAAATTGACACTTAAAAGTTATATTCTACACCTTGCCCTTGTATTTTCAAATAAACATCTATATATCTTATCAATCAACACCACCTCACATTTATGTTAATGTTTCTTTATCATTGTTCTTTATAAGTGTTCTTAACGTGTTAGATGCAGATAAAGTGTAAGGCTACTTGTGATGGCAAGGAAAGAAGAATCATTAGTTAATTCTCTGTTTTATTTACTCTTTTTCAAATAAAATAAATGAATAAAGATGCTATATATGTTTGACGCATTTAAGAGGAGAGATGCTTCGTCTACAACAATTCTATAATATTTTTACAACAAATAACAGGTGATTAATTGTTATTGGTTCAAATTTGAAACTAATACTAAGATTACATTTTTGCCCTAACAATAACAACCAGTAACAATCTGCCACTTAAGATTTGTTGTAAAAATGTTATAGAAATGTTGTAGACATATCATTTCTCATTTAAGAGATAGTGAGGTGCAATAAACACTTTCTAATAAATGTTGTAAGTAATAAGACCCCTCATGGATCGTTGTTTTATCAAGTATTCAATTATTTATATAACAATGAGTTTTTCCTATTGTAAAGAGGGGGGAAAATCTTTGAGCACTTGCAAATATTGCATGGGAATGATGTAACTAGAACAATTTTTATTACTGATTTTTGTGAAGAATTTAACAACACCCTTTTTCTGTCCCATGATTTTTTACACAAAATAATAATTTAATGTTGCTTTAAAAAAATTTTAGCCCTAAATTGTAACTGAAATATTGGGAATCAAATTGACGAGGCTTGTTTACCTCAATCAGACATAAGCTTGAAGAATTTCATTAATTTATGAAAATAAATGTCAAATTAAGTCATGGTTGAACAAATTTCGTCCAAACTAAAACCGAGGTCCAATCCTCCAAATAGAGTGAATGAGGTGTCATCCTAAAAAGCATGAAATTCCAATCAATTTAGGCTGTGTTTGTTTAGTGTAAAACGTTTTCTGGAAAATACATATTTTCCGGAAATGCTATTTTCCGGAAAAGGAAAATATTTTTAAGTGTTTGGTTAAATTATGAAAATTGTTGTGGAAAATTGAGTTCATGAGTTTGGTTCTATTAGGAAAACGCTATTTTCCTACAATTTTTTCATATTGATTCCGGCAACAACAACACAACAACAACAACAACAAATTGATTTCGGCGACAACAACGCAACAACAACAACAACAACAACAATCAGTTCATAAAAAAAAAAAAAAAAAACAACAACAACAACAACAATCAAACTTAAAAAAAAAAAAAAAAAAAAAAAACGGAGAGATCGAGGAAGAGGAAGCGATGGGTCTAGGTCAACGACGATCAATGATTGACGATCGACGGCGCGGCACGGTGCGACTCGCCGGTGCGAAGAGCGCTGGGTTCTGGGTTCGAAGGAGATCGACGTTCGACGGCGCGGCGCGGTGCGATCAAAGGTGCGACTGGATCTCTGGGCGTTGCGGTGAGGCGATGAGGACTGGGTTCGTGGGTTCGTGGTCGCCGGCGATGGTCTCTGGGTTTGGATCGGCGGTTCGTGGGTTTGTGGCCGCTGGCGATGGGCACTGGGCTTGGCTCGGCGATGGCGCTGGGCTCTCCCTTTCTTTCTCCCTCTCTCTCTTCGTGCTCTCTGTTTCTCAATTTTCCGGAAAATGGCATTTGAAGTGAAAATAGAAGGTGAAATGGATTTCCGCCTGGGGAGGGGTATTTTACGGTCAAAGGTGAAATTATTTTCAGTTGACCGAATTTTCCTAATCAGCCAAACACCCAAATTTTACGGAAATAGTTTTCCGGAAGTAGTTTGAAGTCAAAACAAACACAGCCTTAACATCTTATTTTTGAATTGGGAGAGATCAATGAAGAAACGGTCCAAAATTTGCTTAAGGTACCACTTTTCCACACATGTAACTTCTAGAATAGGTGGTGCCAAGCCATTGGCAGCTCCACATGTAGTTCAGGGTGGTCATTGGACAACCCTGGCATGGCAAAATAATTAATTATTATATATAAATTTTAAAAAATTATAGTTTTATTATCTTTAAAAAATATTTATGACCACCCTAAAATTTTTTAAGCCTAACATAATTAATTTTTGGACAAAATTTAGCAACAAACTTGATTATAGAATAAAACTATAACTTTACTCAATATTTTTTTATTGGATGTGAATTGTGAAAAATTCATCATTGGATTATATTTTCTTCTTGTATCTCAATACTTGCAAAATTTTAAGAAAATAAAAAATTATGTCATCAATCAAATCTTTAAATTTTGAGTTTTTGTAGTCTAAAATTACATAAAAATTTTAGTTTATAGATCAAATAATAAATAACATCCAATTGACATAAAATTTGACATGTATCTTAAGAATATAAAAAACATGTAATTCAACGGTTAAATTTTCAAAATATATAGCCACATTAATTTGTTTAGTGAGAGTTGTAGTCTTAGGCTACAACTAAGTTTGTAGCCAAACTTTATCTTTAAATTTTGGCCCCTTTAACAATATACTAGGTCCTTACAAACAAAAAGAAAAATCTCAATAAATTATTTGTCTAACTAAATTTTTGAAAGAGATGTAATTGCAACATTAATAATGAGACTATTATGTAAAGATTTCAAAATAAGAAAATTCCAATAAGAAAATTGTCAAACTGTGTGTGTGTGTGTGGTCAATATATGAAGTTTTCTTTTTATTAAATTTTGGTCAATAATAACCACCCTGAAAAATATTCCTAGAGCCGTTACTGTGCCAATTCACAAGCTCTTGGAGGAAAATGAGTTTCAAAAGATTAAGAACCAAAATTTAGAAAGTGGATAGTCCTAAGTTTTGGAAATTGGTCTTGGAATTCCTTATTTTGTTCTTTTTGAGGTGTGATTATTAGAAGTATGTGTTTAAATGATTAAATTTATCACATCTCAATAGTTTAACCTTTTAGGATAGCCGGTAATTTAACATGGTATCAAAACAAAAAAATCCTGAATTCACAGTTTAAACTTTTGGGACAATCAATAATTTAATAGTGGTAATCCTTTTTTGAACTAAGCTTCTGGCCTTGGTATGATGCCCAGATTTGATTGGATTACGTTGTTACACTTGGAAATCCTCGTAGGAATATGTTGTGTGCGAGCGTATAGGGAGTCGCCACTCTTTGTTTGGTTTTTTTTTTTTAATTATATATATATATATATATATATAGAAAAACAAGAATACCTTATTTACATCAATGAATCTAAAGAAAATAAAGATTACAAGGATTTAGTCCTAGATACAATCTAAGAAATAGAAATTTGCAGGGCTTGCCTTTGGTCCTAGTTACATTCTAATTAAGGAAAAACAGTTCATCACTTTATTTCCTAGTTACAATTTAAGAAGATAAAGCAAAAATGATAAGAACATGATCTATAAAAGATGCCAGCCAATTGGGATTGCACCAGCAGCCATATCCTGTACAACACTTGTGCCAAAATGTTCATCTGGCATGTAGTGGATTCCTGCAAACAGCACCACCCAAAAGTCTCACCATGTACTTGTAGATTGCGAAGAATAGACAAATGAGGAAGCAAAAACAAGTCCTGCAACTAATTCCTTAGTCAAGTTCTGATTTACATAAACTTGATTCTAATACACAAGATAATTTTCCAAAACATACACCATCATATAAAGTCCTAGAACCAATGACACGCATGGCAGCTGCTAACTTGGAACATTTCACTTTCCAACACTAAGGAACACAAGCAACCGCATAACATATTCATCCATTAAATTCGCATATTCATCCATTTTATAAAATGAATACCCGGGGTTGGGAGAAGTTAATGCACAAATTCATCCATTACATTACACATATCATAATATGGTTGTATAAAGGATCCATAATATATTTGGTTCAATACCTTTATTTTTCAAATTTTGCTATCTTTCCTCATCTGAATTATTCCGACAACTAACCACAGATTGAAGTTTAGGTCAGACAAGTCTGCATTTAACTTTTTAAGAGCAACTTAAAAAGCTTCAAATTGGAGAGTGGGTCAGCTAAGATAAAAGAATCAAGTTATGAAGGGCTTGCCATTACTTCAAACGGCTCAAAAAATGAGCCATCAAAATTGTAGTACCTTGTGTTCATCTATATATACATACATACATATATATATATATATATGAAAAATTTAGAGAAAATCCAATTAGATTTTAATTGGATTTTCAATTTTGAATCATATGTCTCATTTAATTTTTAATTTTTTGTCAAATGAATTATTGAGTGTAAAAATCAAAGAGTTTATATCCAATTAGATTCTAAATTGGATTTCTATTGGAGTCTAATTTTTCGTCATATGTCCATTTAAGTTTTTATTTTTGTAGCAACTAAATTATTGAGTACAAAAACCTAAGAGTTTAAAACCAATTCAATTCTAAATTATATATATATATATATATATTGTGGGGATATTAAGCCTAGAAACCCATCATGGGTTTGTATTATTGGGCATGTGACCCAATCCGAGGACAAGGAATCATTCGAAGAGGAGAAGTCTATATTGGAAAGGGTTGTATAGTACATAGAAGTCAACTTTAACCACAATGGCTCAGAGAGTTATGCCAAGGATAAATAAGTCCTCGGCTGACGAATGCCGAGATCCGAAAAAGTAGTCTGTCTTCCAAGGTAACGTTCCAGGAAGTCCTGTTGGAGTGTATAAACTTTACAGAGACATCAGATAGGAAGAAGTCCTAAAATATCTTAGAGGAAAGCTGCTACCACCACATTAAATGCTCAACAGCTAATTTCCTACCTGCATTAATGTGGAGAAGACCCCTGAACAGTGCATCGTTGGCTACCCCAATGCGCAGAAGGCCTAAGAGAGTGTCCAATGGGATAAGCACTCAAGTAGTAATTAGGATGAACAACAAGTGGAGGGCTAAGATTGTCTAGAGGGTGATATATAATGGGAGAAACACTTCACGATGAAAAGGAGAGAAAAATCAAGAGAGAAACATTAGAGCAAATCTGTAAACAGGCTTGTAACCATATTCAAGAGCATTCTATAAGAACAAGTATCCTCGGACTTCGCCAAGGACACTTTCTCTTCTGTTCAAACTTGTCTATTTTCTTTCCTTTGTCATCAGCCTGCTTAACTTGTTGTTTGATGAACTAAAACCCAGTATTCTAACCCATTCTTTACAAATTCATTGTGTTGGGCTTTTTGGGCCTATGTCCATCTGCTCCTTGGGCTAGGAATTCAGATCTGGTCCTCACACACACACACACACACACACACACACACACACACACACACACATATATATATATATATATTAATAGGTAAAGTTTAGAAAAAAATCTAATTAGATTTTACAATTAAAGTCCAATTTTGCGTCATATAGCCTAAATTATTTATTTTTAGAGAGTTTTATTTCTTAATTTTGGAGCCAAATGTGGGACCACATAATAAATATTCATCCAAGTAAGTTATTGAGTACAAAAACTAAAGAATCTAGAATTAATGAACTATAAAAAGAAAATGCTTTACAATATCAAAAATTAAGAATTAATAAAAAAAATATATAGACAATTTACATTTTTTTTACCTAATAATATTCTTACAAGATTTTTTAAAGAGTTAACAAAATATAAGAATGATTATATATCAATAGTATTTAAATTAAATATATATATATATATAGGAATTATACTATGCATAATGTATATTTTTTAAGTATATTCATGCATATGCATGAAGTTACAAACTAATATATATTAATAGACAAAACTGAGAGAAAATCCAATTTGATTTCAAATTGGAATTCAATTAGAGTCTAATTTTGCACCACATGTCTCATTTAATCTAAGTTTTTTACTTTTTGTGCCAAATGAGTTAATTTATAGTATTGAAAATGATGAATCCAATATAAATAAATCATTAAAAAAAAACATAATTTTTTAATGATTTTATATTTATGAGCTTTTTTTTTTTTTTTTTTTTGTGTAACTAAAAACAATTAAAGTTTATAAGTCATTTATGTAATATACCACGACTATGTACAGTTCATTACTAATTAGGTTATATATATATATATATAAACTTATTTCCCTCTCCCTTGTGTGTGTGTGTTTATTTCTCACCAAAAAAAAAAGAAAAAAAGAAAGAAAAAAAAAAAAGGAGGTTATAAACATATAGGACATAATTCGACTAAGATATTTGGAGATACTATTTTAGTATCTCCAATTGTTTGAACTATGTCTTATATGTTAATAACTCAAACTAATATCAATAGCACCATTACAATTTATCATTTCCGTGCGTAAATACGAGTTACATACTAATAAGGATAATACAAGTATGCCCACCTTCTCTGATTGAAATTGAGCCTTGGATATAATTATTGGAGTTTTAGAAGGTCTTTCCAAAGGAAGAATTTTTTTTTCGACAAAAACTTGTTAAAGCCCATAGGTTTTTTGTATTGGAATTTCAACAAAAGAAATGATTATTATAAATTCCTAGTATTATTGTCAGAATAGAGAAAATATGCTACCAACATAAGCCTAAAAATACTGAATTCTTTTTCTAATTTTTCTTTTTAAACAGTAAAATGTGGCAAATCCTACCAACCTAGCACCAATAGATATTATCTTGTCGCAAAGAAAACATAAATGATAACTTGTTTAATAAAAAATTAACAACAAAAAATGATGATGTAAGGGTCATATATTTATATGTTGACAAATCCAAGATCAAACGCATCTTTTGTGATGAATAAGCGATTCACGAAAGGGTGATTTGAAGAATACAAAAGCTACAACAATTAAAAAGGTTGATGTGGTGTTATTAGTCATGAATAAGAGATTCGTGTAAAATAAAAGCCTTTTACAAGAAGTAGTTCAATTGGAGGTTGGAATTAACCGAGCTTTTTTATAGATCAATAGGTTCTACGTACTGTAGGTACATATTTCAAGATAGGGTAAGATTTTTTATACTTGTTACCTCTATTCTTATTAGTAAATTCTTCAGAAGTGGTGACCTAAAATTCACTTAATGGAGTTTTGTTTGCTAGAGTTTTTCCTATCATGATCAAATCACCATGTCAACCTTATTTTCTACTGCACTTTATTTAGTTTAGTGATTTGATTATGTCTTAATTGATTTTATATGTAATTTAGACTAATTAATCAACTTAGATAATTAATTAATTTAACTGGGGTCAATCTACAACCCAACATATGACTTATATTCAGGATCACAAATTAAATGCTAAGATATAACTATATTCACTTCCACCATTAGTAATATGACTTAATTTATAGTGTTACTTGTGTTCTATTTTTTTGTACACATTACATTTGATATTACTGCGATTTCTACTTGAACACATGCTCGTATCATTAGTATTGTGCATAGGTTGGATTGAACAGTTTGAAGAAAAAAATTTCAACCAAACCGCTATTACTGGGTTGGCAAAATCCCAAACTATAGCCAACCACCAATTGAAAATTTGGGTGGTTTCTTGTCGATGGATTGGCCAAGTTCTGTGGGTTAGATTTAATTATATATATGTTGTAAATAAAGCTTTAAAAATTATTTTACGAATTAATCAATCCATAATCTTTTATACAGCATATTTAAAAGCGAGTTTCTCATGTGTTTGGTAGCACAAGTAGAGCTCTCTCTCTTTCTCTCTCTCTCACATCAAATTGCTTCAAATTCCTCCATTTTGTGAGCGTAAAAAGTGTTGTAATTGTTAAAGAGTATAGTGTTATTTCTTTATTGGTGTGCTTATTATCTTTATATTACTCTCCAGGGAATACCACTAGTCATCACTACTTACCAAGGGAGTCAATACCGTACCGGAGGCTGTATCGGTTTGCCCAGCGGTACGGTATATTTCTGATACCGGTCAATACCGGTGTACCGTTTCGGGTTTACCGCTATTTTTTATATTTTTAAATATATATATATATATATATATATGTATGTGTGTGTATATATATTATAATAAATATAAAAGTTTACCATAAAACATTTCCTCAATTCAAAACTAATTATTCATAATTTTAGACTTTAGTATCAATTAAAAGAAAAAAAACACACAATATAAAAAATAAAAAGCTTAAAAGTTTCCATTGTATACTAAGAAAACAAATAATACTAATAAGTTAATGCAAATAAGTTATTATTCTACCCTAAAAAAAATTCAAAAATTACAAAACTTAAAAAAAAAATTAAAAAAAAAAACTTTTTTCTGTACCGGCCGATACGTCCGGTACCGGCCGGTATTGCCCGAAATTGGCCGGTATGGCCGGTACGGCCGGTATTTAAACCGGTACGAAACATTAATGTTTCGATACCGGTATGCAACCGGTACGGTACGTACCGGCCGGTACCGGTACGGTATCGACTTCCTTGCTACTTACACACCCTAAAACCCTAACCTAGAAACACTAGAACAAAACAGAACAAAAACTTAAAACTAACAACCTAACACGCTTAAAACGATAAAACAAAGAAAACCTAAACTAAACAAACATATTATAACAAAAACAAACAAGAAAACAAGGAAAAGAAGGTCAAAACAAGAAAAAGAAAGAGAAAAGGACATAAAATGTTATATCTCAAAACACAAAGCTCTTTAGCTTAATTTTGACCGTTCCCTTCAGTTAATCTATTCACAATTAAATAAAGAAGTGATTAGTAAACTTGAAACTCGAAGATCAATTCCAAAAAAATGCATCAATCAGAAAAATATTGACTTGAAGATATCTTGTGAAAAACTCCCTCTTTTATTCACTATTTCTAGTGAGTCTTATGTGTTCCTTTAGGATTTACTGTGTGTTTTGAAAATGTATCATGTATGGCTTTTTATAGTCAAAAAATGGGGGATTGGAATGGCTCATAGACGACGTGAGATTTGTTCCAAACCAAGTTTTAAATGCAGAAAACTTGTCTTTCATAGCTTCTAGAGTCCTAGCATGCACATGCATGCCCATGTATGTGTATGCATGCATGAAGCATGTGCACACAGGTCTGGAGTATGCGTGCGCATACACGTGTATGCGTACGCATGCAATAGGGTTTACGTGACCTTTCTTTTCTAAAAATAGCTTATTTAGTTCATAACAAAGTTATATTTTTCCAAAAAGAGTTTCCTTAAGTCAATTTCAATTTGATGGAGCCCTAAACCAACCCTGAGCTTTAGAATTCCAATATCATTGGAAACGGGGGCCTGAGTCTTAAGAGGTACAAGGTGTCTACGCAACCACACCATAATTATCCACTTAATTTTGTGTCGTGTGTTTACTTAAATTTTTTAATTTTGTGCCAAGTGAGTTAATGAGTACAAAATACTAAGAATCTAATATCAATGAACTATAAAATCAAATAATTAAAAAAAAAAAAAAAACTAATCACATATACTCAATAAAAATTGCCACACAACAAAGATCACCATACTTTCTTGAAGATATCATGTATAATTTAAATCAACCTTCTACAAATTTTCTATCAAAGTGTTAGAGTTCTAATACAAGCCCAACCAAATATTTTCCCAAATCCCAGAAATCAAAATTTCTGAACAACTTAACATAGTTTTCAACATCAACAATCTACTTCCATAAAGTCAAAGTTTCTCATGAAGTCAAGCTAAAAAAAAAAAAGAGTTTCTCATGAAGTTTCATTACGTCAATATTCCCACATTTACAATTTTAATAAATAACACCATAGTTATAACTGAGAGAGTGACATTATGGGCTAGGGTTTGCACCTAACAAAGCTCAATCCCAATCATTTGTTTTCTCTTTTGTTTACCTGGTCCAAAACTAGTCACGTTGTTTAAACTTTAAACATTCCAGGCCCAAGTCTTACTAGTGACTACAGCAAGAGGACGTTAGGTACCTTGAAAAAATTAATATTCCCCTCCTTTATGTTAATAATATGTAGTAGGATTCATAATTTTTTCTTAAATTTAAATTTTTATTCTGCTTCTTTAGGTTAATAATATGTAGTAGGATTCATAAAGTTTTCTTTAAATTTGAATTTTTACTCTTATGATTTGTACAAAAATTAAATGTAATTTTAGATGCATTATGGTTGATACTCTATTTCAATTTGAAAAAAGAAATAATATGTTTACAATATTTTTACAACAAATCCTAAGTGGCAGGTTGTTATTGGTTGTTATTATTGGGGCAAAAAAGTAATTTTAGTATTAGTTTCAAATTTGAACCAATAACAACTAACCACCTGTGATTTGTTGTAAAATTGTTGTAGACGTATCGTCTCTCATTTGGGAATATACACAAGGTTGAGTAGAAAGAAATTAATAAATAATGGGTGTTTTGAAAAAAAAAAAAAAAACTTTTAACGTTGACGATTGAACACAGCGATAGATCCACAAGTCAATAGATGAAACCTTCGTGGAGGGAGATCAAAGGTTGGCATATTAACAGTTTCAAAGTGAGAACACAAAATCGAAGAGACGAAGATGAGCCGTAAATTGGTCGAGGAAGAGATTGACCCTCACCAGACTCAAAGAAAAAAAAAAGTTTGTAAGAATCAAAGGGAGACAACGATATGAGATTTTCAAACTATGAAACAAATAAATCTGAATACATACGAGAAAATGGAGATTTTTTTTCTTAGTCAAAAGAGTCGATCTAAAGTCCAAACAAGCCTGCTATTTTAGTGGGTCCGATTCAAATTTACCCATTTTTCACAAGTTCAAAAAACTCATTCCCATTCCTATACCCATTCTATCTTTTGGATTCGGGCAAGTTAATGAGTCTAGATGTATCTAAATTTTACCAAAACCAAAAGATACTAAAGTTATTGGAAAAAAAAAATACTCTATCTCCCAACCTATCCTTTAGATCCGGTCATAGGGTTCATTTTTTTAATTAAATCAAGTTTTCAAATAAATTATCTATAATGTAAAATTTTCTAGAAACTCTTTTATGGTAAAGGTTTTAGAATATATAAATATGAGGCCTGTTTGATAAGAATATTTTAATATAGTTTTTTCTTTTGCAAATTGCAATCTATAAAATGGTGAGTCTCATACTTAAATTTATTATATGACTAATATTTTCTTAATATAGTTTTCAAAAAAATGTATCTTGTTTTCCTAGTTTAGTACAGGATTTTGAAAACGGCTAAGGGGGTGTTTTCATGATACAAAAAATATTTTTAATGATATAGTTGAAAATAAATTGAAAGCAGTAGACCCTACATATATGTCCAAACTATTTTATCTCTTAAATTATGGAGTTTATCTTTATCACACAAAAAATTCCTACCCTTCAAATTTGAAACTTATCATTAAAAAAAAAAAAAAAAAAAAAAAAGAAAAAGAAAGCACATGATGAGCTTTAATGCTCTATTCCCTTATCATTATCCTGGAAAAAAAAAAAAATCTAGAGATTCTACACATTAATTTTTGTCATTTTTTTAAATTTTAAAAATAGAAATAGTCGCCCAAACAATTATTTTTTTGTTTTTAGTATTTTGATTTTTTTTTTTTAAATGAGAACAAAAGTAAAATATAAAAATTATTATCTAAAAACTAATTTCAAATACAATTTTTTGAAAATTGTTTTTATATTGTTTTGAAAACAAAAACAAAAATCTTCCTACGTACTAATCAGTCCCTTAAAATACACAAATTTGAAACTCTATTTGAGCAATTTGATAATATAAAAGTAGACAGAGTTAAATTGCAAAATTTTTGGACCATGGAAAGACGAAAATCAAAATTTTTTCTTTCATGGGACAAATAATTTTTTTTGTAATTTGGAGAATAACAAAATAGAAAGAAGTTTCCCCACAAGCAGTTTTGAAAATTCTGTCACTTTAAATGATTTTTTTTTTTCCTTACTTGTGAGGTGGTGTGTGTCTATACACACACACACACACACACACACATATATATATATATATATATTTATTTATTTATTTATTGTTACAACCTATGGCATATACAATTTCAACCAATAACATTAACTTTATGATTGTAAGGATCGGATTTGAGTTCCTAGCCCAAGGTGTGGATGGACCTAAGGCCAAAAAGCCCAAAACAATGAATTTGTAGAGAATAAGTTGGAAAACTAGACTTTAGTTAACCAAACAACAAATTAGGTAGGTCTTGAAGACAAAAGAGTGAAAATAAACAAGTTCAAACTGAAGAAAAAAGTCCTCGGCAAAGTCCAAGGAGACTATTCTTATATATTGCTTTCAAGTACTGTTACAAATTTGGTTTTTGATTGCTACAATATTTCTTTCTTGATTTTTCGATCCATTTCCCTTCAGGGGTCTCTTCATTATATATCTCCCTCCTAACGATCTTAGCCTTCTATTTGTTGATCATCTAAGCCACTACTTGAGTATTTGTCCAATCAGACACCATTTCTAGCTCTCTATGAGTTGGGTAGCTAAAGCAGCACTGTTCAGGAGTTTTCTCCACATAAATGTGGCCAGAAAGGTAGCTGCAAAACATTCAATGCGGTGGCAATCGTTTTTCCTTAGATCTTTCTGAGCTTCCCTCCTTCGTGTGCGTTTACAATATATGTCCCTATCAATAGAACATCCTAGAAGGTCACCTTAAATGATAGGGCATGTATTTAATCTATGTTTCGCTCATCCAAGAAGGTGAGCCTCCTCGGACTACCTTTCTCATTCTCTCTGTTTGCATCTTACTCATGGGACTCCGAACTTGACATTTTCAATATTGTTTATCGATCCTGGACCAGTCAAACTCCTCAAACAAAGCCCAATGCCCAATATACAATCTTGGGCCTTTACCCCTACAATGATAATTACTCTTTTTCAATAAGTCAAGATCCTAATTAATTTTTATATAAGTGGGCTCGAACTTTGAATCTGTTCCGCTACAAGAGACTAAACACTTTCAAAAATTTATTCCTGAGGTTTGGAAAGATTAGAACGAATAGATAAAAAGAAAATAGTGGAAAAGTTTTTCGGAAAATGAACTTGGAATTCCTTATCATGTGAAACTGGATCTAGTAGTTCTAATCGCATTTGACATGAGTGAATGCCAGTGATTACTACTTCAATAAGAGCTGGTAAAGGTACGACCCTGCAGCTGCATGCACATTCTTTAATTGGGAACTCCTTCTGGTTCTGGTGTATTAAATATTAAATTATGTTATTGCCTCTGCGTGAGATTTATGAGAATGAGCCATATTCTCGCCCAGTTCTCCGCTAATGCTCCACGTTTCACATGACTGTCATTGAAGGCTGCGAGTGTTATACACTCAACGATATTAACTAGTCTAAGCGATCCTTGCAAAGTGGGTTATCAATAATAATAATAAGCTCGATTGTCTTTTAAGGATTTCCATGCTGTCTATATTCCGAGACACCAATGCACAAAGAAATTAATCGACTTATTTATTTTTTTATTTTTTATTTTTTTTGAGAATCAAACTAATTGAATATATGCCTGATGGTGAAAAATTATCTTCATTAATTAATGCTCATTAGGTTCCACTGCTTAACAATAATCAAATAGTGCTACTAGCCTACTACTACCTCAAATCACTTGCCCTGTTATATGAGGAATACTCAATATATATATATATATATATACCAACATTCGGGTGGCCTAGTTGGTAATATATCGGGTTAACAAGTCTCAGGACTTGGGTTCAAAGTCTCAAATAAATAGCTGTATATTGGTATTCCTTATATCTCATCTCATCCCAAACAATCAACCTAAAAAATAAGTTTTTTACATAGATCAGGAATATGGGCCCTATGGGGTCTTGCTCAGAAGCAAATAAAGTGCTACTATAACCACACCCAAATAGAGAAACCATACTGGTCACCCCTCTCTACCTATCTTTTCTTTTACCAAAAAAAAAAAGAACACAATAGATATATATATATATATATATATATATATTAATTAGATTACAATGTAATACAGTGTTAAGCTCGGGTTTAGTACTATAGTGTATTAGACATGACCCACAAGTAACACATTGTTATTTTTAAACATGTGTCATTCCAGGGCACCAAAGTACTACAAAATACAATAATTATGATAATGAGTTACATAATTATATTTAACTTTTAACTATGAATTTTTATTTACATCCATACATAGATTGAAGTGTAAATTGATATGCACTATATTAATTGATGTACACGTGATGAAGTGACAAACTGTAATTGGTATAACATGATCACTTAGCCTAAGAAGATTGTAGATGCTTAATACTAGTGTATCATGTGATTATATTCTTAAAATATACAAGTAATGTTTTTTTAAATAAAGATAATACAACGTAATGCCACCGTACATATTATTAAGACTTGAGGTACTTGATGCCGTGAGAGTAACATTTAATTGACTTATTTAAGACTTAAACCAATATTAAACAAGCTGTAGTTCCAAATATCCAAGACTATAAATTGACTCCAAGATCCAAGATCCTCTTTCATCAACCTCACTCTCTGGTCAAAATAAGATGGCTACTAGACTCACAGTATTGTCTTGTTTCTTCTTAGCCTTCTTTCAATCATCAAATGCAGCATATAACGTGGTCAGTTTTGGAGCTAGAGCAGACGGGAAAACTGACTCGACGCTACCATTTCTTAGGGCATGGGGGTCAGCATGCAACTCTGTTCGATCTGCCACTATTTACGTTCCTAGAGGGACTTTCTTGTTGAAACCAATAGTTTTTTCCGGGCCATGTAAGAGTAAAATTGTGTTTCAGATTGCTGGCACTCTTGTTGCCCCATCAGATTATTGGAGCATTGGGAATTCTGGAAATTGGATTTTGTTCAACAAGGTCTCTCGGGTTTCAGTCAATGGTGGCATTATCGATGCAAAGGGAGCTAGCTATTGGTCTTGCCGCAGAGCTGGAAGGAGTTGCCCAACTGGATCAAGTGTATGTTATTGCTTGCTTCTTAATCCTAATAAAAGAAAAAGTGAGATTAATTAATTAGTAATACCAACTCAGTTTCTTGCTTAGTTCAATGTAGAAAATTACAACTATTGATTGCTTGAATGATAAGCTAGTATGTACTAACTTGATAATATAGATATTAGGAAAATGTTAAAATTATTATAAATAATTACAAATGGATGAGATGATAAATTTGATTAGTTTACTTCTTTTTCTTTTCTTTTTGGCTGAGGATTAGTTTATTTCTCAAACCTTGAAATGTATGAACTATTATTGAAAGAAAGATTAGTTAATTATAATTTCAATTTAGTTCTTGTTTAGTTTAATATTGTAGGAAAATATGATTATTAAGTCTTGAACGGTAGTTTGAAGATGTACATACCTAATAACAACTATCATAGTTTTGAAACTCAAATCGTTCAAAAAATTGGAAAAATGAGATGTTCAAGGTTTTTAAAGTCGAACTAGAGTTCAATTGAGGTTAATACATAGTAAGTCATTTTATTATTTTTATTAGTGTTTGTATATTATAATTTTCCATATCTTACCAAGTCAAGCTTGTAGCCTAGTAGTTGACATGTTGGACATACATTTCTTCCAAGAGAAGTCAAATTCTAATCTTGGTGTATTTTAAACCTATTAGAAACACCATAAAGTACTAATTAAAGTATTAAATTACAAGGTTCATGACTTGTTTAAAAGTTAATAATTAGTAAAACTAATATTCATAACAATGCTCAAGAATCTCCAATTAAAATTAATGATAGTACATGTATTAATTAGCATGTTCATTTTCATGGCATTGTTATATGTGTTTCCTTTCTTTTCATTTTTTTTCCCCTGATTGATTAAATGAGTTAATTAATTGCTTTTTTTTATGAGGGAAAGAGTTAATTGCTTGAATGCGAAGTATTACAACTAATTCCGGTAGAACAAAGCATGTGCATCATACTGATCGATGACCTATTAAAAATTTACAAGGTATATTAATTTTTAATACAAATGTTAACCATCGCCTACCTCGTTTATTCCAGTCAATATCGTTCATGTGGTCAAGCAATATCGTAGTGAATGGCTTGAAATCAATCAACAGCCAGTTAATTCATATTGCTATTGTCCATTGCAACGATGTTGTTCTTCGAAACTTGAAGATTACAGCCCCCAGCACGAGCCTCAACACCGATGGCATACATGTGCAATCCTCAACTGGGGTCACCATTGGTTCAAGTATCATAAAGACAGGAGATGATTGCATATCCATTGGTCAGGGCTCTAAGAACTTGTGGATTGATCATATTGCCTGTGGCCCTGGACATGGAATAAGGTAATATTGTTGAATTTTTTCGGTACTTTACCAAAATAAATTTTCTTTTTGTTCATTTAATCAATCATTCAGCCACTGATATCCTTATTACTCAGCTGATACTTCTTCGTATTTTCACGAAAATGTTCAAGTCTCAAATCTTCTCTCTTAACTATAAATTTATAATTCAGATATATACATGAAAGTTGTACTTTGTTATTAGTTTTTTTTTTTTTTTTTTTTTTTTTTTTTGGTGTTAGATACCCTCAAAAAGATTCCTAGCACTGCTACTTAACATTGCCAATACCCTTTTTGAGAAAAGGAATTTTAACTATTTGTGATATTTGGGCGCTCATAAAGAAAAACATTTCTTGGATTGAAATCAACAAGCCTATAAGCCAATACTGGGCTTGGCCGGCCCAGTGTGTAAAACAGTTTCTAGATTGGACTTTTCCCTTAAAATCCCAAATATTAGCAATGCAAACCATTAAGATGCTTGTAAGTTGTCCAATATCTAAATTGTATGATACTCGTTAGCACCATTTCTCATTGATCATTTTTTTTCAAATTCTCACAGCATTGGTAGCTTGGGCGATAATGTCTATGAAGATGGTGTGCAGAATGTAACAATAACAAGTTCAGTTTTCACAAGAACTCAAAATGGAGTACGAATAAAATCATGGGCTAGGCCTAGCAACGGATATGCAAGAAACATTGTTTTCAAGAACATTATCATGAGAAGTGTCTATAACCCTATAATCATTGATCAAAAGTACTGCCCTGATAACAAAAGCTGTCCAAATCAGGTACCAATTACATTTGCAATAAGTTTAGGGCACATTAGCCACAAGTTTTATTTTTTCAACTACTATTTATATGACCTTATTGTGCTAGGTGCATAATAAATATGATATCAATAATAGATTAAGGTGAAAGTGATGTTATTCCGATCATAATAATTCATATCAACAATTATGAGAAAAAAATTGTGGAATATATTATGTTACTCGTATTACACTTATTTTAAGACAAAAGAAACTACGATTAAATTAAGAAATCACCATAACTACATGGAGGCCCGTGCAAGCCATGGCCCCCAAGCCTTTTGGAAAAAAAAAATGCATTCTTTAAGCTAAGAGAGATAGATAGATATATATATATATATATATATATTTATTTATTTATTTATATATATCGTTATAAGTAAATTATAAGAAAAATAGTATCTAGCCTCCTCAATCTTTTTGGAATGTATATTATAAGCATATCTATAGACAATACCAAAAAATATTAAGGTATAATCCTCTCAAAGTATTTGTATAATGATAGTAATAATGTCTCTCCAAATAGTTTTCAAATGTTTATATCGCGTCTCTCTGATTTAGCATTGATTTTATCCCAAAAAAAAAAAATTCCCAAGATGTTGTTAGCAAATTATTAAATAAGGCGTTTTATATAATATTAGCATGGTTTATAAATCACTGATAACATGATATGCGATTTGCAAAAATATATATTCTCTTATATAATTTTCTTTTACATATAAAAAATATTAAAGTAAGAATAAAAATTATAAAAGTATTACTTTAAATTATTCAAAATATAAAAGATAAAGATAATAAAATTTTCTTTTCAAGGCTTATCTCGCACGCACACTTTGATTTACAAGTATAGTGAATCTAAGAGGAATGGAATAAAATTGTGTGATTAAAAAGTAGTCCTATATCAAATGATTATGACAAAAATGATTTTAAAGAGCGCGTGAGGTGCTTGTAAGTTGTAATTAGAAAATAGTCAAAGTTGGTAAAAATATACATTTTTTAAAATATTATACGAGGAGATTATTTTCTAAGTATAAAAATATACATGTACAACAAAGAAATATGTCATACTTCAATATTAGTTGTAAAAAGGAACTTTTTTTTTTTAGAAAAATTATCTTATAATTTTTGTAATATTCATATCTTTTAGATGGGCTTTTCCCGATTAATTTTTCTAGCTCCACCACAAATTATAACATGAACTTTTCACTCAAAATTTCATTAGTTATAAACAATTAATATACATTGTTCTTTTGGCATTTTTTTTTTTTTTTACTAGAATTCTGGCGTGAAGATTAGTCAAGTGACCTACAAAAACATAAGAGGAACATCGGCCTCGCAAGTAGCCATGAATTTTATTTGCAGTTCTAGTAATCCATGCAATGGGATCAAATTGCAAAGCATAAGGCTTACTTACAATAAAAGAGCTGCAACATCTTCCTGCACCAATGCCGCTGGGTCCAGTAACGGAGTTGTCATTCCAAGGAGTTGTTTGCAAAAGTAGTTCTTGTTTTCACTGTTTTTTTTTATGGCCCTGTTTGGATATGACTTCTCTCTGTTAATTTTTCAATAATGACTGTGAGGGGTTTATTGATTTTATTGATCCTAATTATTCAAATTTTCAAGAAGTGGGAAAAAAAATAACATTGGTTTTAGCTAGTTTGACAGTAGAATTGTTTTGACATATACATGTCACCAAATAATTCAAGATCCAAAAATTCTACAACTTTGGAACAAATTGGATTTCACATTTAGTTTTGTTTTGCAGGATATAATTAATGTTTTTATAATAAAAAAAAAGTTTTTATAGGAAAAAAAAAAACAATTAATATTTTGACAGCTTTTTTCATTTCTCATAAAAGTGGGGTCAAAACTTTCTTAAAATTGATTATTAATTAATGCTCTAAGAACACTTGTTAGTATGACCTTAATTAAATTGATCATATTTTAGAAGAAACAAAAGAAAGAATTACTTTAGACCCTCACCTCAATACAGAAATAGAAACTTTGCCCAATTTATTTAATTAGTATAAACGAGATTCGCTCATGTGCCTTATTTTATAGCAAAAAGGTAAAAAAGTTCAACAACCACGTGTGTGTCATTCAAAAAAAAAAAAAAAACCACTTGTGTCTATATATATATATATATATATATGTATGTATATGTATATGTATATATAAAGCATGTAATTTAGATATAAAAATTGACATAAATGTTAAGAACGTATAAAACATATATTTTAATTGTGAGATTTTTAAAATATAAATTCTACAGTAAATTATTGAATGATGTATATATATAATTGCTTTTTATTACAAAGCAAAAGATCAATAGGTGTTTTTTTAATGAGTAGAGCCAAGATTTGTTCATTTCCCTTATTTCATAACAAAAAGGTAAACAAAAAACAAAAAACTTCAACAGCTGAGTGAACTCAAGAAACCACACCCATTCACTTCCTAGGCTAGCCCTTTGTGACTCTACAGTCTACTTCTAAATCATCTCACTCCTTTATTAAAAGAATTAATCCTGCAAACAAAGACTTATCCCCGGTATGCTCTATTTACAAGCTAGCTATCTTCTCGTCCCAATTACTTGTCACTGTTCAGTTCATTGTGACTTTCTGCATGATGCATCACAACACTCATAGTGCTCTCTGTATATATCACACGCTCAAATAAAGAGAGAAGGTGAATTAATATATAATTTCCACAAGATTCTTCCAAATATATCCTTGAAGGAAATCAATTTCCACAAGTTTCCTTATCTTCCTATATCCATATTCATAAGCTTTAACAAAGTCAATCTCGCGCATATGGATTTCCCAATGGCACTTTTGCTTTATAAATATTTATAATTGTCAACTTAATTTCTTTTAATAATAATTTACATTTTATGCTTTGGTTATTTTTTTAATTTATTTCAAATATGTACCTATTTTTTATTATAGCTTTTTTAGGAAATTTGAATATTGACTTTTTTTATTTTAAAACTCTGTATTTTGAAATATTCCAAAATAGAATAGAGGACTAACAATTTAGGATCGAATCAGTATATACTTGTACTCAATGATGTTTTAAAATGAACGGTAAAATAACTTAATTATATTGTTTTTAATATATGTAAGTATTTCTAATTATAGTTTTTTTTTTCAAAAAAAAAAACCTTAATTATGGCTTCATTATTAATGAACATAGAGGTTGTCTAATGATGCAAAAAAGGCTGAAAATGACAAGAGCAGTAAAGTGCAGATTGGGAGATCGTCGTCCCAATTGGCACTTTGTCCTCTGGTTGGCACTTTGACTTGTATCCAATAATTCCAATCTTTACCAGTTTCTATTGTCTTCAATTTTCCGATTAGTTTTAAGATAAATACAAGCTTAGACTTGATTTTCAGCCACTTTTTGCTGCAGGAAGAAAAACAACATAATCAAGTTATTCTACCATTGTTTTTAAAAACATCATTGAGTATTGATATATAGTTCCTGTAGTTAAAATTGGATGAAAACGCACTATACTCTTATGGATTTGAATATTAATAAGTGAAAGTTGCATGCTATAGATGGAATAAAAATAGGCTGTTTTAAATTATTTTATAAATGGAACACATACAATACAAGTTCTTTTTGCTTAAATTATATTTTTGATAATTCTATTGTCATTCTTAAGAAGAACATTAATTAATATACATGGCTATTTAATGGGGCCAAAATTTTATTATAATAGAGAGATCTTACCTCGAATTTGCCAAATAATAACTATAGACAAAAACATAAATGGGTCTAGGAAGAAAAAATAAATAAACAGATTCAATACTAGTTGAAATTTAAAAAAAGACAGTTTAGTTATAAAATTGAATTGTATGTTCTTTACGTTTTTAATACACATGTCAAATTTTGTGTCAATTGAATATTATTTACTATATAATCTATAAGCTTGAATTTTATATATAATTTTAAATTACAAAAATTAGCAATTTAAACAATTTATTGATGACATAGTTATTAATCTTTAACTTTTTAGAAATTTTGTAAATATGAAAAATATAAGGAGAAAATGTAAATCTAATAGTAAATTTGTTAAAATTCATCTCCAATAAAAAGATGTTAAATAAGATTTTACAATAAATTTTGTAGCTAAATTTCGTTCTTTTAAAATTCCTACTGTTTAGATAAGATTTAGAACCGATATTCCTGCATCACAATCCCAACCGAAAATTTCACGAATAAATTGAAAAAGTCCCTCGTTCCTACATCAAACCAAGAAATTAATAAGTTCAAACTCTAAATTTCCAACTCCTCACCAAATTTCTACTCCGAATCCCTTGCCCAAACACATGACTAACAATATTAAAATTAACAAATATAACATTTTGAGCTTACCTTATATATTAAAGTGGAAGTTAAGAGAAAGTTCAATCAAGAATAAAAATTAGATTTTAATTGCTCTCCAATTTCTAATTAAGTATTATTATAATTGTCCTATTATTTGATGCCAAATGTTTCTATATTTTAATTATACTTCACCTTCATGTTAAATATCATTCCAATTATATTTAAAATGTGCATCAAATATATATATATATATATATAAACTCAAAAAAAAAAATTTTGCTGAGAATATATAAACGTATTACTTTTATATAATATTCTGAATATGTACACTTGTATGAACTTAATATATAAACTCAATTTATGAATATTAATTTCTTGCATTAGCAAGGTTTATAATTTATTAACTTGTTTTTGTTTTCAAATTATCACCAAGGTACACTCAAGGAGTCAAGATTGGATAACTTGGGCGTTAAAGGACATAACCGCCAATTTCCAGCAACAGTTTAGACCTTAGACCAATAGTTTCGTGCCACATCAAATACACACACTACACCCGGTTGACTGCTAGAATATCGGCGACCCTACTGCCGATTAATCTTCCGGGTTTCCTCCACGTGTTCACGTGGCAAACACTATGACTGCCCATTCATCTCATCCTCTACGTAAGCCACTATCTTCTAACCAAAGTCGCCATACAAATACACGTGATTGAGGTTCAGGTACATAACAGATAGATGTACCATGTTTAATTGCGTGATTTGGTATTTATATTTAATTATCACAACACATTGATTTGATTTAATTATAAGAAATATATGAAAGAATAAATAATGACATGCATGAATATTACAATATCCTAAAGTTATATAACAGAAGGAAATATGAAAATACAGAAGAAGAAAACGAATGGTTTGTTTAAACTAGTAGGAGTGACATATATATATATATATATATGATTAGCCAATATGAACTCACTGAATATTCAACAATATTTTATGAATAATGAACGTATTAAATTTGGGTTATAATTAAACAAATTGAGCCTATTCGATCAATATAAACAATTTATGACTAATTCATGTAATTGAATACAAGTCAAGCTCAAATGCATCACCAAACTAATTAAATAACATTTTGTTGCTTTATTCATGTTATTTTTAAACAAATTTGAGTTTGTTCAAGTGTTACTTGGTTAATTTATGCTTTCTTCATATATAATAAACCTTAAGAATAAAAATTGAGATTGATGAATTATTTAGACTAAATTCAATTATACTTGAATTTATAATTGTTGAATTATTTAGATAAAATGACTATCATTTATTAAATTATAAAATTGAGACTCACCATTGTTGTATTATTTAAATCATTTATAATTTCATTATAAAATAAATTATTTACATAATCAAAAAAATTACAAATAATAATATATCTTATTCACTTATTATTTATAAAATTATAATCTAATATGAAGACTATATAAATACACATATATATATGTCTAAACATATGTTATTATTTCTACTTAAATCAACATAATATAATTTTTGAGTTTAGCTCATTCAACAGTCAAAGTTTAAACATGAATTTTAGCTTGACTCTTTTGCTAAATAATCAAATATAAAAAATAAAAAATAAAAAATAAATAAAAAAAAAACTTTGAATTGAGTCCAAATAGTTCATAAACAATTCAATTCATTTACCTTAGTAATTACATAATGATTTAATTTCAAACAATTCATCAAATAGATAAAATCCAAATTAATAATAGATATTAACTAGGTCTCTTTTTTTTTTTTTTTTCTTTTTTTATCAATACTACCAATATATATATATATATATATATGGCCAATCACCAAAATTAGAAGGTTTTGAACCCAAAAATCTCTTCCTTGAGATGCATGCATACAAATGCTTTCTGCAATATATCAGATTTGTTTTATACTTAATGTTAAAACATATATAACCAGAGAAATATTTAAACAATTAGCAGAAATAATTGTGGAATGAATTGAATATTGTGACACTAAATCACTAAGTACTTGTTGCTTTAAAGAATTGAGAAATGAGAATAAACATTATTGCAAACTATGATCCATGCATGGCTGGCTGCATTCACTTATAATGGCATACAATAATTGTCTTAGTATCACATTACGACTTATCACGTATACTCTTCCTTCCATTCTTTCCTGGATTCATACCTTATCACATGTCGCCGTACATATCATATATACCCTTCATGTACTTGATAACGTGCCAATAACACTTTTCTTTGCTTGATTTCTAAAATCAATATTAAACAAAAGTATGTTGACAAACAGAAGCATTAAAAGAATGTCATGCACTGTATATAAATACCCTTAACTGCCATTTCCGTTTCATAGCAACTACCTCTCTCAAAGATAAAAAAAAAACAAATAATTGAAATGGCTAAGCTTACTTTCTCTTGTGTTTGTCTCTTCCTTTTCCTCATATCCTTCTTTGTTCAATCATCAAATGCAGCCTATAATGTGATCAGTTTTGGTGCAAAGCCAGATGGAAAAACTGAGGCAACACAAGCATTCCTCAAGGCATGGCAATCAGCATGTAACTCAGCCATGGCCTCCACCATTTACATCCCAAAGGGGAGGTTCTTGCTGAAAGCAACTGTTTTTAGGGGTCCATGTAAGAACAGAATTACAGTTAAGATTGATGGAACACTTGTGGCTCCAACAGACTATCGTGCACTTGGGAATTCAGGGTACTGGATTTTGTTCATTAAGGTTGATAGAGTTGCAGTTTATGGTGGCACTTTGGATGCAAAGGGGGCTGGCTTTTGGGCTTGCAGGAATTCTGGAAAAAGTTGCCCAGTTGGTGCTAGGGTACGTTAATTACATAACTTACATCCAAAAAATAGTAAAAATCATCTCTGTTCCCTTTATGTTTTATCAATCACAGAATATTATGTGTTGAATTTTTATTTTTATTTTTATTTTTAAATTTGATTATTTTTCTTTAATAAAGTACAAGTGTGATTAATTAATATAAAATGGAACGCTCAAAATAAAACAACTTATTTTTATTCCGGAAAAAAGGTAAGTGTTATTTTGTCATATTTTCAAGATTTGAAAAAAAGCTAATTGACTTTAAGCCCGCTAATTAGTTCTGACCATTTCTTTTTTTTAATATATTTTTTTTCTTATAAATTATGAAATTTTGTCATTGAGATTTTTTTAAGTAAGCATGTACTTTTGTGTGTGTATATATATATATATATTGAGATTACAGTCTGACTTCTCTTATCAATAGTTTTTCTGCCACCTTCCCAAGTTGACATGCACAAAAGTTTAATTGAATTTCGAAAATTAAGTGGGCTGACGAGCATATATATTAATGTTCTTGTATATATCAATAAATTCCTATAACTTATTTTAACATTGCAATTTGTGTGTCAATGCAGTCAATAACATTCAATTGGGCAAACAATATTGTGGTCAGTGGCTTAACGTCGATCAACAGTCAGCTTACTCACCTTGTAATCAACAGCTGCAACAATTTTGTGGTCCAAAATGTGAAGCTTATCGCTCCCTACCTAAGCCCAAACACAGATGGCATTCATGTGCAGGCCTCCACCGGAGTTACAATCAAGGGAAGCACCATGCAAACCGGAGACGATTGCATATCAATCGGTCCAGGCACAAACAACTTGTTTATGAGCAACATTAAATGTGGCCCTGGTCATGGTGTAAGGTACGTAAGCAGATATTCTTAAAATTAACCTATACAAAAATAATAATAATAATAATAATAATAGCATAAGGTATGGCTTTTACTACAAAATATTTACAAATTTACATTCTATCTATGCACTCAAATTAAATAGCAATTTATTATTGCTTTCAAGTAAAGTTTGCGGTATGCTTTTATCTTAAAATATCATTTCATATCCCTTGCGTGTGCATTTATTCTCAAAAAAAAAAAAATCAATTAGAAATTTACTAATTAATTAATTATAATAAAAATTATAGTAACAATATTTGTAATATCTCTAATAATAATTTCTTATTTATTAAAAAAAATAAAAATTTGGTCAGACAAACCGGCAAGCGAGGCCCAGTCTAATTATGGAGTCAGAGGCATTGCAAGCCCTACCATAGTCATAACATTGGGGCCTTAACAGGCCCAATATTATAAATAAATATTAGGATGAAAACTTCAACTCTTTAATAATATTTTTTTGGCTGATTAAAACAAAGATATTTATGGCAAAAGTCACCAACAACATGCATTAATTAATATCAAATTGATTATATATGTTTGTTGTGCCTGTTACAGCATTGGTAGCTTGGCCAGGGAACTCAACGAAGCTGGCGTCCAAAATGTAACGTTAACGAATGCAGTGTTCACTGGATCAGACAATGGATTAAGGATCAAGTCATGGGCCAGGCCCAGCAATGGTTTTGTTCGGAACATTCTTTTCCAAAACATTGTTATGAGAAATGTTGAGAACCCTATCATCATTGATCAGAATTATTGCCCTGACAACCAAGGTTGTCCTCTACAGGTAAATTATTAACCATGATCTTTTTATGATAGTATAGTTGTACATTCAACAATGGAGGTCAATTATATATTTCATGTTCTTCATTAATTCTATGTTTTTCTTAATAGAGCTCGGGTGTGAAGATTAGTGAAGTGACATATAGAAATATACAAGGCACATCTGCTACAGCAGAGGCTGTGACATTTGATTGCAGTCCAAGTAGTCCTTGCAGAGGGATCAAATTGCAAGACATCAAGCTCACTTACAACAATAGGGCAACAACATCATCATGTAAAAACATTGGTGGAACAAGCAGTGGAGTACTCGTGCCAGAGAGTTGCCTATAATTAAGTTACATGTTCATGAACCATTTGTGTACATAATATAATATAATTCCATATGTGAATCAAGAAATAATGTTGGTTTAGATTAGGCTTTGTCCTTATCTTTTTAGTAATGGTTGTGTGCACACCACATGGAAGCACATATTAAAGCTTCCATTGTTGAGTACTGTTGGGTTACTTGTTAAATTTAATCCAAACGAAAAAGTGTAGCAACTCTTTTTCTTTTTTCTTTTTCTTTTTTTTTTTTTTTTTTTTTTTTTGGGTCAGTGAGAACCAATTATATCTGAGTAATATATGAGGGCATGATGTTGTGATGCATATCCGACTCAAATGTCAGTGATGTAATCGATTGGTCTCTATTTTGAGTTCCCAAGACTTGGGGTAAATCAATCTGTTCATATATGGAATCTCAAAATAAAAGCTTTTAATAATTTGTTGTAGTCCCTTAAGTTCTACAATCATAAAAACAAATATCAATAACTTTAGGACACAGTATATTTGGAGTCAATATTCATATTATCTGTTGTAATTGTTGCATAATAAAAATAATGTTATTTTAATTACAAACTTAATGTAACAAATTACAGTATCTCATCTATTAAGTGTTAGAAATAATTTACTTTGTGAAGTAAAAGTTGCATGGTATGATCAAAATCACAATTGCTGATTCAGAGTTGGCTTTGCTTCAACTCAACCTATATATGTGCCTCCAAGCAAAATGAAGTTGGTGTCTGATTTTCCTTGGGGCTCATGGTCGTGGGTCCTAGTTTAGGCTGGACTCCATTCTCATTAAGGGTTTTGATTGTCCAACTTTGACTAGACAACGATCGTTACAGAGCAGAGAGAGTATAAGGTTCCTCTGACCGTGAAACCTAACTCATTGTACACGTGGTTAGATAACAGGGTCCCACCAGTCAATGTCCTTTACTACTTCTCACATGCTATTGTGGACTTCTTGTCAGTGGGTTAACCGTGCATGTTAAATAAGAAAGCCCCTTTAATTGGGCTCATTAAGAAACTATACCCTAATAATCGATTTAAAAACTTGCTCTCTTTTTTCCTTTTTTTTTTTTTTTTTTTGTGTGGCTATTTTGGGTTCAAATTCTGAGACCCTTTTGTTTACTTCCTTTTCAACCTTTGGGAATTGAAATTAAAGAATGGTTTACTAAGTATATGCTTGGATTGGAATTATTTTCCTGCGTATGGTGTTTTGCTTTTTCTTTTTTTCTTTTTTTCTTTTTTTTATGCACGCGTTTCAATTTTTAGAAGATAAAGTTTATTGTTTACGCATTGTTCATACACTGTTCACGGGACCCATAACTATTTTATTCAAAAAAATATTAAAAATAGGCCCCATATCACTATTCATACATTTAAAAATTATTTTGTTACAGTATTTTCAGTTTTCAATTTTTACCAAAATAAGCTGTATTCAAACAGACCCATTCCGTTTGTCATAATTAATTTTGCCAACTTATTTTACTATTTAGTTTATTTTTATTACTATTTATGGGCAACACTACACTTTTTAATATTATTTATAGGTCTTACTGTACTATTTCAGCTAACTTTTACTTTTATCTATAATACTTTTAGCCAAAAAAAATTTAATTTCAGTAAAATAAGCGAATTCTAAACCGACTCTAAGACTGTTGACTATATGACAGCATATCCAACTTGTTATCTTTCTCAACTATTGTTGATTTATGGTATCATATGTAACACTTCAGCAATTTGACGTCAAAGAATGAAATTTTTTAGCCAGCCAGACCAGTCAACAAAGGATGCACTTTGCAAAAGTAAAAAAACACCATCTCTACTTAGCATGGTTACATGATCATAAGTCATCGTCCCCAAACAAAGTTTAGGCACATATCAACTCGTAGATTAAAAATGATAATGAAAACGTCAAAAATGTAATATGAACGCTAGCTTGTAGTGTATTGATTAATATAAATAGGAAATAATAACACCAGGAAAATGTTAAAAAGTCAGCAATATTAGGCCAACGGTTAAATGAGCTGCATGATGAATGAGGTTTACAAAGACATTACATATGGACATATTAAGGTATAATGATCTACTTCGATTATTCGAGAACTAACTGGAAGGGACAGAGAAGACAATTAACCATAGAATATATGGCTGCTTGTGATCTAAGATATTTTTTATTTAAACAATGTTATTCTCAGTCCCCACACAATTACTATTTGATTGACCTTTTGAACATTATATTGTGCGGTATGGGTTTTCCATGGGGCCACAGAATAGATATCTTATCATCAACGTCTGGTTGGGTGGAGTTCCTTTTGGAACTTTTTTCAAGCAATATTTTTATTTATTTTTATATATCACTCGTATTTTTATGGGGGTTGTCACTTATATTCGTGGACCCGTGGTAACAATACATTGATTAAGACATTATTTGAATCCATCAACTCTTACTAAAAATTATATGAAACGATACGAGAATTGCTATCAATAAATTACAGTTATCTGTTTAGCATCAATTTATAAGCTTAGCTTTTAATTTGTAGCTTTTATATATAGGTTTTTAAAATTTCTTTTTCTTTTTCTTTTTTTTTTTCTTTTTCACACTATCAAAGTTTTTCAAAATATAAATATATTTTAACATAATTTCAATAAAAAAAATTCTAACAAAAAGTTAGATAAACAGTTGAAACAAACACGCAATTATATAGTTTTATTTTTTCTAACTCTAATTGATAACACAAGGATGTTTTTGTTTTATGCATTGTCGTTTGGTGATTTTGTCCTCTATAGGCAACTTCTAAGAAGCACCCCCAGTCCCTAACTGCCTTTTAGAGCGACTTCTAAAAATAGCGCCATGTTCTTGTATCATTGGAAGTTTTGAAAGCTTCTACATACCAATACGACAATTGTTTACACCATAGATTTATAAAATATTGTGCACAATCATCGAAATTCTCCGGGTCTACCCATAAAGAAAAAGTTTAAATATAGTACAATATTCATATCAAAAATTATTTATTGCAGCATAATTTTGGATTAAGAGAATCCACGTGCATATCCTATCTCGGAAGAAAGACTCTGCATGAAACTATGAAAGCACCTCAATGAGTTAATTTTCAATCATTTTGAGGTATCTAATTCAAATTATTGATGCTTTATTTAGAAAATGAGAGAATAACTCAATTAGAAAAAGATCATTTAGGTCACATTATCGTTCTAATTCATATTATAGTTCGATTACCAAATTGATTATAAAATTTGAGTAGGGAAAAACCCAACCAAGTAAAAGTACATACCAAAAAATAACCTATACAAACTACAAAGAGGAGTCTTAATTAAGGATTGTTATGAGACTACTTTCACTTTCATCGTATTAGTTATTATTATTAAGAACCTTTTTAATTTAGGTATCAGATATATTAGGCCAGTACTACACCAGTGTCCCTCACTTTTATCCTTTTTTAGCAATCATTTTGCGTTATTCGATCCCCTAATTAAGTAAACAACCAATTAAGTACCAAGGCCTGAGCACAAAGTCTAGAGAGATCGTTACTCCCCATTATGAAAAGTAAAGTTTACATTTACTTATAATCACGGATATGATGGGGCAGTTATATACACCATTAAGGAAATTAAAGCCACAGTTACTAAAAGTAAAAAATTATCTTACAAAAGAACCTATATGAAGGGGAATCATGATAAAGAACAAGTATGAAACTACTTTAACTCTAATTAGATTAATTATTTCTACTGATAACTTTTTAACTTAGACATTGGAGCTATTTGGCCAATACCAAATCTATGGCTCCCGTGGGTTCCAGTTAGTTCAACTGATAAAGTCTCTGATGGTTATATAAGAGATATGAGGTTCAATCCCCGCCTACACCAAAAATTGATTGGTGTCTTGGTCTGATAATAAAGAGTTATCATTAGAAGTAGACGTCATAATAGGAATGGCAACGGGTCAGGTTTGAGCCGGGTTTTTTATACCCAGACCCGACCCGCGGGTCTTAGCCCGCGGCCCGAACTCGGCCCGTTTACTAACCGGGTTTTTTTCCTGGGGCCCGAACCCGCCCCCACCGGGCCCCGTTAAGCCCTGCCAAATTTGGGCCCACTCCACGGCTCAAATCGTGGCCCAACAAAAAAAAAAAAAAGAATTGAATGGCCATTGCCCATTTCTTTGCGCCTTTTTTTCTTTTTAGTATATAAAATATAAATTATGCAGATGAGTAGGTAAAAAAACTAATAGATGATAGTTTTAAACTCAATACTCTTTGGCCTAATTCCTTATCCTAACACCATTTTAATTTTATTTGGACTACCTTGCGCACACACTGCAGAATATCATGGTACTAAAGTCGACTTCACAATTCACATCTATGATATCTATTTAAGTGAGGACTTTCAAATTTGAAATGCTGCCATAGTAAATTATTAGAAAAGTTGCATAATAAACTACTCCTTTAACCGTTGATCTTTCCCCACTGAGAAAACAAAGTAATCCAGCAAATCGCAGTTGCATCCACTTCTAACAATATACAAACCAATCATTATAGGATATCATGAATCATAAAACGAATGAATTAGGTATCTCATTTTGAGTCATTTAAGAGTATCTGCAGGTGACAAGGAACAACAATGATTTAAAAAGGGACCAATATATCTCTAATAAGCAAAAACAATACATAAATTGGTTCATCCTACTTCAAAAATTTTCACAACAAAAGTTGACTTTTGTACCTCAATAATTACAGATGGGCTTCAAGTTTGTCAATCTAAGGAACAACAAAATCGAGGGGAGGCAGTGAAATGGACTGTCCGTGTGACTGTATAAGGTGTGAGGCCATGTGCTGTCAACTGTGTGAGGCCGTGTGCTCTGTGATATGAGGCAGTGTGGGTGAGGAGGCGTGAGATGAAATGAGGGAGTGAGGGTGAGGAGGCAGAGCTGAAAAATGAGGGAGCTAGGGTTAGTTTATAACTATATATATATAGGGGGAGGGTTTTTTAGTAATTTCGAAATAACCGGGCTGGGTCTGGGCCGAGTTTCGGGTCGGATTTTTTTATAAAACCCAAACCCGACCCGGACCCGGTTTGGGTTTTTTTTTTTTTTTTTTAAATCCATACCCGACCCTATTCCTTATCAGACCGAGTAAAATCTGCCCCATTAGGGTCGAACCTGGCCGAGTATCCGCGAGTCGGGTAGAAATTGCCATCTCTACGCTATAGGTTGAAGCTCTCTCTCAAATCTATGGCTCTGAACTCTTTTCTTTTTTAGAAGGAGTTCATCTTATTAATCTATCATGTAATCAACTACTTCATCAATATTCATTTAATGTAGTGCTTTTTTATATTATTAACTATTTATTTCTGATGTTTATATTCTTAACTTAATAGGAAAGACTAGATAGTCTCAATCCTATTTGCATTTAGATCCATTTGTCTAATAATTACACAGCCTTGCATGTGGGTGTGGATGATAAAAGCTCAAGGTCATTTTGGTTATTGCACACACCAAGGACGGTACTACAAGTGATATTGTACTTATAAACGATACCGTTACTACTAGCTAGGAAGAGTGCCCAGGCCGTCAAGGCAAATATTATTTGTACTCATAAACGGTACCGTTATCACCACCAAATTTGCTTAGGTCATGATGATCCCCAAGACTAACACATGCCTAAGGGAGTATAAATACCGTCTTATTCATTAAGAGGTATGCTTTTATAGTTTACACCCAAGAACTGAGTTTTAGTGTGTATTTAGATATCACTTATTTTGCTGAAAACAAGTAAAATAATAATTTCTGCAACAATGTTCACTCTTTTAACACTGTAGCTTTGCCTACTTGCACTGTTCATGTCCCATGAACAGTGCAAGAGGCGCTGGTCAAAAAAAAAAAAAAAAAGAAGACGAACGCAGACATGAACATGGAACACGCAATCCAAACAGAGCTTTAGTTGAATATAAATTCAATTCTCACTTACTTCAATTTTGGAGTGCTTACTACCAATACCATTGAGCGTGGTACCGTCCTCCATTTTTGTGCGGAAACCGAGCAACTCAAACTTCCAATTTAGGGCTACCAATTCCCACTTCCATTTACCAGAATACCCCTCACCTAAATTGACTACCTCTAATTCTGAATTTCCTAGCTAGGGAAGTTTTTACCAAAGATCTAAATGCTATACAAAAGCTATTTGAGAGATCCATCATGGATGTTATCAAAAATCATGCATCATACTCCAGCCTTCGACTTGTCCAATTGTAGAAGACCAAAAAAAAATGTCGGATTTGAAATTATTACGAACAAAATCATTAAGGGTGGTGCATTGGGAATTTTATGTTTTAACTACCAACAGGTTCATGATATAATTTGAAGTCATAGACAAAATTCATTATGTAACTCAACACATTTCCATGTAAGCCACACAGGAAAATGGGCAAATGTCCTTTTTGCGCAAATTATGTAACGTTTTGCCTTATTTCTCAAACTAATTAGGAAAATGTCTCTCTTTTGAAACTCGATTTGAGATAAATCGACCTATAGTGGCATTTTGTAACTCGACCTCCATGAACTCGAGTTATAGATAAAAAAAAATTGCCTTTAACTAGAGTTCATGGAGGTCGAGTTACAAAACGCCACTATAGGTCTTTAAAACGTCACTATAGGCTTCTTAAAATGCCACTATAGGGCTGTAGAAATTTTTGTTTAAACTTGATTTATCTCAAATCGAGTTACAAAAAAGAGGCATTTCCCTAATCAGTTTTGGAAATGAGGCAAAACGCTACATTTTTTGCTCAAAAATGGCATTTGCCAATTTTTTCCAAGCGACACATGGAGATCATTTTCTCCCCATTCCATTTCATAATTGGTTTTGCATAATTGACGCCTTTTTTTTTTAATTTTTTTTTATCCTTTTCACATGGAAAGATGTATCAATAATTTTTTTTCCAAGACGGATTTGCCTTTCTAGTTACTTTATGATTTTCAAACAACTCAATTGGTAAAGTTTTTTATGGTTGAATTAGAAATTTGGAATTTAATCATCACTGACAGGGTTTAGACCCCTTAAACCACAAACAAATTGCGTAGCCTAGATTAATTAGCCAAGTTTTTACTTAGTCAAATTAAGCAATTCTAGGTTAAAACAATTACAAAATCATATCATGCATGTAAACATATAAAGCAGCGGAAAGTAAATAACACAGTGATATGATCACCCAGGAAAACCAAACCGGTAAAAAACCTGGGGAGGATTTTACCCACCGATCCTCAAGGCAAAACGAAATCCACTAAGAAAGAATTGAAGTTGTTACAAAAGGACTTACAAGCAACCCCGCTTGACTTCCTAATGCTACCCACCAGTAGTAACTTCCTGACACGACCACGCGCAGGCTCCGAATCCACGGACTACTTCTTTCTTTTGTCTTCCTTCAATCAGGTACAAGCTCTTCACTTGTTAATCTTTAAGTTCCAAGGGCAGCAACCAAGTTGATCATCAAGATGTAGAAGAATCTTAATCTTGAAAACCCTAAGTTATGTGTAAAGGAAAGCTCCTCTAGATCTCACAAGAGATTTACACAAAACCGCAATGTATGAGCAACAACACAACTTGTGCGACTCTGAAAAACGTAGCTAGGGTTTGCCTTATATACCTAGGGCAAAAACATAAAAACCTAGACGTTTAAAGAGTTAGGGCTGAGTTGGAATTCTGCAGAAAAACGCATCTGGGCCGATTTTCGATCGATCGAGAATTACATTCGATCGATCGAGCCAGGCCGAGAAGCTCCAATGCTTCTGTAGTCTCTCGATTCCAACTTTACAAAATTAAACCAACTTTGAGCAAGCCTAAACAAGACTAAATACATTGTTTTGATCATGGTTTGCCAACATTACAAATTAGGTTCTAAATACATAAAATCCTAAGACCTTAAAACCTAACAAACTCCCCCTTTGGCAATCCGTGACAAAACACAAATCAAAAGCTCAAAGTTTACAAGTACAAAAGCCCTTTACAAAATAATGCTCATAAACAAAAGTTCAACCTAACTACTATCAATCGGTTGCAAGTGTAGACAGCAGCTTTGTTGAATCAACCTGTATATTCCTGAAATACTCAACAAACACATAAACGCATGTGTGGCAGAAAATAGTATATAAACAGGTATAATATTCTTGTAAGATTCACACAACTCAAAATAAAGATATATATCAATGAATCAACTCATAAATATAAATCAATAAGCAATGAATCATAAGTCAACAAGAATCAAAAGAAAACATGTATATCAAGATATCAATCAATGTTACTCCCCCTAACATGAATATCCTCAAAAATGATATACAAAGTGAAGCACCTAGATACAATCTACTAAACTCCACACAAAAAAATATCCCATGCTAAACATATGTCTCCCCCTAACTATATGTCTCCCCCTAACTACAAAATCTCCTCAAAAAGTACAAAACTCCTCTACAAGTCAAAATCACTCCCCCTTTTTGTGACGGAATGCTAAAGGGCAATCAAAAGTCGCCATCAAAAGGTGGTGGTGAAGGTGAATGAAGACGTGCAAGGTCGGCTCGCAGAGCACGCATCTCGTCCAGCAGGTCCACCAAAATCTGACCATGAGCCGCCTGAACGGTCATGACAGTCTCTAAAGTACGACGAACATCAAAGTCGGCCGCAGGAGGTGGAGGAACAGCAGCAGCAGCAGCATCATCACCAACTGGATCAGGAATATCCTCACCAGCAAGACCTGTAGAAGATGAAGGAGGAGGAGGAGCGCTAGAAGAGGGATCAGACCTAGGATGTTTAGAACCAGCTCGAAGATGAGCGGCCCTCTGTTTAAGAAAAGACGCACCAATATGACCGATGACATGAACAGGCTCAGAAGCAGGGAAGTCCTCTAAACCTAGATACAATAAAATCCTATGAATGAAAATAGGATGGACGAGAGCATGAGCAGTAGATGAACTCCTATAAACTTCGTTCAAAGAACGAAGAAAAAGATGAGGAAAACTCATAGGAGCATCTGTAACCAGAGCGTACAGAAAAACACACCTCTCAAGAGGAATGGTGTGCAGATGAGAAATGGGCCAGAGTGAGTGACATGCTATCCTAGAGAAAAGATAGGTAGACTCAGGAAGCTCAGCAGAAGTGATCCGAGGATCAGAATCCCACTGGATAGATGACCCAGTGATGTAAGATATGACATCACTCAACTCGGGTGACTCATCATAGGGATAGACAGGATCCCTAACTAAAGGTACCTCAAGAGCATCAGCCACTACCTGAGGAGTAATGGAGTACTCTACGCCTCGTATCCAACTCCGAACAAGGGTGTTGGAATCATAGACACGGATCGAGATGTTCGAGTAGAACTCTCGAATCAAGGTAGCAGGAGGAGGAGGGTCAGACACAGCAAACAAGGGAAGCCAACCCCTACGCTCAAAATTTGCCCTAATGGCAGGATTAAGCTCATCTAAAGAGACAGACCGCTCAGCCCATATCTTCCTCTTAATGTTTAAAGAGTCATAAAGCTCTTGATTTTTCTCACTAGGGAACCGCTCACTATCAAAGGAGGGAGGGGAAGGAGTAGGAGTGGGAAGAGTCCTACGTGCTCTAGTCTTCCTAGGCATGGTGCTAAGGAAAAGGACATAGATACAGAGAGAAAACCAAAAAGAACAAACACAAAAACCAAGGGTAGACTGCAAGTTAGCACACAAAAAAAATATAGAATTAAAATTCTATATGATGCATGAATATTAACAATGTTATGATGCATGAACTAATGCAGTAATCAGGATCAATTTAAGTTCAAATTCATAAAATTGGCTTGAACATAGAGTTTCTTAACAAAAACCCTAAAAATTTGAGAACAACTTGAAAATTTTTGTACCAAATTGATGAACCAATCATTATAAACTATTGCAAACAATTTATAATAACCAATTGCATCAATTACACAAAGCCAATTTCATCAATTAAACCCAATTGCACAAAAAGCCCCAATTCGGATCAATTATAAACCCTAGAAATTTAAGTTTGCACAAAACACAAAATTGATCAAATTAATCACTCAAGAACATGTATAGAGGGTGTCCCCAACAAAACCCAATGATCAATTGCAAACATAATGGTCCGAATCAACAAAAATCTCAATATGAAAAGTTCCGAAAATCTCCCTAAAACATGCATGAAAAATGCATGAAAACTTGAAAATAATTTGAAAAGGAAGGGTAAAAATGACATACCAGCTTGAGAAGAGAGAGATTGTGCAAAAAATCCGGAGGAAAACGACAAAAACTTGAAGAATTTTGGGCTGCCTTGTCGGAGAGAGAAAAAAGCTTTGAAAAAGATTTTGAATAGTTCTTTGAAAAAGTCAGAATTCCTCTTTTTAAAAAGCTTATTCACGATGTTCGATCGATCGAAAATTACATTCGATCGATCGAATGTGACAGTCAATTTTGCACATTCTGAGGCACTTTTTCGATTGATCGAAGAATACATTCGATCGATCGAAATAGGCAGAGGCACACTAAATTTTGGGGAAACCTTACTTTTGAAAAATTGCAAACCCAATTTGGAAACAACTCCTCAAAGCACTTGAACCATGAAAACAAAATGCATGAGTATGAAATGGAATGCATCTTCAAAAACCCAAAATTTTAAACCCAATTCTCTCAAACACAAGTTTCAATTGCCTTCCAGATTAAGTTTCTCAAGCAGCATGTATGTTGTGCACAAATCTCAAGATATTTTTAAACTTGGTTGGTCAGACCAAGGACACACACACTAACATGTACAGTGTTTAACAAAGAGTAACTTGTGAAGTGTGTGAAACTAGCAAAGACTTGAGATACATATGAGGTGATATGTGAATGGCAATCAAGCACAAAGTCTACACAATTCATCACATAGAATTAAAAGAGACTATCACCTAAAGAGTTACATCCTATAACTCCCACATCTCTTAGAACAAAAGCTTGCAATCATGTAAGTTTCTTGCATTATTGCCTTTTATTTATATATGAATTGGCATTCAGCCTAATAGTACACACTGGTTTGAATTAAGTGAATTGGCATCAAGCCTAATAGTACACACCAGTTTTTAATTTAATTTGAGGCTACACCTTATGTTCTTTTGTGCATGTGCTACACTTTCTTGAGCACCAAATCTTATGATATGCACTAAGGTGTTCATGATTGGCTAGTGAACAGTGGTGAGATGGTTATTTATGCATTTCTCAAAAGGATCAAGTCCGACAGTCAAATAACATATGACTTCAAGATCAAGACAAAGTGATTAAAAACCACACACATCTTTCCCACACAACATGCACTACAAAGCTCAAACTAGTAAAGTGCAATAAAGTAAGCTCATCCAAGCTAAACAAGGTACACTAGACATGACATGTGTAAAAAGAATGACCAACCTTGTTTTCAAGAAATCAAGAAAAATAGTGTTCAACAAAGATTTTGCTTTTTTTTTTTTTTTTTTTTTTTTTTTTTTTTTTTTTTTTTTTTTTTTTTTTATTAGAAGAGAAAACAAATAACTCCTAGAATGAAATGCATGTATGTAATGCAATGCAAGTCCTAGAACAAAAGAAAAACACAAAAACCAAATAACAATGGTCACAACAGAATAGAGCAATGAAGCACAAGGACCATGTCAGAAAGACTCAGTTAGTTCGAGTCTTTTGCATCCAAAACTTTTTAGATGCACCCCGAGCATTGGAGTTCTTATTCACATTAGAGTGATTCCCAACTCCAGAATTGGAATAAAGGTTTAACGCCTTTACCAATTCACCAATTAGTGCCATAGGATCTTGTGCTTGAGGCACAGGCACTTTTGGTCTTTTTGCTCTCTTATCAGCTTGAAGCTTGTAACAGTTAGGACGAATATGTCCAGACTTACCACAATAATGACAAACCCAAGCAGGTTTACCATGCATCTTGTCCTTAGGTTTGGTAGGCTCCTTAGGTTTGGATTCTTTTAAGTCTACCCTAATCTTCTTTGGTGGTGAAACTCCTACAGGTTTAACAACCTCACACATAGGGGGTTTAATGGTTTCACTCACAACCTCACTCACAAGAGGTTTAGAAGAAGAAGAAGAAGGAACAAAGACAGTAGAATGGGGTCCAGAATTAAAGATGCTTTCAACATATCCTAACCCAGCTTTATCAGAAGGATACTTTTGAACATTCAGCATGTGATCAAGTTTAGAACTAGCAGATCTAGCAACAGATAAATCATGTTCCAAAGTTCTAACTTTATCAAGTAAAAGCATATTTTCAGATTTAACATTATTCAAAAGATCATTAGCATCAAAAAGTTTTACAAGCAAGTTCTTCTTTTCAAGCTCAAGAGCATCAATTTTCTTCAGGCCAAGATCAACTTTCATAGCATCCTTTGCAGCAATTTTGCAAAGTTTGTTATAGGCCTCTTGAAGATCTGCATCTTCAGAGAGTTCCCCATCAGCAGGGTTCTCCTCAGCAGATATGCTTTCATCAACTTCAGCAGTAGCAGTGAAAGCAATGAAGTTTCCATCCTCGTCACAACCGGACTCATCATCAGAAACCTCATTATCACTAAGGGTTACAGCCATAGCTTTACCCTTATTCCTCAAGAAAGTAGGACATTCAGATTTGACATAACCATACCCTTGACAACCATAACACTGAGGACCCAAAGAGTTATTAGAAGATTGACCTACTTGTTCTCTAGGTTTTTCAAAATTATTAACCTTAGTGGGATCATTCTTCCTAAAGTTTCTAGGTTCAGCAGTGTTGGTATTCCTTGCCTTCCTGTTTGTATTTCTAAGGAAATTTCTAAAATTCTTGGCAAGGTAAGCTATCTCCGTGGGAGAGAGCTCATCATCAAATCCACCAGCTTCAACATCATCAACAGACTTAAGAGCCATTGATTTGGATTTGGCAGTCTTGGGAAGGTCAGACTCATAGGACTGAAGAGATCCTACAAGCTCATCCACAGGGATGGAGTCAACATCCTTACTTTCAATAATGGCTATCACTTTGGGTCTAAAGTCTTCAGTTAAGGATCTAAGTATTTTCCTAACAACTTTAGGTTGATCATAGACTTCACCCAAATTATAAGCAGAATTAACAATGTCATTGAGTTTAGCATAAAACTCATCAAAGGTTTCATCATCAGACATTCTAATGCTTTCAAACCTAGAAGTTAATTGCTGCAATTTATTTATTTTAACAGCCTTTGTGCCCTCATGCACAGTTTGGAGGATTTTCCAAGCAGTATGAACAACCTCAACATTAGAGATCCTCTTAAATTCCTCCATTGAAACAGCATTAAAAATGGCATTCATAGCTTTGCTATTAAATGCAGCTGCTTCTTTTTGAGAAGTTTGCCACTCACTCACAGGAGTAGTGGGCTTCTCCCAACCATATTCCACAGAGTTCCAAACTCTCTCATCAATGGATTTCAGGAATGCTTTCATCCTTACTTTCCAGTAGGCATAATTGTTCCCATCAAAGTGTGGAGGAACAAACAAAGAGTGTCCATGCTCCATGACAGCAGGGGTCAAGGATCAGCTCAGAGATGAAAATCTCAAACAAAAGAGCAACCTGCTCTGATACCACTTGACAGGGTTTAGACCCCTTAAACCACAAACAAATTGCGTAGCCTAGATTAATTAGCCAAGTTTTTACTTAGTCAAATTAAGCAATTCTAGGTTAAAACAATTACAAAATCATATCATGCATGTAAACATATAAAGCAGCGGAAAGTAAATAACATAGTGATATGATCACCCAGGAAAACCAAACCGGTAAAAAACCTGGGGAGGATTTTACCCACCGATCCTCAAGGCAAAACGGAATCCACTAAGAAAGAATTGAAGTTGTTACAAAAGGACTTACAAGCAACCCCGCTTGACTTCCTAATGCTACCCACCAGTAGTAACTTCCTGACACGACCACGCGCAGGCTCCGAATCCACGGACTACTTCTTTCTTTTGTCTTCCTTCAATTAGGTACAAGCTCTTCACTTGTTAATCTTTAAGTTCCAAGGGCAGCAACCAAGTTGATCATCAAGATGTAGAAGAATCTTAATCTTGAAAACCCTAAGTTATGTGTAAAGGAAAGCTCCTCTAGATCTCACAAGAGATTTACACAAAACCGCAATGTATGAGCAACAACACAACTTGTGCGACTCTGAAAAACGTAGCTAGGGTTTGCCTTATATACCTAGGGCAAAAACATAAAAACCTAGACGTTTAAAGAGTTAGGGCTGAGTTGGAATTCTGCAGAAAAACGCATCTGGGCCGATTTTCGATCGATCGAGAATTACATTCGATCGATCGAGCCAGGCCGAGAAGCTCCAATGCTTCTGCAGTCTCTCGATTCCAACTTTACAAAATTAAACCAACTTTGAGCAAGCCTAAACAAGACTAAATACATTGTTTTGATCATGGTTTGCCAACATTACAAATTAGGTTCTAAATACATAAAATCCTAAGACCTTAAAACCTAACAATCACTTACACCAAAAACTGATTGATGTCTTAATATGATGATATAGAATATAATTATCAGAAGTGGACATCATAAATTAAAACTTTGTGAAAAAATAAAAATAAAATAAACTTTGGATTTGATTGATGCACTATTTTGCACGAGTTGGATGGATTTCAAGGTTCCAATCGGACTGTAGAAAGGGAATTTACAGGTTTAGGAAATTGGTTCACGATCTAAAAGTTTAAATTATTAAAAGATAATTAATATTTAATTCAACTAAGGCAGCAAGAAAATGTTGAGGTCCACCAAATCCCTGAATGGAAACAAATTTAATTATACCTACCCCCAATTGAGATTTCTGAATCTTTATCCATGTTATTGCTACAGGATAAGCCTCCAAAACTGGATGCAATTCAAATTCAAGGTCCAACCTTCAATGACAGAGGACTCCACTCCCTTGAGTAGCATAAAAGGGGCCCAAGGAAAGGTACACACACTTTTCCCTGCAAGCACCTACCTATCCAATATTTTACTAAATCATTTGCTCAATGATAAGAGCACTCGCATCGATTAATACATAATAGCTTAACGGCTAAATTTTGTATATTCTACTTTAAAAATCTTTCATAATTTCCTCAAAAAAAAAAAAAAAATCTTTCACAATAGTGTCTAATTATTTATGTTCTAACTATAATAATCATGTAAATATACATGATTATTGTTCATCTGCATATCAATATTTTATTCATTTATCTTGCTTCTTCTCTTTTTCTCTCTCTCCCCCTCTATTGAAATAGTAAAAATTAAATGAAGAGCAATGAATATTATATTCATTGAAATAAAATATAGAATTTAATGTGGGTATTTCTGAAAAGTAATTGTGTAAAAAAAAAAAAAAAAAAGTAAGTTTTTATAGAAATTTTTCGTGAAGTGATCCAATACTCGTAGGCAGTAAAGAGTGGCCTGGTAGTACATCTCTGATGGTCCTACAATTTCTTTCATTCACTTTTTGTAGGTAATTTGTGGACGAGGCCACAACATTGACCGACTGCATATAATAATAATAATAATAATAATAATAATAATAATAAGGTGATAAATCAATTCTAGAAAAAAAAATATAGAAATTAATATTGTAAAAATTCTTATGTTCTATTTTTTCCCCTATTGGGATAAGAATTTTTTTTATGGTTGTATTTTTTGTTGGATTCTGTTAATGAAAATCCTTAAAGCAATTATTAGGAACTTTTTGAAGAAAATTTTGACACAATTTTTATGAAAATATAAAAAGTCATCAAAAATTTTTATTTTTATTTTTTCATATTTAGTATTTAAAAATATTTCTTAAACTAATGTCTTTAAAATATCTACTAATTTTTGCTTTTTCTTTTTTGTTTTCCATCATTATCGCAAGCAGATCCAGTGAACACAATAGGAGACGTATAATGGTTGCTCTAAGGTCAATGATGATGATGATTGTTTGGCTTATGTCTCTCTCAAGTTGTGTCATTATTGTATGGCCCCAATGAGAGCCTTGAGACAACTCTCTTTTTTTTTTTTTTTTTTTTTTTTTTTTTAAACAAACACACACAAGGGAGATGGAAATAAGTTCTAACACAATGATACACCACAACTCCACTCAAAAGTTATGGTAACTTTTAAGGGAGGGTGAGACAAGTTATACTACACACAACACACTCTCTTAAGCAATGTAGAACAATTTAGTTGGTTTTTTTTTTTTTTTTTGAGAATGTGATTACTTAACGTAATTAATTTGCTGGGACAAACATGTTGAAAGAGATTTTTTTTTTTTCGCATGTATCTTGTCATAATAAAAGTAATAGCTCTAGTTATAAAGTAATAATGCTTCCTTCTTGTAATAAATTTTCAAGCAAAAAATTCAATGAGGTCTGTACCAACCATATAAGGCATATACCCTACAAATAAAACATCTTATTGCCCTAAAAACAACACACTTAATGCCTCTTAATGCATAACAAGGTTATATTTAATTATTTATTAACATAATGTATACATAAATATAATCTTAGTTTTTAATTTTCAATAACGGGTCCGGCTATATGTAATTATTTATTAATATTATGTATACATAAATAAAATCTTAGTTTTTAATTTTCAGTAATGGATTGGTTAAAAAATACATTAATCATCTATTTTAGAAAACTTTTTATGAGAAATTGAAAAATTGTCAAAAAAATTAGTCATCATTTTTTTCATTTTCCCATAAAAAAATTTCTAAAATGATTTATTAATGTGATACATTAGTAAAACCCTTCAAAAATATGTATTTTAAGAAGGAAATCACATTTCACAAAGTGAACCTTGTACATTACATAAAGTTATCTGTACTTAAATATGTTTAGCAGTTAATACGAGTAGATCAGTTGTAGTTGTTTTTTTTTTTTTTTTTTTTTGAAAATGGTGTAGATCAGTTGTTGAGACTTAAATTGGGTTGACTTAAAACAAATATATATGTATTTAATTGTCTCAAGTTCAATCTATTTGGAATAACAATATACAAAATATGGTATATGCATAATATAATTAAAAGAAATTACTCAAGTATTATAGTTAAGTGGTATTACTCAATTCTCATAATAAAAAGAACCTAGATTTGGAACAAAAGGAGAGGTTATAAGTATACGTTCTAGTGTCACAAACACAAGGACACACTTCCCCCTACCGTTCTCACCTTGCCATTTTAACCAGTGTGGATAGAAGTTGTCATTCCAATTATACCTTAGTTCTTCTAATCAACCCTACAAAAGGGTTATTTTTCTTCATGATTAATTGTACAAACAAGAATGAATTGTTCAGTCACAAGATTCACAACACAAACTATTATTTTGACAATGGCCGGTGAAGATAGATTATTTGTTGGATTCCACCACGTCATGTCTTCTTTTAATTGTGCCTTTGTTACCTTTCGCTTTGTCTTCGTGCCTGCCATTGTGGGATACCCCACCATTGCCCATTTTTGCTATACGACAATGGCGGCCGAATAATATCTCTAAAAATATAGATTTAAAAGTAATTCTTACGAAAAATAAAGAGAGTATAATCTAGTACAACAAAAAATAAAGAGTATAATAATTTTTTTTGGGATTAAATGGAAGCATTGATCAACCTTATTATTTAATAAGAAAAATAAGTGGAAAACTTCATTTTATTTCTATCCTTAAACTTTATTAGAAATTTATTTTTCATCTCTAAACTATTGTAAAAATTCATTTTTCATCTTTAAATAGAGAGTATAATAATTTTTTTTGGGATTAAATGGAAGCATTGATCAACCTTATTATTTAATAAGAAAAATAAGTGGAAAACTTCATTTTATTTCTATCCTTAAACTTTATTAGAAATTTATTTTTCATCTCTAAACTATTGCAAAAATTCATTTTTCTTCTTTATTTTTGTTTCTATACTATTTAAAAAACTCTTTACAAAGTTTAGGGATAAAAAAAAAATATAAACTTTTTAAAGTTTAGAGACGAAAAACAAACTTGTAATAAAATTTAGGGACCAAAATAATATTTTATCTTATAAAATTTTATGAGGAATTTTTCTTATACTTTAAAATTTTTCATAAAACACTTTTAAATTAAATATGATCCTGCCTCTTTTTAGCGTGTAAATCATAACATTACATTACAACGATTCTTGAAAAATTCTACCAATGGTTTTAAAAATATATATATATATATATATATTTATACATGACATGAATTATCATATCAATTGGTTTCGACCTCTTATTAGAATGTAAATTATAATATTATTATATCAATCAATGGGAAATTCTACAATACCTATGCTATTATTTATTTATCTACACATGTTGGTAATTCGTGTTATATTAAGAAATAACTTTAACAATCTCTAGTTATTTTATTTTTCCACGTTAAATTGTGATATGTATGGTCAAATAAAATGGAATTTATCTCAAATTTGATGATAGGTTTTCCACGATATATGATGACTCATATGGCCTTTTAGAAGAACCATAGGGGAACTCTCACCTTATATAATTTTGTTTCTAATTTTATTATACAGAAACTCATATTTAATTATTTGTAAGAAATCTTGGATATTTTGTGATGGGGGCAATTTCTACCTTCTCCCTACTAGTTCTTCATCTAATTTGAAAATTCTTATTCGGATCCCAAATTCCCAAATAACTAATCACCACATGAACTGATTAATTATTGATTGATTCCAAATGGGTTAGCACAAACAGTAATCTCAACCCTAGCAATCATTTACCAAATCTAGAAGCAATAAAAGCAACACAAATATTTGGTAATGAAGTGAAAAACCAATGAATAATCTCTTAATTTATGTTTTCTCAAAAAAAAATCTCTTAATTTATTGAAAAACCCACTCCTAGGAATCGAAGTTAGTAGAAATTCACTAGAAGAAATAGTTACAACAACCTACAATATCTTTATAGAACTAGACTTTTTATTATAATCATAGCAAACACCTTGCTTGCCTTCGACCATAGTGACCACAAAACCTATGGGATTATCTACTCAAATTTTCACCACAAACAAAAATCTGCGAAACTCTAGAAAACTATAACTACAGGCCATTGTTGATGAACAAACTTTGTGGTTTTAAGAAATGAACAATTTTCCTATGCACAAAATACTTAGAAGTTTAAATGGAAAAGAGTTTGAACTTTAAGTTGTGGGATTAGCAATATATTACAGTTTATCTCTAAAAAAAATGAATAAATGATTTAGGCTTTACTATTGTATGGCAGCCTCCCACCCTTTCTATGTATCAAGGGGTGATTTATTATATAGGGAAAACAAGGTTAAATAGGTAGATTTATTGTATAGGGAAAACAAGGTTAAATAGGTAACATTTTTTTTTGAGAGAGAGAGTTTCAAACTATAGCGTCTGCTCATGATAATAGTTTTTTATTATCAGACCAAAACATCAATCAGTTTTGGTGTAGGCATAATATTATTCATACAATTTTTTCATTCAAAGGAGTGTCAAGCGATGGTCTCGTGAACTTTTTGTCAGAATTTTGCTTGAACAATAATGATTTAACGTGAGCATTTGAAGTTAAAATCTTTAATATTGTTTCTTGTCACGACTTTAATACAAATCAAACTTAATTAACTTACAATAATTTTGACTCTACACAAAAATTTAACCAACAATCTAAACCCAACCATAATTGTAATATACTAATATGTGACATAAAAAGTCAATTGTATAATATATTTTTTTTCTTTTTCTTTTTCTTTTTCTTTTTAAATAAGGATGATGTTCTACCAAACATACTTATAACATGACATAAAAGAGTCATTGTATAATGGAGTATTTCAAAGGAAGATGTTTTAATTATACATAAAATAAAATTCTCATAACGAAAGTGTAAAATACGATCCTATCTCCAGAGAAAATGGGCTTTTGCCATTTCTTTTTAAAATATCTAGCAAAATGTTCCATGCCTAAAACTAATTAGCGAACGTGGACTTAGAAATTTTTTATTTATTTTGGAACTCGAGTTCCATGTAAAGTACTCTAGTTCAAGGAACTCGAGTTCCACTTGAATTTTTTCAAGGAACTTGAGTTCCATGAACTCGAGTTCTGTAAACTCGAGTTCCAAAATTTTATTTATTTATTTTTTTATTTTTCAATTCGCTATAACTTGATTGTCCAAAAATCGAGTTTTAAATTGAAACTCGATTTTTATAAAATTGAGTTTCAAAACAGGGGCATTTTCCTAAATAGTTTTAGATATGGAGCATTTTGCTGAATATTTTTTTAAAAAAGGGCAAAAGCCCATTTTCACCTCCTATCTCCTATAAGTAGTGTGTAAAACATAACCCTAATATTTTTATATGTATTTTTTAATTATTTATAGCAATTTATATTTAATAGTTTGTAATCTCCATTATATATATATATATATATATTTTACACTGAAATAAAATTCTACTCTAACATAATTTAAGTGTATATATGTGTGAAAATTCCTTTTAATGACTTGAACTCCAACCCTTACTCCCCCTCGTCCATCTCACAAAGGGTGCGCAGTGGTCTAGTTAGATATTTTTTAGGAGAGAAATTTTACCATCTTCCTATGGGCTCTTCATTTAATTATATCATAATAAAAAATGTATAATAATTCTAAGGAAGAATATTTTACTTACAATATAATCTTTTTAAAATTTTAAAAGGCATGTGTAAAATAAGATCCTATTTTCCATAAGCATTTTTTCAATTAAAAAATATTATTTTTGTAGTAATTTGTCTTCAATAATTTGTAAGTTAAGCAAGATTGGAATTATTTGAAACCAAGTTTCTTATTTAAGGACAAAAGATCAATTAATTGAAGCCCATAAATTGTAAGCAAAGTTGAATATTTTATGTGATTGGAGCAATTTTACCATCACCTTTAACCTTTTCCATAGCTCATGACAAATAAACCAATATATGCAATTATTAAAAGTTAAAAAAAAAATAGAATATTGAAAAAAAAAAAACGAAAGAAAAAATATATATCGCATTATTCTCTTTCCAGACTTTTAACTTTATTAATAATCAACAGCTTTGTATGAGTTTCTACCTTGTTTCAATTTTTTTGTTTTATCTTTTGGTTGATTTTTATAAGTTTGGTTTAAGGAGATAATGACCTCTGTTCTAAAACGCAATAATCCAGATGGATGGATTGTACTTTATACCATTTCTTAAATTAAATCAAGAAAGAAATTCCATAAAGTATTAACTTTATAAATTAAATAAAATTAAAAAATAAAATAAAATAAATCATGATTGTCTTTGTTTTTAATTTTTGGTGGTGCCTCCTCTATCTTCAGTTGCTTCCAAGATAAAGTAGCTTTTTAAAAGAAATGTGGCAGTATGTGCATGCTTAAAGCGATTACTAGACAATCATACATATTATACATTTTTTTATTGCTATTTGGTGTGTTTGCTCTACAGAGTAAAAATACTGATATTCTCTCAGTTTCACTTTCTGGGTTTCCCAGAAAAAAACATCAGGTTTTGAGTTCCTGATCTGTTCAATTTCTTATCACTTGTGGAAATCAGTTTCTGGATTTTCACTTTTCAGATTCACTGGAAGTGCCAACTGGGTTTTCTTTCTCAACATTAAAAAAAGCATCTTTTAGAGCTTAAATTGCAGTTTCTAGATTTTCTAACCATTGGGGCTGCTATCTATTTTCTTTGAGCACCAGCTTGTGAAGAATAAAGGTTTTGATTCCGAAAAAAATGGGTGATTTTCAGTGTGAATGGTTAAGTTGGAATCTTTAAGTTCAAAAAATTTTCTTTATGCTTGTCTGATGAATCTGTCAAAGTTGTGGATGTGTCTATAGAACCTGAGAATCAGACTCCCAAGCTTAGGTTGGTGAGTCATTGTTGAAAGAGAAATGATATCCCAAATACAAGAAAGTGGGTCTCTCTGAGTTTTACAGGTAAGTTTTTGAGTGTGATCATGGAGAAACAGAGCAGCTTTAAGGGAGCTACAATGGAGAAACAAAGCAGTTTTAAGGGAGCTACTATGGAGAAACAACAGAGTTTTAAAGGGGTTATGGAAAAGCAACAGAGTTTTAGAGGGGTTATGGAAAAACAGCAGAGTTTTAGAGGGGTTATGGAGAAACAGAAGAGTTTTAGAGGATTTATGGAGAAGCAGAAGAGCTTTCGGATAGTGATGGAAAAGCAGCTGAGTTTCATGGGTGGTGAGAGGAAGAGAGGCAAGGATTCACCAGGGAAAAGAGGTGACTTGCCCTTTCATTTGGCTGCTAGGGCAGGGAATTTGAGTAGAGTTAGAGAGTTTCTTCAGAATTGTGATGGTAATGACGCAAAGGAATTGTTGGCAAAGCAGAACCAGGAGGGGGAGACAGCCCTTTATGCTGCTGCAGAGAATGGATATGCTTCGGTTGTGGGGGACATGTTGAAATATTTGGACTTGCAAACTGCATCTATCACTGCTAGGAACGGCTTTGATCCATTACATGTTGCAGCAAAGCAGGGTCATCTTGGTAAGAATATAATCTGATTGCCTGTCTGGTTATAAGATAATCCTCATTATTGTTATTTTTTATGCACAATTTTATAAGTAATATGTGTTGGGTTTGAGTCCAGGAATTAGCCTCTTCCAAACCTGCGGAAGTAGGAGCTTTGTGCACTAGATATGACCTTTTAATGTTTTTTGATTAGTAAAATATGACCTTTTAATGTTATAAGTAATTCGTTAATTGCAACTCTCTTGATTTTGATATAAATCTTGATCTTTCATAATAGCTTAACCATTTTGGCCAACCAGTAGGTATTAATCATGTAGAACTGACATGGTTATCAAATTCTACATGCTTCTACAAAATTGGCTTTTTAAAGTTTCTTCACACCAATTTGCAGGAAATATGCTAGCTCTTCTTATTTACTTCATGTTATGTCATTCAAAAATATCATGGCTGGGCCTCATCGAAAATGGAAGGGAACTTGCTTTTTCCACCAAAATAGATAGTCTTTGATCATTATCCCATCTTCATTCTTCAGTTTCTTTATTTGGTTGATTGGCTTTTGGATGCCCTTAAAAATGTTATTTGCCCCATTTATCTTTCCATAGCAGGTTGATTACTACTCCATCCGGGGTGGAGTAGTCAAAAAACAGAATTTGGAACCTTGTAATGATTCAAGTAGTTATAACAGAAAAGAAAAAAATAAATAAATTGTAGAAGCTTGATGATCAAAATAAATGATATCATTTGTTAAAAAAAAAAAAAAAAAACTTCTTAATTTTTCCTTGTATGCTTATTTTAAGTGTGATGAAAATACAGATTCTTTCCTTAGTCATGACTATATATATTTAAGTGAAAAAGAGTACTGGAAATATGTTCTCTATTTCTGTGGTATCTCAACGATTGTATGATCCTGTAACTTAATCAAGATGAAGAGCGGACATGCTCTAAACTGTACATTTTTCACTATTGTATTTTCTAATTTTGAAGCGATGAGGATCTGATCTATTGTAGGTTAGAGATATAGTTTGGTAAAAGGCTTCTCTCTCTCTCTCTCTCTCTCTCTCTCTCTCTCTGTGGATATGAACTTTTTTCTTATCAAGCCACTTAATTGCTAATAATGCAGTAAGCTCTGTGTGTGTGTGTGTGTGTGTGTGTGTGTGTGTTTTCTGTTCTGTTTCTGGGGGAAGGGATGGCAAAGAAAGCAGTAAACCATATGTGTGTTCTGTTTTGCTAGGTAATCTATATGTGCATAAGTGCATTCATTTTAAGTTAAGTCGTTTAGAACTCTCACTTACATTACTGTTTTCTGAAGTTGTAAAATATGGCATAAGCAATCTCTTTTTTCCCTCCCTCTTTAGAGGATTTCATGGAATGCATGAAACTATAGGGTAATCATGTGCAAGTTTGTGTGCAATTTTATGCGTATGTGTGTTACTGTCTTTCTTTATTGATTGCTTCAGGCTGTCAATAAGACTTCACAATATAAAATAGTTAACTTGAATACTTGATAATTAAATTGATATCTTTCTTTTGCAGATTATAATTGTTGTTATGTTTGTAGATTAATTTTATGGGTAGAAATGCTAAGTATATTTTGGGAAATACCAATGGTAATATCTTATTTATAGTCATGGAGGTTTTTATATTTTCTCTTTATTCTGACGAAGGGAATGATAAAAATTCTTGCAGAGGTGTTGAAGGAACTTTTGAATGTATTCCCCAACTTGGCCATGACTGCAGATCTAACCAATTCAACTGCCTTACACACAGCTGCTACTCAGGGGCACATTGACATAGTCAACCTTCTTTTAGAAACAGACTCCAACCTTGTTAAGATAGCCAAGAATAATGGTAAGACTGTTCTTCATTCAGCAGCCAGGATGGGGCACCTGGAGGTTGTGAAGTCCCTACTTAAGAAAGACCCAAGTACTGTTTTTAGGACTGATAAAAAAGGACAGGCTGCATTGCACATGGCTGTGAAAGGGCACAACGAGGAGATTCTGCAGGAGTTGACAAAACCTGACCCGTCAGTTTTGAGTTTGGAGGATAATAAGGGAAATACAGCATTGCATGTTGCCACGAAGAAGGGCCGCATTGAGGTTCTTCCTCATTTCTTTATCTTTCACTGTTTTCTTTTTTAATTTTAGATAAATATACTAAGTGAATTATGCTTTACAAATTATGCCTGTGCTCTTATTACTTAAATAAATTAATAATTATATCAACTAGTTGATCTTTTCCTTTTCCTTAAAAAAAAAAAAAAAAAAATCTTAGAGTTCTTTTAACAGAATATGTTATTGTAAGACAGGCTTCATTTGTCATTCAATATTAGAGTTCAACAGTTTTGACTTTTACCGGCTAGTAATTTAAGGTTTATCACATTGATTCTCACATGCTCTTCATTGACATCATACATACACATCACCAATTTTACGTTTGAAACTTGGACATTGCACGTGAAATTATGGATGTCGTATGTATAGTGTAAATCAACAAGTGTGTAAGAACAATTTCCCTTCTATTAAACTCCCCCATTGGTTTGGGAAATGTTCCAACCTATGAGACGCATTGAATGACCAAATTCTGTAAAAGTCTAGAACTGCAATTCTTTTTATTTGACTTTGGAGTGCCAAATATATATTGCATTTATAAAAGGGGATTTTTCAGTCAAGTGGATAGTTATGAGTGGATAAACCATCTTGGTAAAAAGCCCAGTTCAAAATTGATTAGATTGATATTGGTATTGCTATTGCTCACTCCCGGGGGATCAGGAGTAAGGGTATAATGTTTGGTTCATTGTCTTGAGGCTCTAAACTTGGCCAACAATATGAACTGAACTTCTTCAATTTGAACAATTAGCAAATTGTGTTTTTTGATTGAGTTATATGTTGGGTTGTCTATGTCTCCTTTAGCCTATAGTGTTGACCAAAATAATTAAACCTGCAATTTTGACACCTAATGCCATTTTTAAAAAAGGAAGAAAAAGAAGAAGAAAGAAAACAATAGGGGGAGAGTCCTTTTTCTTCTGCTTCTTTCACTTAGGTTACTTAAAAGGATGATTTAATAATTTATAGTTGGTGCTGTTTCTGGGTATGAGATGTTGCCATGTTCTAACTTATTTGTAGTTGGTATGTTCGACACTGTCAACATAAAATGTGTTTTTGACATTGGCTTGGATAATACTGTATTTCTTCTTTCATCGCTTTTAGATATTCACGTAATGTATAGCTTATAATATCGCTTCTGTCTAAGTCATAACTCCCTTTATTAGTTTATAACATTATGATGCATTGTCTTCCAAGGACAGGTTTTATAATATTTAAGTTATGATCTGTTTTTCCTGGATTTTTCAATTAAAGGAAATTTTTTTTTTTGGTCTTGCTTGTCTGGTAAGTACAAAACATGCTCATGTACATTACATTTCCTAATTCTTGGGAGTCACCATGGAAAGGTCCTTGTCAGTAGCAGAATTTTAGTAAGAAGATCATAGGACTTGATTGAGTGAGGAGGGAATATCTTTCACAATCCTAATAGCAGGGCCTAAGATGAAAACATAGGGGGTACCATGTGACTAGGATTTTAACCAACACAAGCTGTCTGACCAGATATTGAATTCTGTTACTAATAAAAGATTGAAAAATATTGGACATATCCTAAACTTCTTTTTTAAATTTTATTTAAATCATTTTTTAAAATGTTGGGTTTTTACAGTCATTGAAATTTTCCTTTATGCCATTGCAGAATGTACGTTGTTTGTTATCAGTTGAGGGTATTAACATCAATGCAATGAACAAGGCTGGAGAGACCCCCCTTGACATTGCTGAAAGATATGGAACTCCTGAACTTGTCTCCATTTTAAGGGAAGCAGGGGCTGCCAATTCTAAAGACCTAGGAAAACCTCCAAGTCCAGCAAAGCAACTTAAGCAGACTGTCAGTGACATAAAACATGATGTCCAGTCACAACTCCAACAGACCCGTCAAACTGGTGCAAGGGTCCAGAAAATTGCAAAGAGGCTAAAGAAGCTTCATATTAGTGGCCTCAACAATGCTATAAACTCTGCAACTGTTGTTGCTGTTCTCATTGCTACTGTTGCTTTTGCAGCCATTTTCACTGCACCTGGCCAGTATGTTGAGGAAAAACAAGATGGAACTTCACTTGGACAGGCCCAGATAGCTCAAAAAGCGGCTTTCCTAATTTTCTTTGTGTTTGATAGCCTGGCATTGTTCATTTCCCTAGCAGTTGTTGTAGTCCAAACATCTGTGGTTGTAATAGAACCGAAGGCAAAGAGGCAGCTTGTGTTTGTGATTAACAAGCTTATGTGGCTAGCTTGTCTCTTCATTTCTGCTGCCTTCATTTCTCTGACATATGTGGTGGTGGGCTCGAATGCCCAGTGGCTCGCTGTGTGTACTACAGTATTAGGTGCTACAATCATGCTCACCACTATTGGTTCCATGTGTTATTGTGTCATTATACATAGAATGGAGGAAAAACAATTGAGGAGCCTAAGGAAAGTTGAGAGTCAATCTCGTTCTTTCACCAATTCTATGGCATCAGAGCCTGAGATTTTGAACCATGAATATAAGAGAATGTACGCACTCTGAGTTGAGGTTTTCCATGAGTGTATGAAGAAAAGAAACAAGTACTTGGCATCAGCAACCAAGAAAAGAAGGCATTAAGGTTGTTCAAGTCATCTTTTCTTGCTTTGCACCTTCACAAGAAACCTTCATTTAAAGGGGTACCACGATTTCCTTCCCCTGCTGGGTCGTCTATGGTATCGACATTGCCATAAATCTAGATAAGTATTCAAATTTTATCCTAGAGATCAGTGTAGAATTTGTTAGAAGCTCAAGAGCAGGATAAGGTGCCAACTATTGATGTCTATGCAAATATATGCTTGAGTTTATATATAATCCAACTATGTGCAAATGCTGCAGTGGCTTATGATGTTTATAATTTGTTCAGAGTTGCTTTTCTCTTAGGTGTTTCTATTCTCTTCCAAATTTGTTATTGATTTCATTGCCATGTGACTGTGGCATGGAGCATTAAAAATGATTAGCTTACGGTGTCTGACAGCAATTTTGAGGAAGAATAACATCCAAGTTACCATGGCATGATACACAGGATGGGTTTTCAGTTATAGAAGTACTTTTTAATATATACCTTTTATGGCTTTGGCTGCTATTTATTCTTTGCAGTAATAGACATTTGAGTGTGGATTTGTAAACCTGTTAGATCACTTGATAAGTTTGACCATAAATTCCCAAAGAAAGAAAGGATGCAAATGTCATCAATTGAAAAGATTGGTTTTAGTTGCAGACTTGCAGGCTTTTTAGGATTAACAGCTAGGACTGGGCCACCTGCCAAGTTTTTTTTTTTTTTTTCGACTAATTTATTTATTTATATTTCTTATAAATAGTTTAACATATTTTCTTTATGCTTTAATCCTAGCTTGATTTAAGGGAGTTAACGTAATTTTGATAACGTACCAAAACAATCTGATTTTGATTCATTGTTGACTCTGAATTCCTGATTTCTCATGGTATCAATTTGTATAGCAAACTTGACCCAAAAAGGATAAAGTTTGGCTACAGCTCCACTTAATATCAATATCTTTTTATTGAATATGATATTTGAAAAATTCACAATTGAATTATATTTTCTTGTTATATTCTTAATGTTTGGAAAAAAAAATCTTAAAAAAAAAAAGTTATATCATCAATCACATGTTTAAATTTCAAGTTTTTGTAATTCAAAATTATGCATAAAAATAAGTTTATAGATTAAATGGTAAATAACATATATTTGACACAAAGTTTGATATGTGTGTTAAAAACGTAAAAAACATATAATTCAATAATTAGATTTTTAAAATATGTAACAATTTTAATTTTTTAATTTTAGTGGAAATTGGAGCCAAATTTTGTCCATTTTAAATCAATCATTTTTAATAAATACTATTGTTGCTCCTTTTAATGTCACTTTTACACAGGTTCATACCTATACCACATTTACTAGTACCATTTTTAAGGAGGATGGTGAACTCTATGTCACTACATTTATTATTCTTGTTGTAACTTGAAACTTATTTCTGGAACTAAAGAAATGGCCATAAGAGAAAAAGGATTGCTCCAGCCTTGGATCTCTTTACTCAGCTGTTACACATAAAAACCAAATTATGAATAAAGCAAGTAAATCACTAGCAAAATAAGTCACAGTGGTTCTACTCTTAAGTAGTCCGTATCTGTTTTACAAAGAAAATTGGCACCCGTGGAGGCCAAGAAAACATCTGTAAGAGTTAGAAACTAAAGCAGCTCAATTTTGCTGCTTGTTACATTTTCCTTTCTGTCGTTTTGAACAACCCATTTGTCCAAAATTACAATGTGCATTTTACTAAAAAAGAACGGAGTTAAATAGTTGAAAGTGTATGAACTGATGCATTAATATAATAGATGATAAAACAAATTGAAACTGTTGTAAGATGACTGTATTGGCAACCAGGCTCCACAAAGTATTTACATCAAGATTTTCCAGTCAAAGCACTTGCCCTGGTGATGCATCTATATCTGCCATAAACTATTAGTCTTTGTTTCTAGCTTCATGGGGGGTTTTGCTTCTAGCTTCTTGGGTGGTTTTTGCTTGGGGTTTTGCTTCTAGCTTCTTGGGGGGTTTTGATATGTGGGGAGTCATCAATTGCGTCAGTCAGTGTATTTAGTTGCCGGAGATCAGACCGATGAATTAAGCCTCCTTGGTACTTTCTAGAATGGTTGGATTTTGAGTCGATGCGGATTGACTTGCCTGAGTAGCAATGACGGACACGGACTCTGTGACTATAGCTATGGGTTGAGCAACTGCCACACACATTTATGACCAAGAACACTTCCTTGTCTCGAGTGTCTTCACTCCACCAGTTTTGTGGGATGCCATCAACATACTCTTCTAGGGTGTGAAAGTCCTTGTGACTTACTGAGACCTCCACAAATTCTTCAGGGTTAATTATGCCGGCTGCTGGTATGACCTAATTTGAACACAATAGAAGAACAAACAATAAATCAGGATTAAGGCAAAAATCCACCTTGTGGAAATTATCAATGTTGTTAAACTAAATAAAGCCACTTATTTTCATCATAAACGGTAGAAAGTATAACATTTTTCATAGTACAGTCATACTTCTATTTAGTAAACAAAATAGATAAATGAAAATAAAAACTGAAGAAAATAAGCTCATTCTAATGTAGAGTAGAATACATCTATTTAGTATTTGTGCATTTTAAGCTACTGCTAACAGGAAATGTGATAGCAGGTATGCTATTCTGACCACTCTTGTATTGATGAACATTATGTACAAGTTCTATGTGATCATATGAGTACATGCATGCACATAGATATCCCTAAAACAGATATAAAGGTTAAATTAAAATATGTATTATATTTATTTATGACATTGCACATGACAGAAGATATTTGTGATAAATTGCAGATATTTGGGCTTCGATCATGGGATATTGCTATGATGATTTGCTCCTATAATTCAAAATTTTATAGGGTGTCTAAGTGGGGGGAAAAAACGATAAAAAGTTTATGCAAACAAAAGGCAGAACACAATACCTCAAGCCATCTTGGAAGGCCAAAGCCTCCTCTTGGGCGAAGTTCTGGGGTTCCTCCATCTTCCTTGACAGTTGACTGACCTTCACACATGATTTTATATATAACCGTATCCTTGGCATATTTGTTGGTGATTCTCACAATGGTTGATTCCTGGTTTTGAAGAACTATGTTGTTGGTGCTCACTGTGGTTTCTGGAATATAACTTAATCCTTCAAGAATAGACCTGATTTTCTCATTGGACCTGTAAATTCTTCCAAACTCCCGTCTCCTTACTGATTTATCACCATGAGCTATTTTTACATTGAATATACACCGGACAGGTTTGTGATCACTGTCAGTCACATCCATGCATGCCTCATACCTGTCAAAAATGAAGACCAGGTTTTACTAACAAACAAACCAAGAAGATAACAGCAATCTATCCTAATCACACAACATACTGTAAAATTGATGACACCACAGGGCACTCTAAACTGGAATTGGTCACTGAAGTGGCACGATTGTCACGATATATTATCCGGTCACACCAGGCAGGAATACGCTTCTTCTCACCAGAATCATACCCTGGAAAGATAGTGAAAGTCATCGAAGTCATGCTACCAAGAAACCAATGAAAACAGAAAAAACACAATCAAAGTAAATGTCAATCCACTTCCTCTTCAGAGATTACAGACGAGAGTACTAATCGATTTCAAATGTTAATGCTATAAATCAAATAGCTCATATAGTAAATGCTGAAATTCTTACATACAAGTGTTACTAATGTGTACCTGCTAAACCTGCTTGGTGCTTTTCAAATTTGTATGTTGGAGGGAATCTTATGAGTGCCTCCCGCATTCCTTGGAAAACTTTCCCAGATTGCATCTCTGCCCTGAGCTGATCTTTTTCTCTGAGCCAATCAAAGCATCTTTGCGAAACAAAGTCCCTCGCCTCATCATAAGATATACCAAAAAGACGGTAATTAAAGTCACCAAGAAATACAACCATATCCGCTTCAGATAACTCAGGCTTTGGTTCTTCAGAGTTGCCACCTGCAGCAGCCTGTCAAAGCAGCAAAGCCTTGCAACTGTTAGCCAATGAAAGTAGAAGAAGAAACAAGAAACCAAGTCAACCAAAATAAAAACATACATTTGCAGCTCGAAGCACCTGGGCAGAAGTTGTGACACCAGCTGCAACAGAGAGGGCAAACGAAAAGCCAGAAGAATAAAGCAGCCAAAATAAATATGCGGAGAAGACAAGAGAGCAAAACAAAAACAGGTATGGCACCATACCAGCTGCATTGTTAAGTAGATTTGATGACCGGCTGAAGACCATATTTCGATATATGTGATCAAAATCTGCATTGCGGCGATTGACAGCTTCCAGATGTGCAGCCAAGTGACAGTTCACAAAGCAAACTATCCGATCATATACTCTGATTCTCAAACCTACACCTCCCTGTTTGAACAGTTGTAGCCAAGTCAATGTTATAAACTGAAGAAAGTCAGGAAAAAAAAATTATACAAGAAACAGTGCCATTAACTGAAAGAATGGTTTTGGACTGGTACTTGATTTCTGTAAAACCAAAATGTCAATTCAAGATTACACATATTTACTCTCATTGAGAACGAGGGCGTTTAGATGAGTAATGGAGAACACAGTAACATAAAAGATCTCCCCAATTAAAAGATTATTTAACAAAAATTATTTCCATGCAACCATGAAGAGGTTATTCACAGATAAAATAACTTTATATTGAACTTCAGATAATATGATGATCATGACCATAAAGTAATTACTTTCCAACATTTCAAAGATATACAAACCTTGTTACCGATTGCACGACCAAAGCCACATGGAACTGCTCCAGCATCAATGTCCCCTACAAATGGTCTAAGATCCTTTTTCACCCTAATTAAAGAATATTAAGGTATTATATAAGAAATGACAAAATTATAGAAGGGTAGATACTCTAAGGACATCAATAGGGACAAGTTAGGATGCTGCATTGATGAAAAGGAAAGATAAAATGCAAAGTTAACAGGAAATTAGAGGAGAAATCTCAAATACATTTCTATATAATTGCTTACCAAAGGGATATAAGCAAGCCTGCTAGCTGCCTAGAACCCATACGCTCAAAAGTTCCTGATTCATCTAAGGCCTTTCCTATTGTGTCCAACCACCATTGTCCAACAGAACTCCCTTCAAGTCCTACCTACATTTGAAAGAGAAGAGGTATATAAATAAATAGATACCCTGGCATACACACAAGAGAGAGAGAGAGAGAGAGAGAGAGAGAGAGAATAAAAACAGGACAGGGATAAAACTATGGTTGATGATCACATAATCAGTTGAACTTCATGCTAGTGATACAATGTACTTGTACACGTGGAAGAAAATCATGGATAATCACAAACATCATATTGCACAAACAGGGCTTCTTTTTCCAGAATGCAAAAATTTTGCTTACAATTTCCCCAGCTTGCATTTGTAAGAAAATTAAGAAAATAACCTAATGCTGAAATGATCTTACATATCATTGTTGCAGAGTTATAGCACAAACAAAAGAAGTTCTGAAATCATCTCATAGACTTCAAGTACAGTTTTTCTTTTTCTGACCATGAAATACTACTTACGCATACAAGATTGAACCCATGACTCCTCTTCAACTTCCTGTTTAAGGGAATGAGAAGCCATGTGATCTAAAAGACCATTGGCAAACTTCAAGTACAATTTGTATTTCAACTTTATACTAAAAGAGAAAGATTATTTGTAAAGAATTTTTTAATTACTTGAAATTTGTATTCTGTTTATATAGAAAAACTCAAATAGGACTGAAGTAACCACAATCAAGTTGTGAGCAACATCAATTAGGGAAATAAATATGATCTTACAGTTTCTTTTGCTGCTGACATTGCAAGAAAACCCGCACCCATCTCAACTTCTTGCAACCCAACAACAACAATGCCAACGTCTGATATAGCCGAACCCAACCATGACATAAGTGAATCATGAGAGGCTCTTCCTTGACCAACATTCCATGTCCCAACTAAGATTCTGACATGGTCTCGTTTCGTATATTTTAGTTCTTTTCCACCCAATTCTGATCGAATTACACTGTCAAGTGGCCCTGGAGATGTAATGTGCCACCCACGTATACCTCCATGAGTAGCTAAGCTAAAAACATAACCAGCCCCAACTGCCAATTTTATGACAGGACTATTATGAGCAACCCACCCTGCAACTAGATTTCCCTCAAGATCCAATACTTGTACAACACCACTCACATAGCCTACATATATTCGTGCCCCGTATGTGCAAAAGCATTGAACAGCACAAGGATGGTAATTAAATTCTTGCATTCGATTTCCATTCCCATCCCACTGCACAAGTAAGCCATTTGTACATCCACTCCAAATCATTCCATCAGCAGCTAGCACTAGTGCTTCTGTTCTCTTGACATCTTCTACAAATGCACTTGTCCCTTTGGTTGCAACACGACGAACAGCATCTGCAGCTCCTATTATAGCATTGCGTGATCGTTGCAAAAAGCTAGTACCCTGTGATTTCTCCTTTTTCGATGGGGAAACAAATTTTACCTTCATCTCATCTTCTACAGCTTGATCATGCTGTACTGCTGACATGTCAACTCTATTCTCCATCTGACCATCGACATTAAACACTTTTAGAAGCTCCCTTGTGCGAGCATCCCTGTGAAAACACCAATTCTTAATATACCTAAGAAGTAATTTGTGATATTATAAAGAATTTCTTTACAAGCAATGAGGCACTTTGAAATGATATCTCTTTCTCTGAAAATTCACAACTTTGAAATAGTAAAGTTCAGCCTCTTTTTTCTTTGGTAACGTAAGCATCTTATTGAAAATTTTTAGTGGTGAAAGATTTAATTATCAAGCACTCAGCAACCCCGTACATAAATATACTAATGTGAAAGAGTAGTTTACCAAAGTGAGAAGGACATAGGCCCAGCACTCCAAACTTTAGCTCTAACATTATCAGATAACAAACACTTTATATCCTGAGAAGATATACTACAAACACCATTAACAGAGACTTGGCTCCTTAAGTCCACAAATGACCTCTCCACCAGTAAAGCAGCCATGTGCCTTTCCTCTGCTTTTAGAGAAAGAGATTTTTCAATGGATTCCCATGGCCAGATCTTAATAATACCACCTTCAGCTCCTGACCACAGATCACCTACATCAAAGCAACATGAATAGTTATCTCTATTAGCACTCAAACATCACCAAGATTATGTCATAGAATGATAAGTTCTCGTGATTTCACATGCAAATTACACACCAAAACTCAAGCTTACAATAAATCAAGTGATAAGAAAACAATTGGGTAAAGTCATTAGTAAATTAAGACAGCGTGTCTTATAACAAGCTTCAAATATCCTCCCTTTGCTTAATCATAAAACACAACACTTGTGAAAAAAACCCCCCATTATATTCCCCATCTCTTTTCATATCATTTTTCAAAAGAACACATTAACTAAATGCGTGCTAATTTATAAGAAAATAGCAAAACTTGGAAACAGTTCCTTAGTTATTTTACCTTAGGTTCTTCAATTGAATTCATTCATATAGATATATTGACATACAGAAATACCAATATTCTCTTTTCCAAGGACAATTGAATCGAACCACGTCATTCATTTGTCAATGTAATTTGGCACCTAAGAAATAAGTTGTACCTAAGATTTACCCTCTTAAATATAAACAGACAAATAAAATAAATAAAGAGCTTACCATGAGATGTTAAAACCATTGAAAGAACAGGACCACGATGAGCCTGCCATGAAAGACCTTCCTTGAAAGGATTATCATCCAAAGGCTGATCCATCTTCCAAGATCTAATCTTCCCATCTTTATGCCCAGTCCAAACCACCCTATTCCCACAATCAACCATCGTGCACATAGTTGGAGACGTGTTCACAGACTCATGAAACGGTGCAGCATCCTCATCACCCCTTCTAACCCTCCCACCAGACCCACCAAGCCCATATCCAGGATCATAAGCACGGTCAAAATCCCACACCCTTATTCCACACTCTTGACCTGCCCATAACTGCGTTTCCGTGCATGCAATGTTCCTCAAAAACTTTCCCACCTGGGTTTCTCTCAAAGGGTGAGGCCTTAACTCGAGGCAAGGCGGGCGGCCAGGATGAACTGGGGCGCGAACCGGAACCTTGAAGATCCCGTTCGTCCCGCCGCTTCCAATGAATTCAGGCAATGCTTGCAATTGCCTGGATTCATCTTGACCATCTTCCATGCAGAGGCCACGGTCCATTCTCTGCGAGAGATAGTCAATAGTATTTCCACCACCACCGAAAACTGGTGTCCCGGAAGAAGCGGTGGTGGTGGACGAGGACGAGTAAGGAAAGAAATCATCGTCGGAAGAGTCATTATAGTATTGCTGTTGGTGGTCTTCAAAGCAGCCGGGTACATGAGCCTCGTCTAGGCTATGTTTACGTACTTTGTTATGTCGCTTTTGAGGAGTCGAGTTTGCGCGTAGTTGGTGGCTGTGGGATTGGATTTTACGTAGAGGGACGGCGCTTAGTCCAGCCAATGCATCCTTATCATCGTCTTCGATTCTGATGTCATCCATGCATGAAACAAAGCTTCAAAAAACAGCTAAGAAAGAAAAACCCAGAAAGAGAGAAAGGGAGAAAGAGAGAAAAAAAATGGGAAAAAAGAAAGAGAAAATTTGAAAGGTGGAAAAAAAAGCAGAAGAGAGAGTCAAAAGGGAATGTAACGTTTGTTTCGGAGAAAAATTTGGGAGAAGCAAAGGCGGAGGGTTTGCTGGGAGCTTACGGACAGGAACGTTTCTTCCTTTTATTTCATTTTTGGGTCATGTTACCGGCAATTAGGTGACACAGATAGTCTCTCTAGAAACACACAAAATTTGACACCTACTCAAAAATTTGTTATTTGTAAGTAAAAAAGTTATGTTCGGGATCTGGATGAAAACCATTAAAACTTACCAAACTCAATAGATATGAAAAAAAATTGTTTTTTTTGGTTTTTGTATGTAGCATAAAAAAAAAAATGTAACCAATTAGGAAGTAACAATAATAAAATGCCAAAAAAAAAAAAAAAAACTCTCAACAAGCATGCTGATATGTCAAGCATGCTGGTTTTTTAAAAAGCAATGGAATATATTTGATTTCAGAGAAAGGCATTGGATTTTAGACTGTACAAAGAAAAAATTAGGATTCATTTGAAATATTAGTTTGTTGAGGTGTTTATATTTGAACGATTTGGCATTTATTATTGGTCCGACGAGGGCAGGAAACATTAATTAATGCATGGACTTTTAATATAGTCCCAAGCTAATGGAAGTTATAAGGATTAATAAGTTTCCTCAAATATTCTCTTCTCTTGATTCTCAAAAAAAAAATATATATACATATATATATTCTCTTCTCTTCGAATATAAGTATAAAATACTAATACAATCCAATAAGTATATTATTCATGCCAAGTATTCCCTGTTCCCTCTCACTTTTCCTTCAAAATTTTCTTAATTTTCATGTTGATGTTATCAATGAATCAATGTCGTAAGCCAAAGGTACGTAGCAATTGACAATTCTTCAGATATGTTAGAGCCATCAGAAATTTCTTATCTATCAAAGGATCTTTTTTCCAATGTGCACCCACCATTTTGGAACCCAAATTTTCTTTTGGTTACCAGAGCAGTAGTTAAGCAAGCTTTGATAAACTAGACGTGATGTCCTTAGTTGGAGGCATTGAATTTTGATGATTTTGGAGCCTTTGCAAAGGTGTTGTAGCAACCATTCACCTCTTTTAGAACTGAAGTTCTAGAACAAGATCTGCTACTACCAACCGGCAGAGGAGGAGGTGTGCTCTCTTTCTATAGAAAGCTACATAAGTTTTCCGGATAGCTGTCATGCTGGATGTTTTGTTTCTTACTACTGCTCGCTTTGAAAGGAATATGGAAGTAACAAGAGTGGTCCATTGGTAAAAGATTACTCAAAGCCTCAAAGTCCAAAAATCACCATGGAGAGGATTTTACATTGTTCCCAATGCAATTGTTGATAGTTATAATTTTAATGGGCAGTTGTATCCTAAGAGATCAATCTTTTGTAAGGATAAATGTCCAAGACTTTCCCACTTATTAAATAAGCCACCAAACCTAATCTTTGGGTGTTAAGTAGGTTTTTCCTATAAATTCTTTTATACTTTCTTTAGATTGTTACTAAAAAAAAAAACGAAGACTTTTACTTTTCTATTTGTAGGATGTAATTGGGTCCAAAAGTAATTTTCGAGTAATATATGTACTTTTCTTTGTTTATCAATAAAGATATGTTGTCCCTCAAAAAAAAAATCAATAAAGATATGCTTGTTAGGTTTTCTTATTTTTTATTTAATTAATTGACTGACAACTCCATTATATATATCCCTTAGCTTAGGGGGAATTATATGACAGTTATATCTATATTGAAATTCTAGAATCCACTTCCGTTCGTAATTCTTAAACTTGCTAACCCATTGTTTTTCAATATGCTTTTTTACAATCAAAAGTCATTTTGTGTTTTCCCCCAACTTTATCGAATCAAAACCACTACTGAGACCGATCCATATGCGTATTTTAATGCTTGCATAATATTTTGGGACATATCACATATGCCTGTAAAACTTGATCACGTATTTTACTTATTTTGCATTAGAAATGAGTAATCAAATTCAAGTAACACTACTGACTTTGCTTGGGCATCGTGGGGTGCCTATTCTAGATTAGAAGACCCTATGACCTCTAGATCTTAACCTTAGGTTAAACCAATTAAAACAAGACTAATTCCATCTTAAGAAATTTAAAAGATTGTTAATAACTCCAAGCACTTCATTCACTCCCCACAATCAATTAAAATCCCGTTGGGCATGTACCTAAAGTACAAGTATGATAAATAATTAAGGATAAATACTCTCACACAACGATGGAGCCACCTTATGGGTGTCAAAAAAAATTTGAAAATATGCTTTTTTTTAATATTTTAAAAATTTTTAGTTCCCCAAATTTTATGAGCATCTTATTTTAAAAGAAAAAAAAATGTGTTACATATATATAAAGAGTTTCTAACCTTTAACAAAGCAAATTTAATATCTGTCGACACTCAAACTTCATCTTAATTTCCCTTGGGAGGGGCAAAAGTTTGCTTTTGTAATTGACTCCTGTTATATAAGTTAGTGGTGTGAAAATAACACCGCTTGCTTGAAGATGTTCTGTGTACTTGTATGCATCGAGGGATTCTTACATTGAAAAATATGGAGTTTCCACCAATAATCAAGATTTAAGTTATGGATGGTCACCTATATATAATTGATTTTGTTAGGATCATATAATGTAAGAATTATTTTTTTTTCGATACCCAAATTTTACAAACTAAAGAGTCTCACTTGGAGTACAACAGAAAAGGACCAGAGATAATGTAAGAATTGGCAAATGAGTTAAAAAGCATTTTGATGTATTTGAGTTATATATTCTAGTGTCTAAGATGAAGTGCAGATCTCCTTTGAAGACACGAGTAAACTACTAAAAAGATCTGCTAAGAAAATAGGAATTTTTTATGCCTCGACTGTAGCCTAATCAATTGAGGTTTAATGACCCTCGACACCACTCCATTGATTGAGACACAATTTTTTAATGTCTCTTTTGCGGCCCACATTAACCTCTAAGCTTTGGAATTTGTGAACTAGGGTTCAAGAGTTATATAAAAGCATATGTTGTATTTGTAATTCAGTGTACAATGATTGAGAGACTATATGAGATCACATACAAATTGGAGAAACTGTTATGACATTTGTAAACCTAGAATTCTGTATCAAGTTGCATCTCCGGAGTTATATTTGCTCTGAATTGAACGATTGAATTTTTAATTAAAATGCGGTCAAACTTCTACCAAACTTGGTCAACTCTACGGTTTAGCCTAAAATTGTTCAAATTCACAATTTTTAAGCTTTGTTTTAATTTTAATTTTTTATTTTTAATTTTACAAAAAATTACATGTTTTGACCTCGTTTGATTGTAATTTGGAAATCAAGAGGATTTTTCCATTTAATCCACATAGATTAATCTTAAGAAAATTCTAAGATATAATTGATTAAAAATATAATTATGATTAGACTTTGATCAAAGGACTCCAAAAATTCTAGGATGGTCTAAATGAGGGTGATAACAATATTGTAAATAAAAATAAAATTGTAAGTATATTGTGGGTACCATAGGCATGCTTGGCAACGTTCTAGGCATGCTTGGCAACGTTCTAGGCATGATTGGCAACGTCCTAAGACGCTATCCTAGGAGTCTCACATCGAAGGAAAACCCCCCAACTTGCTGCCTTATAAGCTGTGAAGCGAAGGAAGTAGTGTACCATCAGTTTAGTTATTCGAATAACTATAAACTTATGGTACACTACTCCCTTCGCTTCATAGCTTATAAGGCAGCAAGTGGGGGGGGGGGGTTTTCCTTCGATGTGGGACTCCTAGGACAGCGTCCTAGGACGTTACCAATCATGCCGAGGACGTTGCGAAGCATGCCTAGGACATTGCCAAGCATGCTCAGGACATTGCCAAGCATGCCCGAGGTCCTGAGGACGTTGCAAAAGCATGCCTAGGACGTTGCCAAGCATGCCTATGGTACCCACATATATCATAGAGAAAATGTATGTATAATTTTCTTTTATATATATGGTAAAAAAATTTAAGACTTTCAATCTTGCCGCTATATATGACAATTTTATATTGAGCTTTATACAATTCTTAATGAAAAGATGATATATAATTAAAATTCAAGATCATAAAAATTAATTTATCCTTTAAAGAACATCAAATTACTGAGTTTAAAAGAGAAATTAAATTAATAATCTTGATATGGTGTTGGCTAATTCCTTTCTCAAAAAACATTATATTATTCACTAGCACTTAAGTAAATACATATGTATACATTTAAGCATATATGTGTAACTTATTGCAACAAAAAGTATTGCTCCTATAAGTTATTGCAATATGTTCAAACTCCCCACAAAAAATATTACAACAAAAAATTTGTTGCTATAAGTTATTGCAATATGTTCTAATTTCCCACAAAATATATTACAACAAAAAATTTGTTGCTATAAGTTATTGCAATATGTTCTGACTTCCCACTAGATATATTACAACAAAAAATTTGTTACAATAAATTATAGCAACGATATTTTTGTTGCAAAAATTATTTTTAATAATAATAAAAATATTTTATTGCAACAAAATACTATTGCAACGAAATTTTTGTTATAATAATTTATTGCCACAGACTTTACTGCAATAGTGTGTAACGAATTTGTTTCATTACAATAGTTGTTTATTGCAATAAAATATTTTGTTGCAATAGACATTTTTTCTTGTAGTGTGTGTATATTTGTATTAAAGTTTAACCCTCTCATGTATCTAACTTTATCATTTTTGAATTGTTCCTCGTGTGTTGGCCATGTTTAGAAAGTATATAATGTAACATTTGGCAAAACATATCACAAGAGTTGAAAATTGAAATTGCAATTGTGTTACTAAGATATCATATGCATTTTTGTTAAAAAATTATTAACAATGCATAACATATTTTGTGGTTAAAGGTATTATATTTATATGTCCATTTTATGATGTAAATAGTATGCAATTGGTACTTCTCCATCACCGTGCTTCTCTTTGCTCTTCCTTTCTTCTAAATTAATTGCTTCATCTCTTTCTCTTAATCTTTTTTGTGTACAAGGAAATTGAAAAATGTGTAGATCGAAAGATTGATTTTGGGAGTTTGTTGAAGATTTAAATGGTTTTTTCCATTGTAAGTTTTGTGAACGTAATTTTACTATGAGTGCCACAAGGATTAAAGCACACCTTGCAAGATATATAGGTCATGATATTGAAATTTGTAAAAAAAGTAACTATGGATGTTAGAGAATACGCTCATCTAGCAATTGAAGGGGTTGACAAGCAAGTTAATACTTAATAGGGCATTAACTTCAAGAACGGGTAAGGAGTAAATTGGTGTAAGCTTTATCTTTTTGTATTCCTCAAAACACTAAAATTAATTATTAGAATTTTTTTAACTAATCTACTGGCCCAAAGTAATATATATATATATATATATATATTTTGATATTATATGCAAAAGAGATACTTTGCTTCTTTTATTTTCATCATGTTATTAGATACATTAATTAACTGGGGCAAAGTGGACTGTTTTATAGCTACAAATGGGAAGAAACTTGATGAGAAGTTTCAAAGTATAGAAGACAAACTACAAGATATGCAAAAAGGCATTCAAAATCCTCAATCGCAAACTCTTCGGCCCTTGGAGTGTTTGAATTTTTCGAACATGTCAATAAATTCCTTTAAAGAAATTGAAGATCAATTAAGGGATAATATGGTATGATAGAAGTTGATAATCCTACAACTTGAACCCTTTCCCACCTAGACCCTTAAGTAATTTATGCATGAAGAGGTGTCAATTAAGTTATAAGGTTCTTGATCACTTACATGGAGCTAAGTATCGAATTCAAAGGTCAATTAAAATGGTATGTATATTCCTTGTATCTCTTATCATATGACCACAACCAAGTAACATTAGAATTGATGAGTTATTCCATTGAATCAAGTATTTGAAATCCAAATTTGAATATGATCAAGAAAGAATTGTGTTCCTACCACTCATAAAAATGTTTGAACAAAGTTTAGCTATAAATTTGATTTTATCCTCAACAATAGGAATATGACACATGTCTCTACTATGTGGAATGCACATGACTTACTATAAGGCACACTTAAGTGATTATATACAATCATTTTTAATGAGTCATTTGCAGGGCACATGATATAGATAAACGCGATTCTATACAATCATTTTAAATGAGTCATATGCATATACATAACATAGTCATATATCATCTTCTTATTGTTGGTTGTAGTTTCACACAACTACCATATTACTTGTTGGAAATTAGTATGAGAATTTAATTTAAATGCAATAATTGGAGATACAAAAATTATGCAATAAATACCATAATAAATGATGGTAATTAATATGAGAATTGTTAAAGCATAATTATGTAATAAAGATTCACTTAATTATTATTTCATAATAAAATTATATCTTATTAATGGAAAGTGTTAACCAATGCCCAAAGGGCATTAATTTATGAAACATTTCAAGAAACTTTTTATGCAAAAAAAAAAAAAAAAAAAAGTCACTATTTTTTGTTATAAATTTTTATATTTATCATAGAAGTTATATCAAATTTTTTTTAAAAAAATTTCTCACTAAGAAATTCCCTTAGGCCACCCTTTATAAATTCATGATTATAATTGTGCAAATAGGCCTTTAACTATATACTAATATGAAAGAGTGTGGGGGGAAGAGAGTGAACATGCAAATGGTTTGAGGAAAAGGTTTAGACTTCTACCACAAGCCAGCTATTTCTATGATCCTGCTGAGTCCCATATTTTCATGATCCATATGTACATATGTAACATGGGTGTGTGCATGTATGTACTTCCAGGATATAAAACACCATCTATTTTGCATTTTGTATATAGTGCTATGAGATTATTAAGTTTTTTATTTTATTTTATTTTATTTTATTTTATGCTTTATTTCAGTCAGATTATATAAAACAAATAACTCTGGAGATCGAAAAACAATAAGAATAAGTCCCCATATGCAGGTAAAAAAAAAATTTCAGAGAACTATGTACATGACTTTACTTACGTATTAATCCACCTTGTTTCTCTCCGTTGTGTTGTGCTTGTTATTTCATGTATCTTTGTGCATTATATACATACACACATACATATTTAATTACTTACTTACATACTTGTTATTATTCATACAAGATATATTACAACAAAAAATTTGTTGCAATAAATTATAGCAACAATATCTTTTTGTTGTAAAAATTTTTTTAATAATAATAAAAATATTTTATTGCAACAAAATGCTATTGCAATGAAATTTTTGTTGCAATAATTTATTGCCACAGACTTTATTGCAATAGCGTGTAATGAATTTGTTTCATTGTAATAGTTGTTTATTACAAAAATTTTGAGTTTATTGCAATAAAATATTTCGTTGCAATAGATTGGGTTAAATATGTGATGTAATTCTCAAGTTTATCAATAAACTTATCAAATAAGGGCTTCCTATTGTAAAGGAAGACTTAGCAGTTAGTTTTATGGATTTTTTTTTTTCTTTCCTTTTTGAATTCAAACTTTAATTTAGCTTTTTATATCATTATCAGTTTATTTGTAAGAAGCACTATTTGCATTTAATAAATGAGAATTGAAGAAGGATAATAAGAATTACAAACAACCCAAAAATTCTCTAGTGTATTTGTTATTTGGAGAACAAGATTTGGACATGCGAATTTGAATTTAGGTGATCAAAATCTAAATATCTTATTTGGATAAAAGGGTCAAGGACTTGGATTTGGCTAATTAAGGAATTTAAACTTTGTCATTCTAGAATTTAAAATAACATCTAACTCAATAGAATTTTAGAAATTCTTGGCCATACTTCAATAGATTTTAGATATTATAATTTCAAATCCTCCAAGGTATAAAATACAACCAAACAAGGAATTTTAAAATTTATGGATTTAGAATCAAGGCATTTCAAATCAATTGATTTTAAATTTAACGAAGTTAAATTACATATTTAGTCCCTAACTTTTTAAGTGTAGTGTCTGTATCAAAAACAAAAGAGTATAGTATCAAAATGGTCTCTGCCGAAAAAAATATTTGTTTAATGCCTCATAAGTGTACTACCTGGACTGTCATGTTAGCCTTACATAATTTAAAATAATTAAAACAAAATCCTCAAAATCTGAAATAGCAACACATGAGCAAAAAAAAACTGACAATAGTGTATATCCAAAATGACCAAATTGTATTAGTTTAGTATGCATGATTAGCCCTTTTTTTAATTAAAAAAATTAAAAAGATTAGCCTTTTTGATAGAAGATAGTTAGATTAGAGATACATTTTTTTTTCTCTTCTTTTAATATGATTATAGAGAAATTAAAATTAAAATTCAACAAGTTAGCACTTCTTAGGGTTTCATTAAACCACTAGGGTTTAAATCCCTACCTGTAAGTATCAAATTATCAAAAACAAAATTATAATTCAATTTACTTATATGTCACCTACCTTGGAATTTTAATTTCTACTCTACTGCTTTTTTCTTACATTGCAACGGCTCTCTCTCTCCCAAAATACTTCACGTTCCACAACCACAAACATCAAGCCCACATTCTAGGACAGGGTCATTGTTAATTTAGAAATGGAAATATTGTACAGTGGCTCTCTTTCTCTTCTAAAATACTTCACAGACCACAAACTTCAAGCCCAAATTCAGTGATACGGCCATTATTCACTTAGTGCTGGAAATCTTGAGGATTTGAATTGGCTTTAATTGCTTGTTTTGGTAGTTATAGGTCTTTGTCCAACATTAAACAGAGTAAAACAGAGTAATACCCTATATCTACAATTGCTATTGCCTACCAAGAGTCTTTTAACTCATGACATTTTCAACTTCTTTTTATAGAAAAAACTTGGATTTAAATCTCCCACCTCTATTTTGTTTAAGTCAAAAAAAAAAAAAATGCATGATTGATTGGCAAGAAAATCATTGAACTTGTAAAGTGAATTATTTAGCGAGGGGTGTGCATGGGTTGGAATAAGTTGAATTTAGGTTTTTTTATTTTTTTAATCCAACTCAACCTTCTTAAGATGATAAATCTCCAATTCAAAGTAGCTCTTTTATTAAGCTTAATAATAAAAATTAGGTTTTCATTCAATTATTTAAGTCCATTATTCAATAAATGATTACATTCTAAACAATTAAGTCTAATGTTCATTCTCAAAAAAAAAAAAAAAAAGTCTAATATTCTAATTTCATTAAGATTAATTCTTAAATTTTTAAAATACTCAAACTTACAAATTAAAAGTAAGTCTTAAAATCCCAAACAAATCAAACTAACAAATTTAAAATACATATATATTTTTTAAACCAATAATAGCATGGGTTGGGTTGGGTTGGGTTGGGTTGGATTGGTTTATACAAGTTAGAAATTTTGTCAACCCAAATTTCAAACTACCCAAGCTTTTTTAAAAAATGGGGTAAATTATAACTTTCCTTAAGGTTCAAGGAAATGATACTCCAAAAGAAACCTTAAGAGAATTGATACTCGTCTCTCTTAAGGTTTAAAAAAATCAACACATTAATCCTTATATTAATAACAGTAACAAAATATTCTAAATTTTGAAAAGATTCCATTGACCAAACCCTAACCAGGCTTAGTGACAAGGAATAATATTTCACTAAAAAAACCTTGCACTAAACATGTTTAGGGTTTGGTCAAGGGAATCTTTTCAAAATTTGGAATATTTTGTTTCTATTATTTATTAACGGATGGGCTAATATGTTGATTTTCTCAAACCTCAAATGAAGGAAGTGTTATTTCTCTTAAGACTTAGGATAGAGTATCATTCCCCAAACCTCAGGAAATTTTGGTAATTTATATATATCTATAAAAATATATAAGGCCTACACCATGTGACCTCGATGATTAACTTCAACTTGCTAAGAAAAATATTCAACAATTAGGTGTGCGCTTTCAACCTACCAATAATAATAATAATAATAATAATAATAATAATAAAACATAGAATCCAAGCCATGAAAAACCAACCTGAAAATTGAAATGTTGTAGGTTGAATGCACACCCCTAATGTTGAGTATTTTCTTAGGAAGTTGAAGTTAATCATCAAGGTCACACAATGTAGGCTTTACATATTTTATAGAAAGAAACCCCTAAAAACTTCTCTAGAGCTATTGGCAACTTCAAATATGGTAACTTATTGATAATGAACTTCAATTTCTAGCCATCATTTATAAACTATTTCATTTACTTGCCTTTTAATTTGAAATTACACTTAGCCTTAGTTTTAGACATTCAGTATGTTTTGAGTTCCAATTAACTTAATTGGTAAAGTTCCACATTGTTCAATAAGAAATCTAGATTTGACACAATAAATATATGCCTTCAATTCATTGCGCCGAGCCCACTATCTCTACTCATGTGAAAAAGGGTATGCCTTTCAAAAAATAATTGAAGAAAAGAATAATGGAAGCCATAACTTATAAAGAACAACAACAATAATAACTCCCAATCGTGCCACCCCTATATATTACATGAGTGCATGTCTTTATATGGGTTATTTGTTTATTCTTGTAGTGTCATGCAGAGTCCAAATCTTCTGTCTCATTTTTCCTACTCCACTCTGTACTCCACCAATAAAAACTTGTCACATGTTCACTTGATAAATTAAATACCACCATTAATTAATAATTGTAGTATTAATAAGTCAATAATGGTAGTATTTAATTAATCAGGTGAACATGTGGTGAGTTTTTATTGGTGAAGTACAAAGTGGAGCAGGAAAAGTGAGACAGAAGATTTGGACTCTGTCATGCATGCATGATCTAATTTTTGATGGATGTTTCCGAAAAAACAGAACTTCGAATTAGTTAAAAAAAATATTTCTCCTTTTATATAAGTGAAGGTTTTGTTTGATGTCACTTTTAACATGTTTAGCAAAAAAAATATACATATATATATATATATATATATCTATATATATTTGAAAGATTAAATTAGAACCCGTTTAATAAGAGATTTTTAATAACGTTGTTTGTATTTTTTAGAAATACGTGTAAGTGAAAAAGTGTATGAAAATACATGTAATATTGTTTAACCACTAAAAACTGTTGTTTAAACAATTATAACAAACAAGCCTTTAGTTTCTAGAACTCATCATGTTTTCTAATGGGGCAATAGCTTTTTTGATAAGCTAAATAATCCTCGGTTAGGAAGGAAAATGCAAAATCAAGGAGGATTCTAGGGGACTAGATAACATTATGTCAACAAATAATAATTCTGAAGTCACAAAATATTTCATAATTGTTGACTTACTTAGTTATTAAGTCTAAATAAGAATTAGTATGAACTTTTTAACTCAACACTATTAAGAAAATAGTTACCACTGCACACCTTTGGTGTGAAGTGCTTGTGAGATGTGGGAGGTAAGAGCTCACGTTCAAGTCTTCAAGAAAAAGTTTCACATATATATACACTTAAGTTAGATTAGAATAGCATTTCTATCTTGTATGTAAAAAAATAAAAAAATAAAATGGTTACGAATTTACGATCTATGGGTCTTAAATTGGCCAAGTTTTGTGATTGTCATTATTATTATTATTATTTTTTTTTTTTGTACTTGAAGATAGAGTTGTTGTCATTATTGATTAGATAGGTTATATACCGTAGGTCGGTAGTTATATGCTTTTGTTCTTGTGTTTATAACAACAAAAGAAGATAAACAAGAATTAATAGCCTTATAATGCTTTTTGCTGAGAATATCCTTTATAATGTTAGTGCAACTTATATTCAACCATCGAATTGATTTTCAATCCACCCATCTCTTGGAGGAACCCACTTCTCTCCTGTTCACAATAGTCTCCCAAGCAGCACAGCGTAACTTATAGATATATTGTATTCGCCAGCTGGAGCTGATAGAGCATTTTTTTTTTTTTTTTTTTGACTTAAACAAAATAGAGGTGGGAGATTTAAATCCAAGTTTTTTCTATAAAAAGAAGCTGAAAATGTCATGAGTTAAAAGACTCTTGGTAGGCAATAGCAATTGTAGATATAGGGTATTACTCTGTTTAATGTTGGACAAAGACCTATAACTACCAAAACAAGCAATTAAAGCCAATTCAAATCCTCAAGATTTCCAGCACTAAGTGAATAATGGCCGTATCACTGAATTTGGGCTTGAAGTTTGTGGTCTGTGAAGTATTTTAGAAGAGAAAGAGAGCCACTGTACAATATTACCATTTCTAAATTAACAATGACCCTGTCCTAGAATGTGGGCTTGATGTTTGTGGTTGTGGAACGTGAAGTATTTTGGGAGAGAAAGAGAGCCGTTGCACAATGTAAGAAAAAAGCAGTAGAGTAGAAATTAAAATTCCAAGGTAGGTGACATATAAGTAAATTGAATTATAATTTTGTTTTTGATAATTTGATACTTACAGGTAGGGATTTAAACCCTAGTGGTTTAATGAAACCCTAAGAAGTGCTAACTTGTTGAATTTTAATTTTAATTTCTCTATAATCATATTAAAAGAAGAGAAAAAAAAATGTTTCTCTAATCTAACTATCTTCTATCAAAAAGGCTAATCTTTTTAATTTTTTTAATTAAAAAAAGGGCTAATCATGCATACTAAACTAATACAATTTGGTCATTTTGGATATACATTATTGTCAGTTTTTTTAAGACCTTCTCCCCTCTCTCTGTATATATGTGTTAGCCTTACATGATTTATTTTGGGATTATGCTAATGATCTAAAGGGTCGTTTCAAATGTAACTATTGTAAACATGAATTCCCTGGAGGTGCATCAAGGATTAAATCACACTTGGCTGGAGTCAAAGGGCGTGATATTGTTATATGTGATGTTGTGCCTGAAGATGTACAAAAAGAAGCTTATAAAGCAACACAAGAGACTAACAAAAAACTTAAAAATGCATCAACCTCAAGCATTGATAAGGAGGGTACACTCGCCTCAACTTGAATTTCAACAATTCAGAAGGAAAAATTTGTCACACAAGTCATTATCTCATCCCAACTCTAGACATAGTTGTTCATTCATAACAAAACCACAGTTTTAGTTTAACACTTAAAAAGAAATTCACACTAATTTCTCTTCTATAGAGAAATGAAGAATATATGGCTGAAATTGTACTTGATGATGTTGTGGATGGACTAGTAACCAAAGCGTTTTCACTTGCCACTGAGCATATCATTTTTGAGTGGGGTTTCAAGGAGGAGTTTAAAAATCTTCTTGACACACTATACAAGATTAAAGTTGTGCTACATCAGAAGAGGCAAGTAAATGATGAGTTTGTGGGGATTTGGTTAACGGAGCTTAGAAATGTAGCTTATGAAGTTGATAATGTGCTAGACGAGTTTGACTATGAGATAATTTGGCAAAAGGTAAAATTTCAAAACCAAATGATAGATCAAGTACGTAGCTCTTCATTCTGCAGTCACGATAAAGTTAAGACCATCAAACAATCACTGGATAAACTTGTGAATGATGTAGCTGGTTTTGGTCTTAAAACAGAGTCATTGAAGTCAATCATCAAGATTAGGTTGGACAAGAATGAGGATTCATTTCTCAATGATTCAGAAGTTGTGGGAAGAGAATTTGATGTTTTAAAGATACTGAACGAACTTATTAGTTCAAGCAATCAACAAGTTATATCTGTTCTTCCTATTGTGGGTATGGCAGGTCTTGGAAAGACAACTTTAGCAAAAGTATTGTATAACCATGAAGAAATAAAGAAACACTTTGATGTGCTAAAATGGGTACATGTTAGTGAAAATTTTGATGAAAAAATTTCAAGCGCGATTCTTGAATCTTTCGAAATATACTTGACTCATTCAAGAAGTACGAAATATTTTCTTGTACTTGATGATGTTTGGATTGAAGACCGTGATGAATGGGATATTTTAAGGAGTCGCTTGGAAGGCATTAATACAAATATTAGAACTAATATTATTGTAACAACGCGTAGCCACAAAGTTGCACAAATTATGGGGACACTTGCTCCACATCACTTGGAAAAATTATCAAAAGATGATTGTTGGACTATATTCAAAAAAAGAGCATTTGCAGATGAAGGAAAATCACTAACTTTTGATTTGGAGGCTAGTGGAAGGGAGATTGCTAAAAGATGTGGAGGAGTTCCATTAGTTGCAAGAGTTGTAGGGGGAACAATGTGCTTTAAATGTGATAAAAACGAATGGTTAGCAATTCAAAAGGATAAAATTTGGTACTTGTTGGATGATAATAATAATGATATCTTTTCAGTGCTAAAGTTATGCTTTGATCATCTTCCAATACCATCTTTGAAACAATGTTTTGCATATTGTGCGATTTTCCCTAAAGATTATGACATTGAAAAGGAAGAAGTAATTCAATATTGGATGGCTGAAGGGTTCCTTGAACCAGCTAAAGAAGCTAATATGGTGATGGAGGATATTGGCAACTTGTATTTCAATATTTTGTTGGCCACTTCCTTTTTCCAAAATGCCAGAAAGGATGCCTATGGTAATATTATTAGTTGCAAAATGCATGATTTGGTGCATGATTTTGCCCTCTCAATTTCAAAATCGGGAACTCTTATTTTGGAGAGAGATTCAATGGACAATATTGGTAATGTACAACATTTATTTGTCCGATCCGATGGCAAAATAACACAAGGAACTTCATTTAGTGGAGAATGTTTCATAAAATTGCGCACATTAATTTCAAAAAATTTCGACTTTGAGGACATGCTATCAAATTTTAAATTTTTGCGTATTTTAAAATTATTTGAGGATAGAGATAATATAATGGAGTTGCTAGATTCAATTGAGCAATTAATACATTTGAGACTTCTTCATATCTCACACACTCAAATTGAGGAATTACCAAAATCCATCACCAAACTCTACAATTTGCAAACTTTAATAATTGAATGCCCTATGGAAGAGCTTCCAGAAGACCTAAGCAATTTAATTAACTTAAGACATATTCATATTTTTAATTGTATCGATGATTTTATTTTAGGAGCACCTAAAAATGTGGGGCGGTTGACTTGCCTTCAAACGTTGCAACGGTTTGAAGTGGGTCCAGATGAAGGTTATCGAATTAAAGAATTGGGATGTTTGAAGAATCTCAAAGGAGAAATAATAATAAGGAATCTAGGGTACGTGAAAGATGAGGAAGAAGCCAAAAGTGCAGAATTAAAAGAAAAGGAAATATTCAACTTGGGATTATACTGGAGTTCTGACGGAGAAGAGGACATGTATGATGAAGATGAAAAGGTGTTGGAAAGGCCTCCAGCCTCACCCAAATTTGAAAAGCTTAACAATCGATGAGTATAGAGGAAAGAAATTCCCATCATGGGTTGGTTTGTCTTCGCTATATCACAATTTGATTCAGATCACTTTATATTGTTGTACGGAATGTGAAGAAGTTCCCACCCTGGGGCAATTACCCTGTCTTAGGGTTCTTGAAATAACAACAATGGAGGAGTTAAGAAGTATAGGAAGTGAGTTTTACAGTCACAGTGATGGGAGTGGCAGAAATACTACTACATTATTTCCGGCATTGAGAAAGCTCACATGGCACAATATGAAAAATCTAGAGGAGTGGACGGATGCAAAGGAGTTGACAAGCGCAGGTGAGGTGTTGGTGTTTCCTTGCCTTGAGGAGTTGACAATTACATGCTTATTTCAACTGAGAGATTTACCAGACTCACTGTACACCTGCACTTCCCTTCAGAAGTTAAGAAGTATCGGAATGTCATGAGCTGAGGTATTTGCCAGGTGTCCCGTCCATAATATTTGGAGAACAGTGTTATGCGCCTCTTACTTCCTCCATTCACCCCTCCCTCCAAAAGCTCCAATTGTGTGACTCACCCCGCTCTCTCCTGGACCAAATTCAATACTTCACTGCCCTTAAAATTCTATGGATAGAGAGATTTTATGAGATGGTAGCTTTGCCAGAGTGGTTGGGCAATCTTTCCTCTCTTCAAAAGTTGTATATTGTGGATTGCAATCGCTTGGTGCATCTGCCCACCGAGGAAGCCATGCGACGCCTCACCCAATTGAAAATGCTGGAGATTTATCGTTGCCCCAATTTGGAAGACAATGAGCGGTCCAAGATTGACCACATTCCATTTGTCAACATCAAGGATAGTGGGTAAGTTTATTCATACAATTTATTAGGTTGATCGATCTTGGCATAAAATTAATCTCACCAACCACTCTAGTAACACTTGAAAAATCCAACTCTTCTTTTTCTGTTTATGAAATCATTTGAGAAAAGAAGAGTCTAATTAAAATTTTTGTAATGGCTACCAATTGGCTGGCTGCTATTCAAATTTTTTTCTGATTTTTACCTATTGTCTTGCTGCTATCGAATTTCTGTTTGCTAGCCTATTTCTTTCTGCAAAATTTTCGAATCTGAATTTTTTTGGACATTGGGAAATTTTGAATATTGAATTCATCACTATTAGAGCCTTCTTTATGTCCACATAATCATTATTTTGCTCAGTATTTTGATACTGTAAGAGTTCATGGATCAGTTCTTTTACTTAGGGCTGTCTAAAACTTGACAGTAGATTTTGTTGATTTGCACTGGGTTGTAATTGCTCTGTTTATGAGGGTGAATTTATTGTGGGAAAATGGAGTTTAGTTGCATAAGAATGAGAAATTGAGCAGGTGAAGGTCTTGCTGATTTTTCATTTTCTGTTTGGGTTGGGGGGTTTAGTTTTATTGGAGTGACCTGGAAATTATTTGATCCCCAGTCCTACTAGTGCAAGCAAAATTAAAATTAAAATTTCAAACAGCACTGAAGGTGTTGATGGTTCTAATATATGGTTTTTACCTTTTGAAGGGAGCCATATTACTCTGATTTCTATGGCTAACTCAGGAAGCTGGCAAGACGTTTGCGTCTAATTTACTTGATGACAACTGATGCCAAGGCACTTCAGGTTTTCTTTCTCTTACCATTTGAATTATATGTATATAATTTATTTCATAATTGGTCATTTACCAAACCCAATTCAGTTAAATGCTCAGTAAGTCTACTCATACTACCCTATATCCTCTTCTATTCTCTTATATTCTTAATGGGTGAGTTCAATGATTCATAATTGTTCCTGGTATGAATACTTAATTGGATGCCATTGATGAAATATATAAATGTTGCAATTTGGTTTAATGTCTTTTGAAATAAATAGTTGACATTAATCTCATCAACCATTGTGGCAACAGTTGAAAAATTCTACTCTTCTTCTTCAAAATTTGAAATCATCTGCAATCATTTGCAAAAAGTCACTAAAAGCATAATGTAATTAAAATTTTTGTGATTACTGCCATTTGGCTTGGGTCTACTTAAATTTTTGTCTCAACAAATTATCACAAACACTTAAAAAGTTGCCAAAAGTATAGTAATTAAAAAAAAAAAAAAAAATTTCCTGATTTTTAGCAATTGTCTTGCTTCTTTTCAAATTTCTGTTTACCAGCCTATTTTCTTTCATCAAATTATTACCTATTAATTTTTCAAAATTGAAAAATTCTGGAAATTTGGAAATTACAAATATTGGATTTATGACTATTAGAGCCTGAAGTCCACATGATCATTCTTGGTCTCAGCATTGTTGGGTGCTGACACCTACATGTCCAGCCCACCCTTTTGCTTAGCTCATTAAATGAAATGAAGAAGTGATGTTAAACTTGTGGGACACGTTGAAGGAAGAAAAGAAGAAAAGGATGAAGAAATATAAAGTAAGGCCATTCGGCCATTTGGAGAAGGGTGAAGAAAAGAAGTGAAGTCCCAGAGTGTGAGGACTGGTGCAGTCTTGAAGAACTGCGTGAGTGAGAGCAAGCAAAAGAGGAGAAAAATAGAGAGGGTAAGAGAAAATTGTGAGAGATACACAGTGAGGAAGAGAGCAGTGAGTGAAAAGAAAAATAGAGTTTTTTTTTGCTCAAGTTGTATCTTTAAGTATTGTTATCTCTATTTAATATAGTGAAATTATTCGAAGTTTGTCCCGTAATTTTTTCCTTCAAGGAGAAAGGGTTTCCACGTAAATCTTTGTGTTCTTGTGTGGTTGTGCTTCTGTTGTGCTTGCTGAAATTTATTCACAATTATATAGAATTTTTCCCAACAAGCATTACTTGAAATCTTCACTAATTGGTGTCAAATAGCCTCACCTGGTTTCTTGAACTGATACTGTAATAGTTCATGGATCAGTTCTTGGCAATAGCTTTTGTTGATTTGGGCTGGGTAATAATGACTATATTTATAAGGGCGAATTTATTGTTGGAAAAAGAGTTGAGTTTTACTGGTCCATGAAGTTATGTGATTTCCTGTTCTACTTGTGCAAGCAAAGTTTAACTCACTTTCATATAAAGTTTCAGACAGCACTGAAGGTGTTTTATCATTCTAATATATTTCTATTTATGTTTTTTTTTTTAACATTTTGAAGGGACCTGCCACAATTAGAATTTTAAGGCTAACTCATGAAGCTCAGAAGATGTTTGTCTGGGAAATAACCAACTTGATTAGAACTGATGCCAAGGTACTTAAATATATATGTTTTCTCTTTACCATTTGGGATTTGTATATATAATTTAATTCAAACTGGTGTTTTACTAGTTACCTTTGAATAAGCAATGCTTGTCTTTAGAGTGTTGTCTTTATCTCTTGATACCAACGTGAACGTAAATTATGATTTAAGGAGGAGGTTTTATTTGCTAATTTCTAAATTTCTCAGTCATGCTGGCAATTAAGACTAAAATGAATATTTGTCTCAAAAAAAAAAAGAAATAAAGACTAAAATGAATATTTAGTGTTAAGAAATTGTGGATTTGGTGGATTAATTAAGAAATAAGAATTGTAGTTTGTGCATCTGTCATGAGTCATGACCCATGAAAGAATTTTGTGCTGCCAGGGACAACAGAACTGAAAATACAGAGCTCTTCTAGAGAGAGAGAGAGAGAGATAACGTGCCCCTTTCATTCTCATCTCTGGTGAGTTTCAATTACATCCTGAGACTGGTTGCTTCTTTGTTCCTATTTTATAATTTATTTTTATCTTTTTCATTTTTGATTTAGATATGAATATATTGTTCCTCTTTTCATTGTTGGTTTTAGATCCACTGCTGTTAATCTACTGATCGCGGACTAGTACTTTTTCAATTCTCTTTCTCTTATTCTTCCCAACATTGACTGCATCTACCTAGCTGCAAGCTACTCCTAATTCAGTAAGTTCTCTTTGCCTCTTTGACACGTATCTATGCTATTGACTTTTTTTTTTTTTTTTTTTTTTTTTTTTTTTTTTTTTTAATGTTTGAAAAAATAGTTTATTAACTCAACCAAAGGAGATAGCATTGAATATTGCATTTATCAGGTTCAAACCACTGCCAAAACAGAAAATTAAAAAATGAAATTAACAACACAAACTTCGTTCTTAAAAAAGTAAGAAGTTTTAAAACAAGGACAATACAAATGAACACTCATGTGAAGGAATCTTTTCTCAGTTGCACAACCCTATCTTTAGCTTGGTAGGTGAGAGTCAAGAGAGGAGTGAAGTATTTATGGGTGGGTTTGGAAACATTCTTCCATTTGAAACCTTCGAATTCCTCTGAGAGTATCACAAGTTCATTACTTGTTTGCCAACAATTATCAAGTAGCAAAAGAGGTGGGGTGGAACAAAAATCGTTATTTTTTTCCCTACAATTATCAATTTCAAATGATGTTATTTTTTGTTTATTATATGGAAATAAAATCTAATAATTCAAATTATAGACAAATATCAACATTTCTATTGGCAAATAAGAGGTTATGCCATGGTTCCTTACTTCGACTGGATACAAATATTAGATATAAAAAATTTCAAGATCATAATATAAGGTACGTGTTTATATGTTTAATTTCAAGATTTTTGTACAAATATAATACAGAAAACGTTTAGTACGTGTTCAATATGTTTAATTATAAAAAACTTGTATTTTTCAGAGTATTTTTTATTTTTATGGAAAATGGGAGTTTTATTTAAGATATATTTATATTTATGTACGATATGCGATATAGTATGCATACTTTACTAACTATGGTTTCCAGTGTTTTGACCCACGGTTAAAATCTGTCATGTTTGTACAGGAATTCCTTTTTGGCTGGCAAATGGGAAGATCATACTGGTAGACATTTATGGTAACAGAGTCCTTGCAGGCTGCCATATTAATTGTAGTTGGAAATCTTCTAAAATTTTCAAGATAGGAATGAATATAACCTTATAGAATCCAAAAATGATAGGCGTGTAACATGTTAGGCTCAACGACTATGGCATTCACTAAGTTCTGATGTCCAGTTGTCCACATATCATAATTTTCAAGTCTGGAACCCAATTTTAGAAATACAAATAAAAAAATAAAAGACCTTTATATTCTTACATTATATTTGCAATGTGTAACACACAAAATGTAGCAAATGTTATACACATTTGCAAAAAAGTGTACAATATTTAGTATTTACCACCTTTTGCAAATGTGTACAACATTTGTCACTTTTTGTGTGTTTACAATGTAAATTTACAATGTACCACACAATGTAAAAGAAGAATTTTCCAAAAATAAATAACCATCTTCTCTCTGCAAAGTGGTAAATTGGTGGCTGCTTGTTTTAATAATTGAGAGAGGGAAAAAAATTTAGCTAAGTTTCACACTCGTTGGCATTTAGCTATTATAGAGGGAGAGACTAAAGGAAAACACTTGGATCGACCATTACAAACTTTCGTTTTCACATGAATTGAAAACACTAGTGAAGTCAATACAATTACATATATGTAACGTAAATTGCTGCTGTTGTTTAATTAATTTAAAGAGTCAAATACCAGTCAAGCCATCAAATTTGAATGCAACTGCAATTTCTTTATATATATATATATATATATATTGTATCAGCAAATTGGAGTTATAATTACTTCCTTCTAACTACATAAAATTAATGTCTGCACGGGTTTTAAAAATTAACAATAAGTTTCTTTACTATTACTTCTTTTCTTTATCCTACTCTTCAGAATTCCCAAATTTTAGCTCTCCTCCTCTTGTTGCATCTATCTGTTTGCAAAAAAATAGAGTCATGTATTTCATGCATATATTTTATTTTGGTAACATGTCTTTCATGCTATTGGTTTTATATTATCTTGTCTAAATAAATGGTTTAAATAATTTGATGTCTACCACTATACAGATCCAATTTTATATTTAGCCTCTGATATAACCAAAAGAGCCACCTTTTTTGTTTATTTTATTGTACATGCATGCTCAGATCGAGTCATTACAAAATGTAGGAATTAAGAGTAGTAACAATTGTTGAGCTTCTTGAGAACTGATGCAGAGATTAGGTAATTAGGATTACTATTAATATATCATATGATATCAATGATTGAATATAATATTTGATAATGTATTTATTTTTTATATGATCTGAACAATCTCTTTCTCCATATATTTTTTTTGAGAAACAGAGAAATAAACTAATTATTTAATATTATTAAAGAAATAGAATAAACTTATTTTTATTCTTTCTACCTCTATTTTGTTTAATTTATATTTGATTATGATACTGTATTTTTTATGTCTATGATTTCTGTAACCCATAGTTAGCAGCACTTGACAATTCTTTTCATGTTACTGTCACCAGTAATTTCTTTTTTATCAGCAGATACTTTTCCAATGTCAAGGTTGCTTCACGATTGTTTGGTGCCGGGGTAACTTTTTATCTCTTCAAGAACTGAAGTTTAGGAACAAGAGTGCTACTACCTACCAGCAAAGCAGGTGGTGCATTCCCTTTCCATGAAAAGCTAAATGAAGAACTAAAGCTTGAATTGGTTCCAAATTTCCAATCTAATTGTTTCATTGAAATTTGTGAGTTGTAGGAATCTCTTCTTCTTTTCATTTGATGTCTCTCTTCTAACAAAACCTAATATGATTCCTTTTGATTCTTTTTCCTTCTTTCCATTTCATATATTATTATTATTATTAGTAGTAGTAGTAGTAGTAAATTTTTTGTTTGTATACAGTATACTATATTTAGATTTTGGTCATCCCTCATTTCCCAATTAGAGTAGTCATGCACTTCAGCACAGAGTGGTCCCAAATATCCGGATAAACATCTGATTCCTATTTTAAGCTCAAAATAATCTTAAATTCGTATTTCCTCTCAAAGGTCCTTTTTTTTTTTTCCAACATTTCATTTTGGAATAAACTAGTTCTTTTTACAATTAATTTACCATATTTCTTATGCACTTATTTTAAAGCAGTTTCCCTTCAATTTTTGTGTCAAATTTGTCTCTATGTGCTGCAACATTTTCTGCTGCATAGCAAATTAGCTTCAAATTTTTGTTTCAAACTATTCCCTCAAGTTTTTTTGGTTTTATTTTACATAGGAAATTCAGGTGTACTTGTTACTTTTGCATTGTCTTCACTATAATGTTTTGACTTGTTAGTTTTCTAATAATAATGGCTCTTATCAAATATTAAGAAACAGCATTTTGTATATGCTTTTGTCATGTTCTAATTTCATTTTAAAAATGAAAAGCTAGAACCTTATGCTTTCTCAGTCTCTCTATATATCCACCACTAGCTATCACATCTGCTGCATATGTTTATTTGAGGACTCAATATGCCTTCTAATTGCATCCAGGAAACAGCTATAAAGTTCAGATATATGCTTATGTGCACAAATGCATGTATTCCAGAACCATGCAAGAATCCATAAGCCAATGCTTGAGCATCATTCGTCTGTCTTAAATTTCTCTGCTATAGGAGATAAAAGGAGCAACAAAACAAACATATATCTGATGGCATAAATACATTATGACAATGGCTCTACTTGACTGCATGCAAAGATATGGTGACAATACTAAAAACTCCTACCAGTCCCTCTTTGAAGCTTCTCCAAGGTAATTCCAATCATGCCATCATGGTTTAAGCATCCTACATAAACTAGTTCTTTTACTCTACCAACAACAACACAATTAAAATCTCACACTAGGGAGAAATTCTCTTGTAATATAAAAGGAAAAGTAAAAGAATCTGTCTTCTCTCTTGTCAATTACATGTCAATAGTGAAAAATAGGCTATTATATATGTGGATGGCCTAATCTTCTATCTCCTCTTCATTTACTTGAACAAACTATAATAACATTTTTGAAAATCACATAACCAAATAGTGAGAATATCTTCTACAGTAATTGGAGAACCTATCATTCATACATGAGCAATACATTTGCAAGAAGCCACAATATTTGCTTATGGTGTAACTGGCTCATTGCGTTAACGAATACCAATGATTTTTCATTGTCCCAATCAGAGGTCATGTAGTTTAGCACAAAAGGGTCTATGATTTCCATGTTCCTTTGATTAAGATAAACCTTTGATACATCCTGTTCTAAGGTCAAAATCATTTAAAACTAGTATGTTCTCTCAAACCTCTTGTTAGTTGTTTCGCTTTGAAGTTTTGCTTTGAAGTTGACTAATTATTCATGATTTGTTCTCTACTCAGCTTATTCCTGGGTTAATGATATCCAAAGAGTTTTATGTCAAACCATTCATTCATATTCATTTAACATATTTTACTGCATAGCTTTGTGTATTTTCAAATTTTAGCTCTATTTTATTGTGGTTCTTCCATGATGGTTGGATTTCTTTTTGTATATCAAATATTTCTCAGAAATTAAGTTTTTAGGATTTCATTTGAATTATCACATCCATGTATGTTTTCATATTCTTTATTAATATTCAATTCTGATCTGCTTGTTACAGTTGTGCTATCTTCATTGAAAATTTTGTAGCACTAAAGTTGCTGTGAATGAGACAAGAAAATTTTAGAGAAATTCTCTACAAAACCAGATGCTTTCAAGTCGAAATCAAATTCAACTCCAATTTTGATGGAATTTCTTAATGAAGAGAGCTTCGTGTTGATTGGTGATTGGTGTTACTTGAAATTCCTCCGTTTGCATGGAGCTAAAGCCCACATGGTGGGATCTTTTCTTCTTTTTACTGTTGGTATTTTAGTGTGATAAATATTTGTTGTAATCCAAGAACGGCATGTTTTTGTTGTCTCGGTAGCTGGCATTTGTTCTAGAGAAGATTGTTGTAAACCCATATTCTATAGTGAAAGATTTTACTGGACTAGGTTCTGTGGTTTTTCCCTTCTCATTGAAGGGTTTTCCACTTAAAAATTTAGTATCTTGATTATGGATTGTTGCTGAATTTTTCATTTATATTTGTTATTGTGCTTTGCTAATTTATCTGAAATATCCATTAAATTTGCACAAAGAGGGAAAAAGGAAATAATTATGTGTTGCGTTAATTGGCTATTATGATGCATATGTGGTATAGGAAATATTTTTCAACCAAATGCAAGAGGAAATTTTTTTTTTTAAATGTCTTACTGCCTTCACTTCAATGTCACTCCTCCATGCCTCCATTTGAATTTTGAGTTACCATTTTGTTTGCATTTGAAAGATAAACTTATAAAAGGATCATTAGAACTTTTGGCTTCCATGATGTAGGCAACTGAACAAGGACTCTTTGTGTTATCATAATGCATGCTTCTTGGTGAAGTGAACCTAGTGAGAATCATCATAGTTTGTGACTTTGTTCCATTTCCATCTGAATAAGGACACATACTTTGCCCTCATTTCATTCCTTCTTTCTTTATCAGTTAGTTGGTTTTTGTTTTTAATTTCTTGCATATGGGGACTTATTCTTATTGCTTGTAGGTTTCTGAGAAAGAGCTTGCACTACACACATCTTCTGACTTATTATTTGTAGATAATCTGACTGAAATAAGGCATGAAAAAAAAATCTTAAATCTCATCGCACTATATACAAGATGCAAAATAGGAAAAAGATATTTGATGGTTTTTTATACTCTAGAAGTAGACATACACATCCATGTACATATGGATCATGATAATATTTATAACTGAATCATAAATCTTTTTCTCAAACTTTACAGCTGATTTTTTGACTAGATTTTTCTCTAGGAAAAGTTTAGCAGTTAGTTTTTTGGATTTTTTTTTTCCCCTTTTTGAATTTGAATTATAGGTTAGCATATTTTATCAATATCAGTTTATTTGTAATCCAATTGAGAAGCATTATTTGCATTTAATAAATGAGAATTGAAGTCTAATCCAAAAAAAAAAAAAAAATGAGAATTGAAGAAGGATAATAAGAATTACGACCCAAAAAAATAACTTGTTTGGATAAAAGGGTCAAGGACTTGGATTCGACTAAATTGACCCCAAAAAAAAAAAAAAAAAAAAAAAAAAAAAAAAAAGCCCTCAAGTCTGCTTGGGATGTGTATTTCACTTGGGTATGGATTATGAATTATGGACTTCGGACTTGGCATGGCAAATTGATAGACAGGCTATAGGAGAAAGAACAATTTCTCAATTTGGGCTTTGGTTATAATGCAATCCAATCCCATCCACTCTCACATTTACTGGGTCACACATAACTTATGTGTGACATAAGCCACAGCCCTCATACCGTTTCGAAACTTGCCATCAATCATTCGGACCGTTTCGTCCACAAACGCTGGGATTCATGGTTCGAAATTGAGGAGGATGGAGAAAAGAGATGAAAATCAAAAGAGTGTAACTCGTACACAAGGATTCTATAGGTACCAACCAAAAACAATATTTTTTTTTTTTTGGGGGTTTTTAAGATGGTTTCGTCAAATGGGTATACCGATTTTGTTTAAAAGACGTGATTTTTTCTGTTGGGTTTTGGTTCTTTCTTGTATTAACTTTGTATTTCTATTGTAATGGGTCCTAAGAACAAGAAAATGACTTGGTTGAGATATAAGTTTATGTTTGTATCAATGTTATTATGCCTCATAATATGGCAGAAATGTGAAAATTGCACACATTCAGATTGTACTATGGATGGAATGTGATTTGTTTGGTTGTTCAGTACTCATTTTGTTGTATGTTAAGCCATATCAGATGGTTGGGAAAAGAGTTGAGAGCAAGGTGTGACCCATGGAATTTAGGACAACTGACACCTAATCTTGTGGGGTCCACCCTCTTGTGAGGGAGAAGATGTATGCAACAGAAACCGGTATACCCTCTCCTTCCCAAAGGTAGGGCTTTAGTCTCTGGTTGTAGGCCTTGAGGCAACGTAAGTTCTATGGTTCACTTACTCACAAGATATTACTTTCTGACATATTAATTCAATTTCTTATATATTTATTCAAGTTTTGAGTCCCCTGCATGTCAATATTTTGTATCTGTTTCCTTTTTCTTGGTTTTATATGTGTAGGACAAAATGGTAGAGAAGAAGATTAGTCTCTTGATGACCCATCATGAATGACTAGTTGGATCAATGAGCCGGTAGAAAATCTACATGTGATCTATGTTTGATGAAATTATAATTTGAACAGAAAAATAATGACACTTGAAAATAATTTCTTGTTTTAAGATTAATTTCTTGTATTACATCTAAAAATTTTGTAGACAATATTTGGCATGATATCTATCTCATCCCAATGAGGGGGACCCAAAAAAGAAGATAAAAAGATTAAACAATAACGATTAAATCTCTTTGCGATTGAGTATGAAGTTGAAGCAAAATTCAATTGTTAAATGAATTCCTGATGCAATTATTCGGCTGTATTAGAAATCAATCACTTGGTATCTTTTCTCCTTCCACCTTTCTCACACATGGAATTGTAACTACTACTTGATCAAGCGTTACTAAAAAGGGCACAAGGTGTAGTGTATATCTTTCCTCTCACTTTACCCTGTTTGAATGCTATGTTATTTGGTTGTTGAGGATACTAACCAAAAAGATCACATAGGTTCTACTTGGTGTAATGCTTTTTGAAACATTAGACAATTAATGACTAACCATGTCCTTCTATGACCTGAAACTTTAGCTCTGCTAATTGCGTATTCAACTTTTTGTCAATTGTAGCTAGTCCTTTGCATTAGGGGTGTAATCGGTCCAGTTCAGCCTGTTTTTTAATGTTTGGCCAACTGAAACCGAATATTTCGGTTTGTGAAATTCTCAACCAAAACCAATTGAAATTATTGGGAATCAGTTGGTTTCGGTTTCATTTTAGTTTCAGTCGATTTCAATTAGTTTTCGGTTTTTGGGCCTTGGGTTTGGGCCGGTTAGGGAGAGAGAGAGAGAGTTGGTGAACAAAGCAATAAAGACAGAGAAACTGAGAAAGAAAAGGGAAGAATCATACCGTCACCATGAGAATGGAATCATCGATGATCAGGCCGAAGTGGGAGGCAGAGGCCGACGTGTGGAGGTCGACAACAAAGGCAATTTCAGTATGAGTGAGAGTTTAGGTGTGGAGGCTGTCTGCATCTGAGAATGAGAGTGAGAATAAGAGTGAAACATGTGGGTGTGGGGAACGAAGGGTAATTGGTAGGGTTTTCTAATTAAATTAGTTGAAGTTTAATTAGTTTAATTAGATATTTAATTAGTTTAATTTTAGTTAGTTAATCTAATGGGTTAATGCCTTAATCTTAATGGGTTTTAAATAGCAATGTTTATAAAATAAAATGAAAGGCCAGAGGCCTAAATTTTTATAAAATAAAATGAAAATGCAGGCGACCGAAAAGCTTAAGGCCCAATGTTTGCAACTTTGCAAAGCCCAGAACGTGTATTATATATATATATATAATATATATAATATATAAAACTATAATATAAATTATATAATGATATAATTCGGTTCGGTTTCGACCAATTTAGTGCATATACACCTGACATTGAAACCGAAACCTAAAATTTCAGTTTTTAAAAAATGAAACCGAAACCAAAACACACTGAAACTTAACCAAAATTTTGGCAACTGTTCGGTCGGTTTCTAGCAATTTTTTCAATTTCTCGGCTTTGTGCACACCCTTACTTTGCATGAGATAGAATGAGATGAAAGAGCCTTGGAGGCCTCTATTTGGATCTTCTCAAGGTTGCTTTGAGTATACTTTTTTTTCCCTTATAATTATATTGTTTTCATGTGTTGGCTTTTGAGACAATATCTATTGCTTCCAACTGTTGGAACAATTTATTATAATCACAAGCCAACAAAAGTTTATTAAAGTTGCAATTTCTCTCAAATTTTCCCATGTTCTCCTCTTTTATTGAATTCACTCTTTTTTTTTTCCCCCTTTTTTTTAACGTAGTTGAAAATCACAGAACCAAATAATTAGAATACCTTCTACAGTAAGTCAATAACTTGAGAACCTATTGTTTATACATGAGCTGTACATTTGCAAGAAGCCACAATATCTGCTTATGGTGTAACTAGCTCATTGCGTGAACAAATACCAGTGACCTTCATTGTCCCAATCAAAGGTCATGTAGTTTAGTACAAAAGGTTCTAAGATTTCCATGTTCCTTTCATTAAGATAAACCCTTGATACATCTTGTTCTAAGGTCAAAATCATTTAAAATTGGTATGTTCTCTCAAACCTTTTGTTTGCTGTTTTACCTTGAAGTTGACTAACTATTCATGATTTGTTCTCTACTTTGCTTATTCTTGGGTTAATGATATCCAAAGAGTTTTATGTCAAACCATTAATTCATATTTATTTAACATATTTTGCTGCATAGCTTTTGTGTATCTTCAAATTTTAGCTCTAGTTTATTGTGGTTCTTCCATTATGGTTAGATTTCTTTTTGCATATCAAATATTCTCAAAAACTAAGAAAGTTTTTAGGATTTCATTCGAATTATTGCATTCACTTATGTTTTCATATTCTTTGTTAATATTCAACTCTGATCTGCTTGTTATAGTTGCACTATCTTCTTTGAAAATTTTGCAATACTAAAGTTGCTGTGTATGGTAGAGGAAGATTCTAGAAAAAATTTCTACAAAACTAGATACTTTCAAGCCAAAATTGGAAGGTCGTTTCAACTTCAATTTTGATGAAATTTCCTAATGAAGAGAGCTTCGCGTTGGCTAGTGACTAGTGTTGTTACTTGAATTTCCTCTCCATTTGCTTGGATGCTAAAGCTCACTTGGTGGGATCTTTTCTTCTTTTTATTGTTGGTATCTTAGTGTGATCAATATTTGTTGTGATCCAAGAATGACATGTTTTTGTTGTCTTTGTAGCTGATAATGTTTGTTTTAGAGAAGATTGTTGTAAACCCATATTCTATAGTGGAAGATTTTACTAGACTAGGTCATATGGTTTTTCCCTTCTCATTGAAGAGTTTTCCACATAAAAAATTTGTGTCTTGATTGTTGGTTGTTGCTGATTTTTTTTTTTTTTTTTAATTTTTATTGTGCTTAGCTAATTTATTTGAAATATCCATTGAATTCATGGGCGGTTCCACATGAAGCCGAGGGGGTTTCAAATGAACCCCTTAAGCTGGCCCCAAAAAAAATTATAATATAAATCTTTTTTTTCCTTTTTTGACCCCTAAAATAAAATTTTGAACACCATAACTCTAAAATTTTGTTATACACAATTGAAATAAGCTTGAATTTGATGCTCTTAACAATATCTTGGCACCACTGTACACCCTTGGTGCGATGATCACTCCATAAGTATAAGTGCTTGTGGGGTGTTGGGGGGGGGGGCAGGGGGGGAAGAAGGGCCGAGGTTTAAGTCTTTAGGAGGAAACTTCACACATATATATACTTAGATTAGGCTAGAGTAGAATTTCTATCTTGTATAATAATAATAATAATAATAATAATAATAATAAACAATATCTTGGCATTTTTAAACACACAAAAAAAAAAGTCCAATAACAAACTAATTTGATCTAAAATTTGAAGGTTAAAAAAAAAAAGAAAAAAAAAAGAAAAGCCCAACAACAATAGTATAAATTTGTTAATCTTAATTCTTAAACCTTATAAAAAGCCCATTTAGATCTTAAAAAATGAGCAAAACTACACTATTGGTCCCTCAAGTTAACCATGTATGGTTATGTATATTGAAAAAAATGTAACTAGTAGGATTAATAAGTAAATAAATGATTGTTTGGCTATGTATATTGAAAAAAATGTAACTAGTACGATTGATAATGAAGATATCATGCAACGATTTCAAAATATGAAACCTTAAAAGGTAATTATACAACTTCATAAATTTGGGGGTTTTTATTTTTTTGTGATGTCAATATATTTAAGTTCACTTTTGTTTTAAATTTGATCTAATCTATGTTTCTCATTGAACCCCCTAGAAAATAATTCTAGAGCGGCCACTGATTGAATTTGCACAAAGAGGGAAAAAGGAAATAATTCTATGTTGAATTAATTAGCTATTATTAACAATATGAAATAGGGAAAATATTTTTCAACCAAATGCAATAGAGGAAATATTTTTTTTTAAATGTCTCAATGCCTTCACTTCAATGTGTCACTCCTCCATGCCTCCATTTGAATTTTTCTGTTACCATTTTGTTTGCATTTGAAAGATAAACTTATAAAAGGATGATTAGAATTTTGGCTGCCATGATGTAGGCAACCGAACAAGGGCTCTTTGTGTTATCATAATGCATGCGTCTTGGTGAAGGGTGTTGGAAGGATCTATAGTTCACTAATACGTGTGAAGGGCCTTAACTAGTTGCCAAGCAAAAAGTTGAGAAAATGTGAACCTAGTGTGGGAATCATTGATTATGACTTTGTTCCATTGCCAAACTGGTGGCAATCAATCAACACAAATAGCTTTTCTTACGGGGGTGGTTTAGTTTTTGTTATATAACATTTAAAACAGGCCGAAGCCCTCATGCCTTTTCTACAACAATAATTTAGACCCACGACCAAGTGGGCATACACACAGGTCTGTGGGGGCTAAAACAACAATAGTGGCCGAAATAGGACAAAGTTTGGCCCCAAATATATTTGGAGTCTTAGACTTCAACAACTAATGGGAAGATGACATTAATCTTTGTTGTGTAATAATTTGTTATGTGTAATACATATGATTTAACTCAATCAACCAAGTGAGTCATGTACATTATGCATGAAAGGACACATGTCATATTCTTAGCCGTGGTTTGAGCCCAAGGCTCCAAACCTTTTCTGCCGAAATATAAATATAAGCGCATAAGGGCCACCTTCAGTCAACAAATAATTTTGGACAAACACAAACCTTTGTTTCTTTTTCTTTTCTTCCTTCTCAGTTCTCACCATTTGGTCCAAGCCCATACAAGAATGGAAGAAGCCCATCGAGGGGAGGGTAAGGAGACGTGGATTAGAGGGTAATGTGGCTAGTTCACATTGACTCTGGGCTATTGTGCAAACTGCAAGGCCAATAGCTCATGGAGAGCCTAGACAATCTGCTGAACCAGGACAAGCACCTGACACAAAACCTTGTCTTCTATCAAAGATACAGTCAGCATTTAATGCTACTTGTTCTAGATCCTTATAATTTAGAAAATTATTCAATCCATTAAATTTAAATCCTTAGAGTATTATCGGCAAAATGTCAAAAAATATAGGAGGAATTGATTTAGCCCAAATTTGACTTACTCACTCATGGTTTCATTTTTTACACTTTATCTACTTGTGCTTCCCTCCGTTACTACTCCGTAACCCACCTCCCTTTCACACGTTACTCTAACACATATTTTATCAAAAACAAAACTTAAAACAGATCAAACACTCCTCTCTCTCCCTAAACACACTTCCATTCACACGTACAAATTTTCAATATTTTAAGCTTGTTACAAGCTTAAAATCAAACAGGTCAATCATTCCAAGAAGAGATTGCTTTCTCACTATAATTGTTGTGTGGAGTTTGATTTAATTGATTCTTCACTCAATGAATGTGCTTTTTCTTTTTCAATTGATGTCTTGTGCGTTTGGTTTTTCTTTCTTGGTGAGATGGGTAATGTGGGATCCTCTAGATTATGAATTTTGATTGTTACCCAGTAGCGATTGTCTGTTAGCATTTTGGGTCTTGATCTGTTTGGGTTTCTTTCTCTAGGGTGAGTTCTTGACTTTCTTAGGTTTATGTTTTGCGCATTTGAATTTTTGGGTTTTTCTTTTTTTCAATTCTTGGAATTTCTAGTTTTGTCTATAAACTTTATTAGAAAAGAGAGTTCTGAAGAATTAGAAACTTCTCTTTGAAAAGAAATTTTACAAAAAATGAAAAACTAACCAATACATAATAATCAACTCTGTTTATATACATTGTGAAACAGGGACTGCACTTTCTTCCCAAAATAACTACATAACCATTTGATAGCTGTAATGCACCTACTTCATTCTGGCACGTAATGTGGCATGGGTTGCAACTAACTCTTCTTCTGTCGTTTGCTTCTCTGCTGCAATTTTCTTCTTGTTGTTTAGTTTAGTTTGTCGTTTAGGCTCTGTTTTTCCTTCAACATTTTATGGCTCTGTTTTTCCTTCAACACTCCCCCTCAAGTCCTGAGTTGCAGGCTCAGTGACTTGCACTGAAGACTTCTTCACTTTCTTTGTCTCAAATATATCTCCTAATCCTAATTTCTCGGATAACTTTGCAAAGGAAACATAGCCTAAAGCTTTAGTAAAAATATCAACCACTTGTGCATTTGTTGATACATGAAATGTCTTGATCATTCCCTCTAAAATCTTATCTCTTACTAGATGGCAGTCTACTTCAATGTGCTTGGTCCTCTCATGAAAAATTGGATTAGCAGCTATATGAAGTGCTGCTTGATTGTCACAAAACAGCATAGCTGACCTGGAGTGATCAACCTTTAAATCTATAAGTAATTGCAAAATCCAAGTTATTTCACAAGCTACCCCAGCCATTGCTCTATACTCGGTTTCTGCTGAGGATCTAGAAACCACCTCTTGTTTCTTTGATCTCCATGAAACTAATGAGTCACCTAGATACATAGCATAGCTAGTCAGAGATCGTCTTGTATCAGGGCATCCAGCCCAATCTGCATCACAGAAAGCTTTAATGTGCAAATCAATCTTGCTAGAAAAGAAAATCGATCTCCCTAGTGACCCTTTTATATATTGTAAAACTCTGTGAGCTGCTAGCAAATGAGGTTCTTTTGGTTGTGAGACAAACTGACTTAACCTATGTACAGCATAGCTAATGTTAGGTCTTGTTAAGGTTAAATACAGTAGCCTCCCTATCAATCTCCTGTATTGACCCGGATCTGCAAGAGCCTTGCCTTCATACTTAGACAATCTTAAATTCTGTTCCATAGGAAACTTCACAGGCTTAGAACCAAGAAATCCAGTGTCCTTTAAAATTTCAAGGGCATATTTTCTTTGGTTTAAACTGATACCTTCTTCAGTTCTGGCTACCTCAAGTCCTAAGAAATATCTTAGTGAACCAAGGTCTTTCAAGCCAAACTTGTGATCAAGCAACTTCTTCAAACTATCAACACAATCAAGGTTATTTCCAGTAAGTAGTATGTCATCCACATAAACCAATAACACTGTAAAAGAGGTTCCTTAAGTATGAGTGAACAAAGAGTAGTCTGACTTAGATTGCACAAACCCCATTTGCATAATAGTGTTTGAAAATTTTTCAAACCATTGCCTTGAAGCCTGCTTGAGACCATAAAGACTCTTGTTCAACTTACATACCAAATTCAGCTTTCCCTTGCTGTGAAAGCCAGGTGGCAAACTCATATAAACATCCTCAACCAAGTCACCATGCAAGAAAGCATTGTTGACATCCATCTGATGGAGGGACCAACCTTTCACAGCAGCCAAAGAGAGGACTATTCTGACAGAGACAGATTTTGCCACACGAGAAAAGGTTTTGGAATAGTCTAAGCCAAGTTTTTGTGTAAATCCCTTGGCAACTAAACGAGCCTTATATCTTTCAATGGTACCATCAGGAAGATATTTGATCCTATAGACCCATTTGCAACCTATAGGAGTTTTTCCGGGTGGTAAATGAGTTAAAGTCCAAGTATCATTGACTTCCAAGGCTTCAATTTCTCTATCCATGGCAGTCCTCCACTCAGGGAATTTGACTGCTTGATGAAAAGAAACAGGTTCTGAAGGAGTTGCAGTCACTGCCATGAAAAAAGAATAAAATCTGGGACCAAGATGAGAATAATCCAAGCAATCTGAGATAGCATATGGCAGCCCTGAACTAGGTTTAGTGTAGACAAATTTGCAAGAATAGTCAGAAAGGTAGGAAGGAGGATTATGTGGTCTAGTGGATCTTCTCAAAGTAGGTGGAGAAGAACTAGGAAGGGAGATAGAAGGAAGAGGATCAGGTAAAGGAATGACAGAAGTGTCAACATGCTCAGGAAAGGAAACAATATCAGTGGAAGAAATGGAATCTGCAGAAACAGGTGTAATAGGATCCAGTGGAGGAATGAAAGTGGAATTAGGAGTAGTAGGAGGAGATAAAGGAACAATATGATTTGATGTACAATGAGGAAAGATAAAATCATCCAAGTAAGAAGATGAAGGGTGAGAGGTAGTGACATAAGGAAAGATATGTTCATAGAAAACAACATCTCTAGAAATGTACACTGAATTAGACTCAAGATCCAAAACCTTGTAACCTTTGATGCCAAATGGATAACTTAATAAAACACACTTCCTAGCTCTAGGTGCAAATTTATTTCTATTATGAGACAATGTAGAAATAAAACACAAACATCCAAAGCATTTAAGATGAAGATAGGAAGGTGGAGATTGGAAAAGCAATTCATAAGGACTTTTATTTCCTAAAGATTTTGAAGGAATTCTGTTAATCAAGTGGACTGCAGTCAAAACACAATCCCCCCAAAAACATAAAGGAACATGAGATTGGAATTTTAAAGCCCTTGCAACATTTAGAATGTGTTGATGCTTCCTTTCAACAATGGCATTTTGTTGAGGAGTATCAACACATGTTAGTTGATGCAATATACCATTAGAATGAAAGAAATCTTTTAGGAAAAATTCAGTGCCATTATCACTTCTAATAGTTTGAATTTTGCTGTGAAATTGAGTATTCACCATAGCAGCAAACCGAGGCAAAAAAATTTGGGTTTCAGATTTGTGCTTGAGAAGGTAAACCCATGTGCATCTACTGAAATCATCTACAATGGTCAAAAAATACTTAAAACCATCAATTGTACTAGTTGCAAAAGGACCCCAGAGATCACAATGAATCAATTTAAAAGGTTTGGAAGATACATGAGTACTAGAATTGAAAGAAAGTCTCTTTTGCTTATAAAAATGGCAAACATCACAGCAAGCAATTTTATTTGAAAATATAGTATGTACAACTTGCTTCAACAAATCAAGTTTTGAATGAGATGGGTGACCTAATCTAATATGCCACAATTCTGAAGAAGTAAGCTGATTGACAGCAACAGCAAGAGCATAAATAGGTGGTTTGGAACCTGAATCTTGCAGTAAGTACAAGCCATTATGTTCCTTACCCAGACCAATCATGCTCCATTGAGCAAGGTCCTGAATAAAATAGCAATCACCAAGAAAAATAAGGCAACAAGAAAGATTCTTGGTAAGTTTGCTGATTGAAATCAGATTAAAACTAAAGGAAGGAACACATAAGACACCAGTGAGAGTGAGTGTAGAAGTGACTTGTACAGTGCCTACATGTGTAACTAAAGCTTGTTCTCCATTTGGCAAAAAAACACAAGTTTGGACTATAGAAGTAATTTCAGTGAATTGAGTTACTGAATGCACCATGTGATCAATAGCACCAGTGTCAAGAATCCAAGAATCAGATTTATAAGCATGTTTATCAATGACCTGAGCAAAAAATATGGAATGAGAGAAATTTGGTGGGATCCAATACGGATTACCTGAAAAGTTTGAAGAAGGTGAAGCTGAATTAAAAGGTTGTGAATGTGGAATGGAAGGTGTTGCTAAGACTGAAGCAACTTGATGACTATTCTGTGCATTCTGTGCACTTGCACTTGGTCCAGGAGCCATATAAGACTTCAGAAAGCCAAGAAACTGCTCACATTGGGCCTAGGAAAGAGGGCATTGAGACAAAGAAGCCTGTGGATTAACTTGTGAATGAGATCCCCCAAAGGTATGACCAAGAAAGGTCTGTGAAGTGGGAACCAGATCAAATTGTGCACTCCCATTATGTAAAACACCAGTTGGAGGTAAACTTGCACCCGGTCCTGAAGAAAGACCATCCAAACCATAGGTTCTTGATGGCAAAACTGCAAAAACTTGATTTGCCATAGCTTTGTTACCTCCTTTTGGCTTATAACCTGGAGGGTAACCATGAAGCTTATAGCATTTGTCTGCTATGTGACCAGTGAAACCACAGTAAGTGCATACTGGTCTGTCCTTCTTAAAATTGCCTCCTTTTCCTCCATGAGAGTGACCTTGATTGACATGAAAACCCCTACTGTTATTAGCATACATAGCAATAGCTTCTGAGGACTGAACCACATTGAAATTATGACCAATGCTCCTTCGTTTTTCCTCTTGTAAGATCAAAGAACACACCTTCCTGAGAGAGGGAAAAGGCTCAATCAACAAAATTTGACCGATCACATTGCCATAGCTATCGTTTAGTCCCATTAGAAAACGAAACACATGCTCCTTGTGTTGAGCTTCCAATTGAGAATTCTTGGAACCACAAATGCAAGCACAGGTACATACTGTGAAGGGTTGATAATTTGCAAACTCATCCCATAAGGTTTTGAACTTTGTAAAGTAGGAACTCACCGAGAGTGATCCTTGTGAAAGGTGTGAAATTTCCTTTTGAAGCTCAAAAAGCCTTGGAGTATTGCCTTGAGAAAGTCGATCCTTGAGGTTAATCCAGAGATCCTTAGCAATGTTGATGTAGATAACACTTGCTTTGAGCTCCATACTGAGAGAATTTGTCAACCACGAAAGCACTGTGGTGTTGCATCTACTCCATGAATTGAACAATGGAGAAGACAAATTTGGCTCAGGAATTGATCCATTCACAAAGCCAAACTTGTTCCGAGAACTCAGAGCCAAAAACACTGATCGCGCCCAACTCATATAGTTTTCTGGTCCAGTCAGAGGTTGCGAAGTGAGAATAATACCTGGATTCTCATTCGCTAGAAGAAAAAATGGATTATTGGCATACTCATCTGCCATTACAGCACTGGAAGAAGGTGCTGAATTTCCAGTCTGTGATTGAGTGTTGGTTGTAGGATCAGAGGCCATGATCAAGAAACAAAAATGTCAATAGACGTTGTTTGGGAACTGAGAAAAGAAAAGGAAATTTATCTGAGAAAAGAAAAATGCTCTGATACCAAATTAGAAAAGAGAGTTTTGAAGAATTAGAAACTTCTCATTGAAAAGAAATTTTACAAAAATGAAAAACTAACCAATACATAATAATCAACTCTGTTTATATACATTGTGAAACAGGGACTGCACTTTCTTCCCAAAATAACTGCATAACCGTTTGACAGCTGTAATGCACCTACTTCATCCTGGCATGTGATGTGGCATGGGTTGCAACTAACTCTTCTTCTGTCGTTTGCTTTTCTGCTGCAATTTTCTTCTTGCCGTTTAGTTTAGTTTGTCGTTTAGGCTCTGTTTTTCCTTCAACAAACTTGAACTTGATAGAAGAATGGGTTCAATCAGCCTGTATCATATATGATCTTGATATAGTATATACCATAGAAATAAAAAGACCAGGAGTGAAATGTATGATTGCAATGTATTAGATTTGCAATTGATCAACTTCTAAATTAACTTGAAGATCTTGGCATTTAGGATCTTTCGAATGATAACTGGATGTCAGGGAGCTTTATTTCCAATTTAAAGGCCAATGGCTGGAATTTGGTGTTGTCACAAAACGTTTGAATACTCACCATGTGAATGTGTTTTAATTTTTTGTGTGACAGTGGTAAGGTCATTGATGACCAAGTAACTTATTTGACATGGTGAACTTGAAACTACAGTCTCTTTTTTGGTCTCATTCATGCTAGAAGATTTCCTCAGCCAAACAGAATAATATCCTTGTAAAGAAATTGCTGGTTTCCTTGCACGAAATTACCTAGATTATCCTCGGTCTAAGATCTCACGTGGGTAGTGGGTAGCATTTTTGAGTGGGTAAGCAAGCGTGAGAGTGTTTGGGGGAGAGGAGTGTTTGATCCATTTTGTTTTCTGATTTTGGGATGAAACCTGTTAGACTAACGACATGTGAGGAGGTGGGTTATGGAGCATTGAAAAAATGAACCACAGGTGGATAAAGTGTCAAAAATGAAACCATAAGTAGACAAGTTAAATTTCAGACAAACCACAGGTGAGTAAGTTGTAATTTTTCCAAAAATATAACTTTTAACAATTCAAAAAAACTACTTTATTTATTTTAACAACTCACTTTTAAATATATTCAACATCAAAAATTCTATTTTAACAAACAATATATTAAAATAGTATAAACAATACAATAAAATAATATATCAACACAAAACAACTGTCATAACTAGCAAACTACACTCATCAGCTACCATAACAACCACAACCCACTGTCAAAACCAAATCCATTGCTAAAATCAACCACCATCAATCCACAAGACCCACACCCAAAATCAACCACCACCACCACTAAAACCACCAATCTACAAGAATTACACTCAAAATCAACCACCACCAAAGTTTAATCTCAAAGAGAGAAAATTAAAGGAAGACAAAGATGAGGAAGCTTGAACAATGAGGTCAGATTTGTGGCAGCCAATTTCTTAAATTAGTTGCAATCGAAGCTTGAACAACCTTGCCAAAAGAAAAAAAGGATTGAAGAGAAGGGAGGAGCGGGGTGGTTCAGCCAAAGCAAAAAATAGAGAGATATGTCTGAAGAAAGAGAAAAGAGAGAAAGATAAAATATAAAATAATAGAAGAAGAGAGAGAATCGAATAAAAAAATATTTTTTTCATAACTTCGTTGCTACAGTAAGCTACTATAGATGGCAGTTTACTTTAATAACTTTGTTGCTACAGTAAGCTGCCATAGATGACATCTTACTGTAGCTTGATGGTAAAAATTTTTAGATTTAGCAACTTTGGTGTAGTGAGTTTTTTTAGTGTTTTTGGTGTTAAAATAGCAATTTATCTTCTTTAAGAGCTTTGTTGTAAATGCTGATATAAAGTCATTCTAGCTGATGAGTTGGTTATTGAAAAAAGTAAGCTACTCTTGAGGTGAAAAAAGTGGCTTGTCCCCAGACAAGAAACGTTTCTCCGTTCCGGTAGAACTATAGTCAGTACATTTTAAGGTTTTTTTCTTTTTGAACCTCTCTGCCCTCCCATTTCCCGCTCAGTTTTCTCCATGGAAGAGATTTCAAAGCGGTGCGAGAAGCTTAAACTAACGGAACACGAAGCTGACCAGGTGGAGTTAGAGGATGAGGAGGTGTCAGAGGGATGGGTCTTAGCAGGTAAATTTCTGTCTAAGAGACGTATCAACTTAGAGGCAGTTATGAAGGCGTTGAAACCGATATGGAAGACATCGGAGAACTTCATGGTTCAGGACACCGGAGACAACACAACACTCTTCCTATTCCAAAAAGAAGAGGACATGAACCGGGTTCTGTGGCAAAGCCCATGGTCTTTTGATAAATACCTTCTAGTCCTCCACAAGTTTGGTAAGGGGGATGCGGTTTCGACGATAAGTTTTGACAGATCTCCGTTCTGGATTCAGGTTCATGGCTTGCCAATGAGAATGTAAACAAAGGAGGTAGCAGAAAAGATTGCAGGCCCATTGGGACCGATTGAGAAGGTGGATGTAGGAACCAGGGGTTTTAGCCTGGGAAAGTTCTTAAGAATACGAGTAAATATCGATATCTCAAAACCACTGTGTAGGGGAAGAGTGGTGCGCTTGGGTGCAACGAAGAAGGATTGGGTGGACTTCCGTTACGAACGCCTCCCCATATTCTGCTACTGGTGTGGCAAACTGGAACATGATGACAGAGACTGCCCACTTTGGATTGACAGTAATGAGTCACTAGCGCTTGAAGAGCAGCAATACGGTTCCTGGCTCCGAGCTGACGCAGAAAAGCTTCAAAGGCAGCAGCTAGCGGAAGTCCCTTCTCGTAAGAAAGGAGGAGAAGGATATCACAAGGGCTGTGAACAACGAATCAATAATCAGTCATTGAATAACACGAGGAAAAAGTCAGGGGTGGTGCATCGAAGCGAAGACGGTGAAATTTCCACTCCGCCGGGACGTTCTACATCGGTAACAGACTCGGTCATGGAGGATGTGACATTATAGGCAAATAAGACAAACGACTTCGAGGCGCAACTGAGGGAGATTGACTGCGCCATACAGGGAGTAGACATGATTAAGGAAAGAATGGGAAATCGGGAGTCAAAGAAGGAAAACAAAGCTGACACAGGCTCTTTTTTCATTGACCAACCCGAGGCGCAAGGGATTGGCGGGAAAGAAGAAAAAACCAAAAAAGCCCAGCACCTTTGCACAGGCCCACTAGCCTTTTCGGATGGGCCACTTGGGTGTGTAAGAATCCAACAAGAGGCCCAAAATGCCCACAGCCTTAGGGATCAGAGAATAACTGAAGGGGGCCGGGCTTTAAGAAGTAAGACGAGTGAAGCTCCCCATAAAGACCACATGCAAGCCACTGATCTGATGTTTAAGAGTATAAGACAAAAAACAAGCGCTCCCAAGATACTTCCAGAGAAAAAGAAAATATCAGAGAACAGGGGAAAGGTGAACGAGCCACCTCCAGGAGCAAAAGTGATTCTGGTTCAGGAAGTGCAAAATGGAGTCAACCAAGGTACATGGAAGCGAATCCGACGTGATGGTGAGGATGCAGCGAGTTTCGCTGTCAATGGGTCTGAATCGGGGTCAAAACAGAAAGGGACGATGCCGCTTAAAGAAGTCCAGGAAGAAGCTGATTCAGGAAAACGAACGAAGAAGGAGGAAGAAGTGGTTTTGGTGGGTCATCTTTTGGCAAAGCACTTGGGATCGGTGGAGGCTGCGGCATAGCCCCGCCGTCATCAATGAGTACCTTGGTCTGGAACTGTAGGGGGCTTGGGAACCGGCGTACAATTCGTGCTCTCAAGAAGGTAGTGTCTTCTGAAGATCCTAACTTTATTTTTTTGATGGAAACAAAACTAGTAGTATCAGAAATGGATGGAATAAAGGAAGGGTTGAACCGTTCCCAAGGTCTGGTTGTTCCGAGCAAGGGCCAGAGTGGGGGTTTAGCCCTTTTGTGGAAAAAAGAGCTGAAGGTGGATGTGCAATCTTATTCAGACAACCACATTGATGCGATCGTTGATCAGGGGGTTGTAGGGAAGCAGTGGAGGATAACGGGTTTCTATGGGAACCCAGAAACAAGTAAAAGGCAATCATGGCTATTGCTCAAATGGTTATCAAATATAAATTCATTACCGTGGGTCTGCATCGGTGACTTCAACGAACTGATGCACGGGAGAGAAAAGGAGGGTGGCAGTGCTCGACCGGCGAAACAAATGGAGGTGTTCTGTGAAGTAATCAACTCTAGTTGTCTCCGTGACATGGGTTACAAGGGTCAAGACTATACGTGGAGTAGACGGTTGGGAAACAGAGGATGAGTCAGAGAAAGATTAGATAAAGCATTAGTCTCAACAAATTGGGCGGCCAGGTTTCCTAAAATGCAGCTTCATCACAAACCCAATTCTTCCTCTGATCACTACGTATTGATCCTTAAAGATGTCCAGAATAGCAACAAGAATCGATGTCAGAAAAAACTCTTCCGTTTCGAAGAAATGTGGTTGAAGGAAGAATCTTGTGTCGGGGTGGTGGAAGATGCATGGGACAGAGGTATAAGTAGGGGGTCAGATTATACTCTATCCTCCTGCTTGGGAGAGTGCAGGTATTCCCTGACTTCCTGGAATAATATTTCCTTTGGGCATGTGGGTAAAAAACTAGCAGCGTTGCAAGCTAGACTTGAGGTTTTGGAATGCAAAAGAGGTTCATCAACCAATTTGGGGGAAATTGAGGGAACAAGAGCGGAGATAAATAAGCTTCTGGATGCGGAGGAAGTCATGTGGCGCCAGAGATCTAGGATTTGCTAGTTGAAGCATGGGGATAAGAACACCTCATTTTTTCATACAAAGGCTTCAAACAGGTATCAGCACAATACCATTCAAGGTGTACTGGATGAATTTGGTTATTGGCAAACTGAGGAAGAGGGGATCAGAAATGCCTTTGAGAAGTATTATGTGAACCTTTTTACCACGTCCCACCCGGAAGTTAGTGAGGAGCTTATACAATCTATCCATAGAAAGGTGTCCGACCCTATGAATGCTATCCTTACTCGCAATTTTCAGGCATCCGAAGTGGATTCTGCTCTGAAGCACATGTACCCCACCTCTGCTCCGGGTCCTGACGGAATGCCTCCAATTTTTTACCAGAATTTCTGGCCTAAGGTACGTCCCATTGTCATGAAAACTGTCTTAGATTTCTTAAACTTGGGCATCACTCCCTTGCACTTCAATGAGACACACATTGTTCTTATTCCAAAAGTAAAAGAGCCTAAAAGGGTGACAGATTTCCGCCCGATAAGTCTGTGTAACGTTGCGTATAAAATTGCTTCCAAAACCATTGCCAATAGACTTAAGCAGGTGTTACCTCAGCTGGTGTGCGAGAATCAGAGTGCATTTGTGGCTGAAAGACTCATTACAGACAACGTGTTGGTGGCATCTGAGACAATGTTTCACATCAGCCAGAAAAGAAAGGGCCTAGTGGGGGAAATGGCGTTGAAGCTAGACATAAGTAAGGCCTACGACAGGGTGGAATGGAAGTGCCTGGAGCGGATCATGCAAAAAATGGGATTCGCGGAGAAATGGGTTGCCCTTGTGATGCAATGCCTTTGCATAGTCACTTATGCCATTAAAATTAATGGTGTCCCGCGGGGTCGCATCATTCCATCCAGAGGGCTGCGCCAAGGGGACCCTCTGTCTCCATACCTTTTCCTCCTTTGTGCGGAAGGCCTTTCGGCAATGCTCCACCAAGCAATACAAGAGAAAAGACTAAGGGGTGTTTCCGTTTGTAGAAGAGGGCCAAAAATGTCCCGTCTCTTTTTCGCTGACGACAGCCTAATTTTTGGGCGTGCCACTGAAGCTGAGGGGTCGGAAATCCTAAGAATTCTCAAAGTATATGAGTCCTCATCGGGGCAGCAGCTAAACAAATAGAAAACTTCATTATACTTTAGCAGAAACACTAGGGGGGAATTGCAGACAAAGATTAAAACAATGCTCAGGGCCCAGGTGATTAAGCAACACGAAACATATCTTGGCCTTCCATCCCTCATTGGTAGGTCTAAAACAAATTCCTTTGCTCAGTTGAAGTCTAAGGTGGCTAATAAACTATCCGGATGGAAAGAGAAGCTCTTATCAGCTGCTGGGAAAGAAGTGCTCATCAAGGCTGTGGCCCAAGCAGTCCCGACCTACACTATGAGCTGCTTTAAACTCCCTGACAACCTTTGTGATGATCTCACTAGCATGATAAGCCAATTTTGGTGGGGTCAAAAAAAAGACGAGAAGAAACTGTCTTGGGTAAGCTGGGAACGTATGTGCCAACCTAAGGAAGATGGTGGGATGGGGTTTAGGGACTTGAAAAGTTTTAACAAGGCTCTCCTAGCAAAACAAGGGTGGAGGTTACAGACAAACACTCAATCCCTGCTTTCAAGGGTTTTCAAGGCTAAGTATTTCCCAAATAATGAGTTCATTGAAGCTTCTCTTGGCAAACACCCCTCTTTCGCTTGGAAAAGCATAATGTCTGCCCAAGCCATAGTACAAAAAGGGAGGAGATGGAGAGTGGGCAACGGCAAAAGCATTCAAATCTGGTCTAATGATTGGCTCCCCTCCAAAGCTTTCCCACGGCTACTCTCCCCCGCACAGGTCCCATGGGAAAGCGCAAAGGTCAGTGACCTCATTGTTGAAGCACGTGGGGAGTGGAATTATACAGTGGTTAGGTAGCTCTTTAGCTCTGAAGAAGCTGACTTGGTGCTGAGCATTCCTCTAAGCAAAAGGTTACCTGTGGATAGACTTGTGTGGAGTGGCACAAGAAAGGGGAATTTCTCGGTTAGCAGTGCTTACCACAGCATCAGGGAGTGGGGGAAGAGCAGTAAGGAGGAATGCTCTGATGTCTCGGGAATGAAACACTTATGGAAAAGCATATAGACCCTGAAACTGCCCAACAAAATTAGGAGTTTTTCCTGGAGAGCATGCCGCAAAGCCTTAGCAACCAAATCAAATTTGAAGAAAAGACAAATCACTAAGGATGACATTTGTTCCCATTGTGGGAAGGAGGCAGAAACAAGCCTGCACCTATTTTGGTTCTGCGACAGGGCGATGGACGTGTGGAGTAACAGCAAGATGGTACTCCCTTTCTCCCTAGACCACAGATGGAGTTTTATTGATGTAATGTGGCAATTGGTGTGTCATAGCTCGAAAGATTCAGGTTTATCAAAAAAATTTCTGTCTCTGTGTTGGGAAATTTGGAAGGAAAGAAACTCTGTCCGTAATGGGAGTGGAAGTCGCGAAGGCAAAATATTGGTCAGGAGTGCGGCATCTCTGGTGGAGGAATACAGAGCAGCAAATGTGAGCGTAATTTACAAAAACCCGGAACTGAAAATCAAGTGGCACCCTCCAGACTCCCCTTGTTTCAAAATGAACGTAGATGCTGCGAATTTTATCGACCTGCATGCTATGGGTGCGGGGATGGTATTAAGAGACTCCCAAGGCAAGGTGTTGGCAGCAATGAGCAAAAGAATCCCAGCAAACCTGGCCGCGTTAGATGCTGAGGCGAAATCCATGGAGATTGCAGTCCAATTCGCGTGGGAGATGGGATTCAGGGAAGTGTACTTTGAGACGGACTCTAGCACCCTTAAGAACATCCTGACAGGTCTATCGGAGGCTCCTGCATCTCTTGAATCTATTACAGACAGCATTTTGGCTCAACTGGATAAGTTCCGTTTTGTTTCGTTCTGTCATGTCAAAAGGGAAGGCAATAGGCCAGCCCACATCTTAGCCCAATTTGCAAAACAAGTGGGTGATTTTGTTGTTTGGTTGGAGGAAACTCCCAACCTGATTGAGAATGCGTGTTCTCAGCATGTTGCTCTTTTTATGTCTGAAGTTTTATAAGATTTCCAGTCTTCTTATCAAAAAAAAAAAAAAAAAAAACCAAGATTCTCATGAGGGTTAATGGACTGATGTGTCACTTACCTTTGCTTCTACCCGAAATTACTAGATTCACCAAAGGACTGCCAAGGTGGTCCTACTCCTTCCGGATCTTTCCAATTAATAAAACACTGTCAATTAATAATTTTTGTATATTTGGTAAATCAATATACCTCTGAAAATCTTAAAGGATAATAAAATTCCATCAACCTACACCTTCACGTTCAAAAGATAAGCATTTCTTATTCAAGAGCAACTATGTAGTTTTTCAATTGGCTGCCTAAAGTCGCACAATGAAAAGTTGGGAATAAAAAATTGGACTTCCACTTTATTTGATGGTTTAACTTTAACCCAATATATTATTTTTAAAACCAAATGTGATTTCCAAAATCATTTTTCCTAAACCAAAAATAGAACAATAAATTTCAAAACAAAAAAGAGCCTCCATCTTCTCACATAAATATTTACAGCAAGCTGAACACCGGCTACCAACCAACCATTATGATTTTCTTGGTTGAAGTAAAATTTGAGTAAAAAATTAAGCAAAATGCAAAGTAGTTTTCTTGCAAACTAAAACCATCTCAAAACAAATTCACCATAGTAGAACACCACCAAAAACAAAAGATGCCTCTAAAAGTTATGCATCAAGCATCAATGTATAAATTTATTTGTTAAGGAGGAGTCATCAGTAATGGAAGCATTGATGTTTATTTGTTGTGTATAACCAAATGATAGTGGATGTTCATGCAAAATAGAAATAGAAAAATAGAAAAGAAAATCACACGGGGAACACAAATATTTACATGGTTCGTAGGCCTACATCCATGGGTGGTATCAAGGAGAACGTTTCACTAAGTAATTGGGAGATTACAAAGATAGTATAAAGGCGCAATCACAAAACCCAAACACCATTACACCTAAAGAGTACTCTCACCATAAGCACGTAACAAGAGAAATCTATAATTTCTCTTAAACAAAACGCAGCTTGAACTCTTTTTTTTTTTTTTTTTTTCAAACTCTTGAACTCTATTTTTGGCACAAAAAAAAATTAACAAAACTGCATATATAATGGTTAGGTTTGCAACATGAACCAATTAGGCCGGCTAATCTTTGTGTGGAGCGCAAGTGACATGGTGCACACTATCTGAAACTAAGTACACAGGCAACATTGCTTAAACAATGTAAAGCCACCAACTCAACAATCATCGTCATCATCATTGATTATACCTTGAAATCAATGATACCATTCATCACAGTAGCAAATAGGCATCACTCTTCGAATCAAACATTTGATAGCTCATTCTATTGGAGAATCTTCTAGTCCTCATTTCCAAAATCCACATTATCTTTACATTAAAAGCATGATTGCAGATGATCTACATGGCTTATACTAATATAGAGAACTGCATAAAAAGAGATATCCCAATCATTGTTTGTCAAGTAATATACGACATGGACCAAAAAAAGAAAGTTGAATAATAACAATGAAATAACAAGACAATTCTTAAATAGAGCTATTTTTGTGAATGAAAGCATCACCATAGTTAATTTTCAACTGCCCTTTGACATTTTCTTATGTTTGCACCATTGCTATGTCCATATACCCATCCAAACATGTAAGAGTACCTGCACATAAGGATTAAAAGATAGCATAAATGCCTGTAAATGTATGTTTTCATTGTCCATATAGAACAAATTGAAGTGGGGTGCAGCAAGCATCATTCAGATGTCTATCTACAATGAGTAATTCTAAAATTCACCACTCGCCTTTTATAGCCAAGTGGTATTTTTTTGCCTTCCAAAGATGTACCCTATCTTAAAAGATTGGCCAAAAGTTCTGTTTCACCCCTTCACCCTTCCTTTGGTTTGTATCTTGACAGAAAAATTTAATGGATAAAATGGTAGAGGGCAAATCTCCCATACATGAATGCCACTTAATCTAGATATCATGATTTTCACTAAGTATATTGTTTTCCTCCTCAAATCTCTAAGAAACGTTGTCTGAAGTACTTGATCCCCATTTAGAAATTGCTAATCATTTATCTAACAGCGAGTAGTCAACATATGTACACTGTGTTGCAGGTTATGTATTTTAGATAAAGGAAGGAGATCTCTATATGTACACCATGTAAGATATGATGATTGTGTCAGCAAGAAAATTAATAACCGGGAAATCCATAAATTTAAATCAATCATGCATTAAAAATAATTCTGCTATTAAAGCTCGAAATAATTATCAGCTTGCAAAATGAAGGTTATACCAGTAAATGGCAAAGAGGTCCTGTAGAAAAAGGCAGGCCCCTTTCCAGAGGAGAGAAGCTAAATACAATTGAAATTTTTTATGACACATAGCTAATGCTTATAAGTTATAACCATATCATTGCATCTTAGCCACAACTTGGCTCTTCAGAAAATACTTTTGAAAAAAGAAGGATAATATATAACTCAAACAAACTCCATTAGCAATCTTAGAACATTTTGTGCAAACCTGCATGACATCAAATTGGGAAATTGAAATATCATTAGCATTTGTAATTTAGTGAGGCAATGTGCAATTTCCAATATGGGTAGATTCTGTAGCTTCTTGCAAATGAACAGCTCATGTAGAAATGAAAGTTTGCCAGTTACCATATAAGATAGTTTATTTGATTCAATGATGTTAATATTTGCTAGTGTAGTGAGTTGAAAAGGATGAAGCAACGACTAGGGATTAAGCCTTCCACATGAGCCTATTTGTTTGTAATGACATGTTATTGACTATAGAGAAGATCAATTCTTATGCTTTTCCTTTATATTGCAATATATTTTCTCCCATGTGAGATATTCTATTTGGGTGTTGTTGGTAACAAACTAAAGTGTGGTGAAAGGGTTCAAGACGTGTCTCAATTGACAAAATCAAAGCTCCAATTACCAAATAGTTGTTGGACAATCACCAATATCATTTGTATATTTGTATATGTACAATTTTCGGCATTCAGCAATATTCTAAATGTACTGCTAGGACCTTGAACAACAATTCTAAAGCTAAATCTATGATAAATAAGTAATTATTTGGAGAACTGTTGTAAATGACAAAAAACTGGAAGTTTGATTGAACCTTTTTTAACTGTATAAGATTTGTAAAATACCAGTCATCCGCTTGTATTATAATGTTTTTTAGGAAAATGAATTATTAAAAAAACTGAGTTTCTCATGTATTATTCCATGTTGAAGAGAATAAAGTTTCAGCAAAAGGAAGTATCTGAACACGTTTTCCGCACTAATGAATTTCAACAATTTTCCAAATAGAAATGTAACAACAACCCTACAGAGACATTATGCCCTGATGTGATGATTGACTAAGTAAAAATGCGTATATTAGCAATGAAATCCAAGATCACTTATGAATAGTATATATTTGGCATTTGATATTAAAGAAAAGAAAAGAGATTTAGACTTCAAGTTTGGAGGGAATAATCACTCGCCTTATATGATCTCTCTATCATTTGAATAAGAGCAATCCAGGGATACTAGGGACCGTTTCCCTTGGCACATCCTTCTTTTAAATGTGGGAAATAAGAAATCAGCAGCATATTATAAGGGTAATTATTAGGTACTCTTAGAGTTCCATAAATGCGTACTTTCTCTTCTCACATAACTATAAGTTCTACTAATAAATTTATGGTGGGATCCACAATTCATGTGAGAGAGGAGAGTACGTATTTATGGTACTCCCTGAGTATTCAATAATTTCCCTATTGTAAGGGAGTATACCAGCTTCTTGAAATCCAGAGTATTTTGTACAACACATGAAGATAATTTTCCTTTTTCTGTATTTACTGGGGCAAAATATGAGGGCCTTCTATTAGATACAAAACTTATTTAAATTTCAAAAATGCTAAAAAGATGTATAACACTAACTAAGTAAAGTAGAAGGCTTATACTAGAACAAAAATGAGTCTAAATGATTTACAGAAACTAACATATATGGTCATGGATTAATATCCAAAATTTTGGAAAATCTATAGGAAGCCAGCAAAATGTTTATGCCTACATATTGAAAATGAAAATGAGAAAGAACTAGTAAAAGAACAATCTCAATTATGTATTTTATTAGCTATATCTCAAATTTGATGCTCCTTTTACATGAAGAAATATTAACAATCTTAATTATGGATTTTATTAGCTATATCTCAAATTTTCAATGGGGAAAATTTAATTGATTTTAGAAATAAAAAACAGAGGAACTTAAATTGTATTACTTATAATTAATTATCTCAATTGTTGGAATATGAGAAATCAGATTCATAAGTTCTTGCTCCAGCAAACCTATAGATTAATAGTCTCTGAACCATAAACATGAAAATCATTCCAAGAAACAAGAAGGATAAACCAAGGGGTGAAAAAGATGATAACCACATAAGATGAGAGAACTTACAGAAAAGATGATAGCAGACGAGAGGATCACTACATAATCAATATACTGGTTGAGAATAAGAAAGACAATAAAAGAGGAGAAGATTTGAAAGAACTTACCAACTTTAATAAACTTTCATTAACTCCCAACTATAATAAATTAATTCTCCACCTAATGCATTATAGATAGTGTTCCCAGGTATAGTGTAGCCATCAACACTGGCAAAGACATATACAGGGCTCCAATTGACCTAAAAACAGAAATTTCAAATGAAAAAATTAAAAAGAAATGTCGAAGAGAATCAAATTAATCAACGTAGTTTCAAAGTAATCTTCAAGGCAATCTTAATTAATGGTAATATGTCTAATACTCTATTATAATTTGATCCCAATTTTTTTTTTTTTTTTTTGATAGGTAATAAGAGTATTATTAAACAAACTTTAAAACTAAAGAAAGCAAAGTGTTCATGATGGTGAACACAAGGAAATGAAACAAAAAAACAAATAACAACAAACAACAAGGAAAAACTTAAAGTGCACTACTAAGAGAAGAAATAAATTCCAAGATAGTAGAACAATCCAAGAAACTCCAACACCTAGACCAATCAAATAAGGTCTTCTAGCATAAAGCTTGTAATTGAACCAAAGATTTCTCAATATCCTCAAAAGAGCATCAGTTTTTTTTCGTCCAAACAATCCACATCAAACAGTCAGGAACCATATTCCATATGTCTGAATTAAATTTTCCCAGCCAATAGCTCCAACAATACACCAAGCTTTCCATAGAGCCTGGCATGACCCATTGGATCCCAAAGATTTGATACATGTATAACCACAGTGAGTGAGCTACAGGACAATGGAGGAGGAGATGATCCACAGTTTCCTCATTACGATGGCACATGCAACACTGATTCACCAAAATGCACCCCCTAAGCATAACATTATCCAATGTAAGGATCTGCCCATGAACTGCTATCCACACAAAAAATGCGACCCTCTTAGGAATCCTAACTTTCCAAACACCCTTCCACGGAAAATTGGAGGCAGATGCACCTCAAATGTTATTGTAATAGGACTGAGTATCAAACTTGCCATTCCCATTGAGACACCAATGAGAAGTGTCACTCCCAACACCCCTAGGGATCCGAGATTGAATGAACTCAAGGAAAGAGAAGGTAGCCTCTAATTCCCTTTCATGAAAATCCCTATAAAATCTCACATTCCAAATTCTATCATTTCCACCCTCCCGGTAGAATAATACATCAGAAATGCACACATCCTTGTCATTAGAACACACATACAACTGAGGATAGAGCATTTTAAGTGTGTTATCTTCAACCCATTTATCATACCAAAAAAGAATACGAGTGCCATCACCCACCACTAGGGCCACATGTTTGGAGAAACTCTCCCATCCATCATGAATACCATGCCACAGACCACATATGTGGGCCATTCTACATGTTTTAGTAGTCCACCCCCCTTGACCCTCTCCATATTTAGTTGCAATAACCCTTCTCCAAAGATGAGTGTCTTTTCTTCCAAACCTCCATAAACATTTCACTAACAGGGCTTTATTAAAATGCACTAAATTCCTGATCCCCAAACCACCCAGTTCTAACGGTAAACACACCTTCTCCCAAGCCACCAAAATATACTTGAAACACTCCTCTGAAGATCCCCATAAAAAATTTTTCTGAATACACTCCAACCTATCAGCCACAGCTACAGGGATGACAAATGAGGATAGATAGTACGTAGGAAGGCTAGAAAGAGTACTCTTCAACAGAGTAAGTCTACCCCCCCCCCCCCCTTGATAAATAAAAACGCTTCCAACCTGAGAGTTTCTTCTCCATCCTCTCTAAGATAGGATTCCAAACAACTACTGTTTTGTATGGAGTACCCAACGAAATTCCCAAGTATTTCACAGGCAGACTACCCACCCTACAATGAGGTACAGTAGCCAAAGCATCTATATTTCCAACCTCCCCAATCGAAATAATCTCACTCTTCCCCACATTTACTTTCAAACCAGTAAATGCTTGGAAGCATATCAAAGCTAGACTAATGGACAACAACTGATCTCTAGAAGCATCATAAAACAAGAGGGTATCATCTGCAAACAGCAAGTGTGAAATGCATACCCCTATAGAGTTAACTGGCCCCACATGAAAACACGAAGCAGTCCACACTCCTCAGTTTTCTTCAAAATCCTACTTAGTACTTCCATAATTAAAGGGAAAAGAAGAGGGGACAGCAGACCACCTTGTCTTAACCCACAGGAGCTTCCAAAAAAGCTTACTGGAGAACCATTTACCATAATAGAGAAGCGAATAGTAGTTATGTAGGCCTTAATCCACCCCTTCCATTTCACCCCAAAACCCATCCTACCCAACAAATAGAATAATGCATCCCAATTCACATGGTCATAGGCTTTCTCAATGTCCAATTTACAAACCACACCGAGAACATGACTCTTTAATCTGCTATCTATGCACTCATTAGCAATAAGCACTGAATCCAAAATTTGTCTCCCACCAACAAAAGAATTTTGAGACTCAAAGATAAGACTATCTAGCACAACCCTCAATCTATTTGCCAACACCTTAGACAGTAGCTTGTACACACTCCCTACCAAGCTAATAGGCCAAAAATCCTTAACACCAATAGCGTTATTTTTCTTGGGAATTAGAGAGAGAAACGAGGCATTTAAAGACCTTTCAAACACTGAATACCTGCGAAAAAGCTCATAAACATCCATGACATCCACCTCCACCACAATCCAACATTTTTTAAACCTGGGTAACCTCTTCTTTAGAGAACTCCCTCTCCAAAGACAACCTTTCATCCTCTCCAATACAAGCAAAATCAAATCCTTCCACAGTTGGATGCCATATACCTATCTCTGTGTAGAGATTTTGATAGAATTGAACTACCTGAGATTGAATAATAGATCTGTCCTCATATAAGACACTGTCTACCTCGATGCTTCTAATGTGATTAGCTCTTCTATGAGAATTCGCTAATCTATGACAGAACCGAGTATTGTTATCTCCCTTCTTCACATATAGAGCACAAGACTTTTCTCTCCAAAAAGTCTCTTCTAAAGCAGCTAATGCTGCAATATCACCTTTAACCTGTGTTCAGCAGGATTGTTCCGCATTTGAGAAGCCCAACAGTCCTTCCTTAGCATCTAGACCCATTAATTCAGACAGCAAACACTTCTTCCAAAATGCTAAATCTCCAAATTCCTCCTTATTCCACTTCTTGAGATCTTCTTTAAGAGCCTTTAATTTCTGAGCTAGAACGAAACTTGGGGAGCCCATAAAGCTATACCCCTCCCACCATTGTTTAACTTTCTCGACAAAGCCCTCAACTTTGAGCCACATGTTCTCAAACTTAAAAGCACAACGACCCCTACTAACTCCACTAGCTTCCACCAAAAGCGAACAATGGTCAGAAATAACACGAGGGAGCACCCTTTAAGACTCATTCTCGAAATGATCCACCCAATCCACAGAAACTAGAGTCCTGTCAATACGGGACATAGCTTGCAGCGCAGCGTCTCTAAATCAAGTGAAAGAAGCCTCATCGAATGGTAAATCCACCAGATAATTATTCTCAACAAAGTCCCAGAATGCAAACATGGCTGGGCTAAAAGTCTCACAACCAAGCTTCTCACATGGGTATCTAATAATATTAAAATCACCAAATAAGAAACAAGCTGTGTTCCACCTGACACATACCCTAGACAGCTCCTCCCGCAAAGCAGCCCTATGATGATTAGCATTGGGACCATATACACCAATACAAACCCATTCAAAACCATCCAATACTCCCCTAAGAAGAACACTAACAGAGAACTGACCAACACATACATCAATTTTCTTGACCACCCGTTTATCCCAAATCAGCAAAACCCCCCTAGATGTTTGAACCGCGTCTAATACAACCCAATCAATGAAGGGACTATCCCATATATATATAGAATCAGGGTCTCATTCAATTTGATTAGAATCTCAAGATGCCCTTCCTTATGGAGTACAGTAAACGATAATTTTAATTTCATGTAAAACTCTAATAAGGATAGAATAAATAATTTATGTCATTGATGAATTTTCAAGTTTGAAAACTAACTTCAAGGACTTTTAAGCTTGTGTAAAACTGTAGGACAAAATAAAAATGAATTTCATTGATTATTTTTTAAGTTTGAAAACTAACTTCAAATTAACTAATTTATTAAAAGAAAAAACAACTTCAAATTAATTCACAATATCAACAAACTATTATGAGTTTGAAATTCTAGACTCACCTAATGACAATCTTAGAACTTAGTCATACGTTTGGAATTTCTTCTCATAGATTCCAGATATACCTAAGGGTGAACCTTCAAATTTGTTCAAATACAAAGAGCCATAAGGACCACAAATTGATAACTTCAAACTTTAAAGCTAGTGACAAGTTATCATAATTTTGTATATAAATATCACACAAAATAAGAGGGTGTTAAACCCATGACCTCACCCTCCCTTTAGAACTTATAAGGAGAGGAAGTGCTAATTGAGCTAGAGCTCATTGGCTATCCAATGTTTTAATGGGCAAGACACAAAGTAGAACCTTTGTGATATGTTTTCTGTTAGCATCCTCCATAACCAAAGACAAAGAATTCATTGGCAAGAATCAGAACTTATCCATGCTTGGACCATGAGCTGTGTTTCTTGGATTTTTCAAAATCATGACAAAAGTCATCAGAATCAGTCAACACCATGGTTGTTTAAACTATTTATGTCAATGCTGATCATGAGTGACTAAAATTATAAAAACTAGTCGCTAACCCGTGCGATGCACAGGAAAGATACTTTGAAATATCTGTTTAAATACATTGTATTCTCAAAGCTTTTCAAAAGAATATGCATGTTAACAACTTCTATCCTTTTCAACTTCATTTCAAAAATATGGGCAACTCGTGTTGGAGAAAGAGAGAGAGAGATTGTACCTATCAAAGTATCTGTTTAAACTCCTCTATTAAAAATATCCATCCATCGGATTCATAATAATGCCATAGTCCTTACTCAATAAACCATATGCTCCAACCCTTTGATTACTGTGATCCTTTAATGACCATTGCTTCTGCCATTAAAGGATCATTGGAATTGAAATTCCTTGTCCAAGCTTTATGATAAGACTGCATTTCATCTCGAGTTACTACCCCTAGAATTGAAGCACCTCGACATTTAAACTTGATGAGTCTGTAAACAAAAACATTTATGCCATACTGCTATGTTGCACATAAATATTTTTAATTACAAATTATCCTTGCACAAAAAGATCATTAAAAGTACTTAATCTCAGCATGATTCTCCATGTAATATAGCAAAGAAACCATTGGTAGATTATCCAACCCTCTCCAACTATCTTATGGGTCTGTGCATTTAAATTACAAATCATCTAACTTGCCTTTATGTTGTAAACTTGTAGTTGTTCTTTTTGCAGATTATGCACGAATAAATATTACAATTATCTACTTCCTTTTTGCATGTTCTAATCAGATCAACCACACCATGGATCTCCAAGAAGGTGGTATCCTTGACAAATGAAAACAATAACTTGGAAAATGCCCTCATTTCTTATAAACCAATTTTCATTATTGCAGTCTAAACATACATTAACAGCCAAGATAAACAGTAAAGCAAATGAGAAACTAATAAACTACTTAAAAAACCTCTAGCTTAGTTAAGTATTCTCAGCACTTAATTTTGTGTTATTTCCCATCTCTAAGTCATCCAAAGAACCTGTCTCATTAGTGAATAACTCTTCCATTACTTATAAAAATTGTTTAAAGAAGAAGAGAAAAAACTAAATTGTACTACTAACATGCTGCTAAGTCAACAAAGTTTAATCATAACAAGCTTAATAATACCACCTTCAGCTCCTGACCACAGATCACCTGCATCAAAGAAACGTGAATACTTATCTCTATTAGCACTCAAACATCACCAAGATTATGTCATAGAATGATAAGTTCTCGGGATTTTACATACAAATTACACAATAAAACTCAAGCTTACAATAAATAAAGTGATAAGAATAAAATGGGATAAAGTCATTAGTAAATTAAGACAGCGTGTCGTATAACAAGCTTCACATAACCTCCCTTTGCTTAATCATAAAACTCAACACTAGTGAAAAAAATCCCCCATTATATTCCCCATCTCTATCCATATCATTTTTCAAAAGAACACATTAACTAAATGTATGGTAATTTATAAGAAAATAGCAAAACTTAGAAACAGTTGTTTAGTTATTGTACCTTAGATTCTTCAATTGAATTCAATCATATAGATATATTGACTAATACAAAAATACCAATATTCTCTTTTCCAAGGACACTTGAATCGAACCACGTCATTCATTTGTCAATGTAATTTGGCACCTAAGAAATAAGTTGTACCTAAGATTTACCCTCTTAAATAAAAACAGACAAAAATAAAAAATAAAGAGCTTACCATGAGATGTTAAAACCATTGAAAGAACGGGACCACGATGAGCCTGCCATGAAGGACCTCCCTTGAAAGGATTATCATCCAAAGGCTGATCCATCTTCCAAGATCTAATCTTCCCATCCTTATGCCCAGTCCAAACCACCCTATTCCCACAATCAACCATCGTACACATAGTTGGAGACGTGTTCACAGACTCATGAAATGGTGCAGCATCCTCATCACCCCTTCTAACTCTCCCACCAGACCCACCAAGCCCATATCCAGGATCATAAGCACGGTCAAAATCCCACACCCTTATTCCACGCTCTTGACCTGCCCATAACTGTGTTTCCGTGCATGCAATGTTCCTCAAAAACTTTCCCACCTGGGTTCTTCTCTCAAAGGGTGAGGCCTTAACTCGAGGCAAGGCAGGCGACCAGGATGAACTGGGGCGCGAACCGGAACCTTGAAGATCCCGTTCGTCCCGCCACTTCCAATGAATTCAGGCAATGCTTGCAATTGCCTGGATTCATCTTGACCATCTTCCTTGCAGAGGCCACGGTCCATTCTCTGCGAGAGATAGTCATTAGTATTTCCACCACCACCGAAAACTGGTGTCCCGGAAGAAGCGGTGGTGGTGGACGAGGAGGAGTAAGGAAAGAAATCATCGTCGGAAGAGTCATTGTAGTATTGTTGTTGGTGGTCTTCAAAGCAGCCGGGTACTTGAGCCTCGTCTAGGCTATGTTTACGTACTTTGTTGTGTCGCTTTTGAGGAGTTGTGTTTGCACGTAGTTGATGGCTGTGGGATTGGATTTTACGTAGAGGGACGGCGCTTAGTCCAGTCAATGCATCCTTATCATCGTCTTCGATTCTGGTGTCATCCATGCATGAAACAAGCTTCAAACAAACAGCTAGGAAAGAAAAACCCAGAAAGAGAGAAAGGGAGAGAGAGAAAGAAAATGGGAAAAAAGAAAGAGAAAATTTGAGAGGTGGAAAAAAAAGCAGAAGAGAGAGTCAAAAGGGAATGTAACGTTTGTTTCGGAGAAAAATTTGGGGGAAGCAAAGGCGGAGGGTTTGCTGGGAGCTTACGGACAGGAACGTTTCTTCCTTTTTATTTCATTTTTGGGTCATGTTACCGGCAATTAGGTGACACAGAAAGTCTCTCTAGAAACACACAAAATTTGACACCTACTCAAAAATTTGTTATTTGTAAGTAAAAAAGTTATGCTCGGGGTCTGAATGAGAACCATTAAAACTTACCAAACTCATTAGATATGAAAAAAAATTTTTTTTTTTTGGTTTTTGTATGTAGCATAAAAAAAAATGTAACCAATTAGGAAGTAACAATAATAAAATGCCCAAAAAAAAAAAAAAAAAAAAAAAAAAAAAAAAAAAAAAAAACTCAACAAGCATGCTGATATGTCAAACAGCTTAAAAAAAAAGTCTCCTAGTGATTACCACTGCCTGGTTTTTTTAAAAGCAATGGAATATATTTGATTTCAGAGAAAGGCATTGGATTTTATACTGTACAAAGAAAAAATTAGGATTCATTCGAAATATTAGTTTGTTGAGATGTTTATATTTTAACGATTTGGCATTTTATTATTGGTCCAACGAGGGCAGGAAACATTAATTAATGCATGGATTTTTAATATAGTCCCTAGCTAATGGAAGTTATAAGGATTAATAAGTTTCCTCAAATATTCTCTTCTCTTGATTCTTAAAAAAAAAAAAATATATATATATATATATATATTCTCTTCTCTTCGAATATAAGTATAAAATACTAATACAATCCAATAAGTATATTATTCATGCCAATTATTCCCTGTTCCCTCTCACTTTTCCCTCAAAATTTTCTTAATTTTCATGTTGATGTTATCAATGAATCAATGTTGTAAGCTAAAGGTACGTAGCAATTGACAATTCTTCAGATATGTTAGAGCCATCAGTAATTTCTTATCTATCAAAGGATCTTTTTTCCAATGTGCACCCACCATTTTGGAACCCAATCTTCTTTTGGTTACCAGAGCAGTAGTTCAGCAAGCTTTGATAAACTAGACGTGATGTCCTTAATTAGTTGGAGGCATTGAATTTTGATGATTTTGGAGCCTTTGCAAAGGTTTGTAGCAACCATTCATCTCTTTAAGAACTGAAGTTCTAGAACAAGATCTGCTACTACCAACCGGCAGAGGAGGAGGTGTGCTCTCTTTCTATAGAAAGCTACATAAGTTTTCCGGATAGCTGTCAAAGCTGGATGTTTTGTTTCTTACTACTGCTCGCTTTGAAAGGAATAGGGAAGTAACAAGAGTGGTCCATTGGTAAAAGATTAGCCTCAAAGTCCAAAAATCACCGTGGAGAGGATTTTACGTTGTTCCGAATGCAATTGTTGATAGTTTTAATTTTAATGGAATGTTATATTGTTGGAAAATCTGGTTTTGTATCTCATGCAAAACACACAGTGGAAGCAACAAACATGGATCTATTTCATTCATGATTGATAACTTGCATTATGTAAATTTCAGAATTTAAGAATAAGATTGCGTATCTTGGTGTAGTGAAATTCAAAACAAAAAATTAGAAGTACTTGAAAACACTTTTAATCTCACTCCAATTCTACTTTACGCCCGAGAAGTGTGGTCTCTCAATCAGTTTCTAAGGGAGAATAACGAGTGACTTCACTCACACATACACACCATTTCACAATGGTATCTCTCTTTTTTCTAATGAAAAAATTCTGTATGTTTCTCGCTTTATAACTAACTGATTATCTAATTAGGCTGGCCTATTGGGCCTTTCCAATTGGGCTTTAGTGTGTGGCTTGGAGTGGGACCAAAAGAGACCAATAAGACACTAGCTCCAATGGACCTTGGGATTTTCTATCAACTCTTGACAAGTCCATAGTTACCATTAATTATATTTAATATCACTATATAAATATAATTGTACTCTAGGTCTTATTAATAAATTATATCTCAAGACTTTATTGTATATATAACCCCTTCATAAAATATTCGTAGTAACACAAAGTCATGAATGTAGATTGCCACTTTGTAGATTACTACATCTTAATCCTTGAGTACCTGGTTTAATCTTTTTAAGTTATTCATCATATATTTATGAAATTCAATTCCATAAATATATACTTTAGTAATTTCTTACCAAAGTGGTTAGGCCTAACTCTCGGAATAACAAACCCATTAAACTTATCTCAAAGGAATATTTTGTATCTCCGTTAAGAGATTATGAATTCCATCTTGGAAATATATGTTCCATCAACACTAAATGTGGCTGCCCAACATACTGAGGTTTTGATCGTTACTTTAAATCTCACTCCTAATATATCAAAGCAACCTACATTTCATGATCAGGTCCATTATTCTCTCAGAATTAAGAGTTCATGCAAATATAAGTCGTAAGATTTATTATTCAATTGACAGTCGTTAGGAGAATAATAAATCTCATAGCGGTCCAGTTCAATATGTCTTAACTCTTAAAACATATCAATATATCAACTAGAAGTCACCACTTCCATGATCAAGACAAATCATCTTAGTTAATATGTTATAGTCTTCGCAGATGAAATGCCCAATTTCATCACCGACTACGAACCAAATTCTGAGTTTACAAAGAACTTGTGACTTATATTTTCTGTAACTAAATCACATAAATCACATACTATGCATCTCATGGACTATATGATAATGTCCATATATTCATGTTACCTTTATTTCAGATAATAATAAAACAACTTTATTAATTACAATATTAAATCATACATCATGTCATATATAATGTCATACATAATATAATACATAGCATCATACAATAGGATTCTAGGGCATAAATCCCAACATGTATCCTAAGAGATCAATCTTTAGTAAGGATAAGTTTCCAAGACTTTCCCACTAAGTAAATAAGCCACTAAACCTAATCTTTGGGTGTTAATTAGGTTTTTCCTATAAATTCATTTATACTTTCTTTAGATTGTTACTAAAAAAAAAAAAACGAAGACTTCTACTTTTCTATTTGTAGGATGTAATTGGGTCCAAAAGTAATTTTCAAGTAATATATACTTTTCTTTGTTTATCAATAAAGATATGATTGTTATGTTTTCTTATTTTTTATATAATTAATTGACTGACAACTCCATTATATAGATCCCTTAGCTTAGGGGGAATTATATGACAGTTCTATATCTATATTGAAATTCTAGAATCCACTGCCGTTCGCAATTCTCAAACTTGCTAACCCATTGTTTTTCAATATGCTTTTTTACAATCAAAAGTCATTTTGTGTTTTCCCCCAACTTTATCGAATCAAAACCACTTAGACCGACCCATATGCGTAAATTTTAATGCTTGCATAACATTGTGGAGGGACATATCGATCACATATGCCTGTAAAACTTGATCACGTTTTTTACTTATTTTGCATTAGAAATGAGTAAACAAATTCAAGTAACACTACTGACTTTGCTTGGGCATCGTGGGGTGCCTATTCTAGATTAAAAGACCCTATATATGACCTCTAGATCTTAACCTTAGGTTAAACCAATTAAACACAAATGACTAATTCCATCTTAAGAAATTTAAAAGATTGTTAATAACTCCAAGCACTTCATTCACTCCCACAATCAATTAAAATCCCGTTGGGCATATACCTAAGTACAAGTATGGTAAACAATTAAGGATAAATACTCTCACACAACGATGGAGCCACCTTATGGGTGCCAAATTTTTTTTGAAAATATGCTTTTTTTCAATAATTTAAAAATTTTAGTTCCCCAAATTTTATGAGCATCTTATTTTAAAAGAAAAAAAAAAATGTGTTATATATATATATATAAAGAGTTTCTAACCTTTAACAAAGCAAATTTGATATCTGTCGACACTCAAACTTCATCTTAATTTCCCTTGGGAGGGGCAAGAGTTTGCTTCTGTAATTGACTCCTGTTATATAAGTTAGTGGTGTGAAAATAACACCGCTTGCTTGAAGAAGTTCTGTACTTAAACTTGTATGCATCGAGGGATTCTTACATTGAAAAATATGGAGTTTCCACCAATAATCAAGATTTAAGGTATGAATGGCCACCTATATATAATTGATTTTGTTAGGATCATATAATGTAAGAATTGGCAAATGAGTTAAAAAGCATTTTGATGTATTTGAGTTATATATTCCAGTGTCTAAGATGAAGTGAAGATCTCCTTTGAAGGCACGAGTAAACTACTAAAGATCTGCTGAGAAAATAGAACTTTTTATGCTTCGACTGTAGCCTAATCAATTGAGGTTTAATGACCCTCGACACCACTCCATTGATTGTGACACAATTTTTTAATGTCTCTTTTGCAGCCCACATTAACCTCTAAGCTTTGGAATTTGTGAACTAGGGTTCAAGAGTTATATAAAAGCATATGTTGTAGTTGTAATTCAGTGTACAGTGATTGAGAGACTATATGACATCACATACAAATTGGAGAAATTGTTATGACATTTGTAAGCCTAGAATTCTGTATCAAGTTGTATCTCCAGAGTTATATTTGCTCTGAATTGAACGATTGAATTTTTAGTTAAAACGTGGTCAAACTTCTATCAAACTTGGTCAACTCTAGGGTTTAGCCTAAAATTGTTCAAATTCACTATTTTTAAGCTTTTTTTTTTATTCTATTTTACAAAAAATTAAGCGTTTTGACCTCGTTTGATCGTAATTTGGAAATCAAGAGGATTTTTCCATTTGATCCACATAGATTAATCTTAAGAAAATTCTAAGATATAATTGATTAAAAATATAATTATGATTATCTTGACTTTGATCAAAGGACTCCGAAAATTCTAGGATGATCTAAATGAGGGTGATAACAATATTGTAAATAAAAATAAAATTATAAGTATATCATAGAGAAAATGTATGTATAATTTTCTTTTATATATATGGTAAAAAAATTTAAAACTTTCAATCTTGCCGCTATATATATGACAATTTTATATTGAGCTTTATACAATTCTTTATGAAAAGATGATATATAATTAAAACTCAAGATCATAAAAATTAATTTATCCTTTAAAGAACATCAAATTACTAAGTTTAAAAGAGAAATTAAATTAATTAATAATCTTCATATGGTGTTGGCTAATTCCTTTCTCAAAAAACATTATATTATTCACTAACATTTAAGTAAATACATATGTATACATGTAAGCATATATGTGCAACTTATTGCAACAAAAATTATTGTTGCTATAAGTTATTACAATATGTTCAAACTTCCCACAAAATATATTACAACAAAAAATTTGTTGCTATAAGTTATTGCAATATGTTCTGAGTTCCCACAAAATATATCACAAAAAAAAAAAAAAAAATTGTTGCTATTTATTGCAATATGTTTTGACTTCCCACTAGATATATTACAACAAAAAATTTGTTGCAAAAATTATTTTTAATAATAATAAAAATATTTTATTGCAACAAAACACTATTGAAATGAAATTTTTGTTATAATAATTTATTGCCACAGATTTTATTGCAATAGTGGGTAACAAATTTGTTTCATTGCAATAGTTGTTTATTACAAAAATTTTGAGTTTATTACAATAAAATATTTTGTTGCAATAGACCTTTTTTCTTGTAGTGTGTGTATATTTGTATTAAAGTTTGGCCCTCTCATTTATCTAACTTTATCATCTTTGAATTGTTCCTCGATCGTGTGTTGGCCATGTTTAGAAAGTATATAATGTAATATTTGGCAAAACATATCACAAGAGTTGAAAATTGAAATTGCAATTGTGTTACTAAGATATCATATGCATTTTTGTTAAAAAATTATTAACAATGCATAACATATTTTGTGGTTAAAGGTATTATATATTTATATGTCCATTTTATGATATAAATAGTATGCAATTGGTACTTCTCCATCACCTTGCTTCTCTTTGCTCTTCCTTTCTTCCAAATTAATTGCTTCATCTCTTTCTCTTAATCTTTTCTGTGTACAAGGAAATTGAAAAATGGGTAGATCAAAAGATTGGTTTTGGGAGTTTGTTGAAGATTTAAATGGTTGTTTTGAATGTAAGTTTTGTGGACGTAATTTTGCTGAGTGCCACAAGGATTAAAGCACACCTTGCATGATATAGAGACCGTGATACTGAAATTTGTAAAAAAAAGTAACTTTGGATGTTAGAGAAGAGGCTCATCTAGCAATTGAAGGGGTTGACAAAGCAAGTTAATACTTAATGATGATGCCGTGAGTTTCACCAGTGAGTTGCACAATGCTTGTATGCTCGAAACGACACCTGCACAACAGAAGGAAGAAGACCTAACAGAGCGCACCGGTGTGGTGCCGGCCAAGTACCCTCCGAAGGTCAAGTCAAAACTTCTTTTTTCAACTCTAGAGTGCTAGAGAGGGGTTAATTATGCGTACCTTAATTTGTGATGGTATTGGGGCTTTTATAGTAGGAGAGGGTTGACCTCTTTTTCTTGGAGCGGAAGTCCTTTCCTTATAGGAATCTTTATAAGCGGGGATCTCGGGATCTTTCCTTATAGGACTCTAACACTAGGCGTGGAGAACAAGTAATCCTTTTATTACCTATTTGTGATGAACAACTGTTGGCATTGCTTAGTGCCGTCGCCTTAGGGTCGTCAGCTTCCCGCCATGTTATATGACCTTCAAGTGAAACTAAATTCCCCCCGTCAGCTCTGAAGTCTTCAGCATCATCCGTCTAGCCCCGTCAGCTTTGGTGCTTGACATATCACAAGCTGACGGTTCAAGCATGATTTATTTCTACCTATCAATTGCCCCCTACTCCATATCTCCGTCAGTACAAACTGACGGGTTATGGAGTTATATTTGTCACAGACCTTCAGCCCAGCAGAGAGAGAAAATGAAGTAGATGGCATTAATGGCTTTGGACACGTGGCGAAGGTTGGTTGGCTCCGTTTCTGGACGAGGGCGTCGCTTCGTCTTCCGTGCCCTTTCCTGTATATATATAACCCTATTCCCTTCCTTATTTTCACTTTTTCATTCTTACTGATTACTGGAGAGAAGATCCGTCACCTCCTTCCGTCAGTCTTCTTGCACCGTCATCCGAGCTTCTACTGTCACATTTAGACCGTCGCCTATTTACAAATATTGTAAGTTCTTTCTCTTCCTTTCGCCCTTTTGATGTTCTTTACTTTAATTGATCTTCCTTATAGTGAGGTCGTCACCCTAGGTACTTAGAACGAATTCGTCACTTGTAGGTAGTCAGATGTCGAGTGACGCGTCGAGTGAGTCGTCAGTCCACGATGGAGCGGGCTACGACGATGTCTTTGGTTCAGGGTCTGAGTCCGGGAGCCTTTCCTATCCGTCAGAGAGGGAAACATCAGCCCAAACTCTTGACGAGAGAATAGGGAGTCACGGAAACGAAGGCCAAGAGGAAGTAGTAGACGAAGTTAGTGAAGTTGAGGGGGGTGATGAAAGGGATAATAACGGAGGAGAAAGTGACGAGGATTCTTGCGAGAGGATCTCAAGAAGTCCTGAGGGGAGTCGTCCCTTCATTCTGCCCGAGGATTGGGCCGTCAATAAATTCTTACCAACCATGAGTGAAAAGCTTTTCGGGGAGTTGCGTGTCCGTTTTCAAATTCCAGATTATATTCCAATTCGTCTCCCTAGAGAAGGTGAAAAGTGCTACTCAGGGAGAACCGCCGATGTAGGTATGTATCATGCTATGTTTGCTGCGGGGGTGAGGTTGCCTTTGACGGCTCTCCACCGTCAGTTAGTTGACTTCCTTGGTGTATCCGTCAGTCAAATTGCCCCCAATTCATGGAGAATTTTTATTGGTGCTGAAGTCTTATGGGGTCGTCTGAGTGGGGGACACCGTCAGCTCTCCCTTGATGAATTTTTTTACTGTTATAGACCCCATCATCTAGCATCCTCTAAGGGGATGTACCATTTTGCCGTTAGGGAGAAGGAGTTGAGGTTAGTGTCGGAGACACCAGATTCAAACAGAAACTGGAAAGGTAGGTACTTTTTTGTTAAGGGGACGGACTGGGTGTGCCGTCGTGAAGAGTGGAAGACTATATCTCGGGGATACTTTGATAATACCTGGGCATTCGTCAAGGATTCAGGTTCCGCCCGTCAGCTTTTAATTCCGTCAGTTATTTTTAATATCTTGCTTGTACTAACTAATTTCTACTTATTTATGTCCGTCAGCTAATACCCGTCCTCTAATAACTGACGAGCAAAGAGACTTCATCCGTCGGGTTCTGGAGATCCCTTTGGGGCAGCGGGCGTGTCGAGATTTAATTAGGCTTGACACCCTTCACTCTTACTGCGGAGGACCTGAGCCGACGCCTGAAGCCCTTCAGTTAGAAGGATTTTCACGCCGTCGTAAGTAGCCTATTCGCATAATCTCGTCACTTTAATTACTGACGTTAGCTTTTTCTCTTATATGTGTACGCATGACCTTTTCAGAAATGGAGTCAGCCCACCAACGGATCAGAGCTGCTGCTGCTCGTCAAAAGGAGGAGCAAAAGAAGAAAGGAGGAGTGGGCTCCTCGTCTGCTCCCAAGGCCGTCACCAAAGGCGTGCCAAAGAGAAAAAATGACGGAAACGACGACCGTCCGTTAAAAAAGGCCGCCGTCACTCCTATCAAAGAGAACCCTGAGAAGTCAACCCCCGCGACCGGCCACGGGGCAGGGAAGGGGCTGATGACTTCTTCTGGTCCCGTCCTGGAAGGGCCCCGTTGTCTGTTGACGCATATGGACTTTGCCGTCGAGAAGGTTGAGTCACTTATAACGCCGACGGACATTGATCCTTGTGATTCATTGGGGACCGAGGAGCTGGGGGCGTCAGCCTTGTTTGATCTCTCACGGGTAATTTTTTCTTCGGTTTTTTCTTCCCCTCCCTTTTTTTTTTTTTTTTTTTTTTTTTTTTTTTAATGACTGACGGTTGTATACTTTTTGTAGGCCCTAGTTCGTGTGAAGGCGCTCCAAGATAGGTGCGTGGCCAAGGAGGGCGTCGCTGCTCGTCTGAGCAAGCACAACAAAAACATGTCAAATCAGCAGTCTCAATACAAGGAGGCTATGCGCTTGCTGAACACCGAACTAAAGGAGACGAAGGAAAAGTTGGAGGAAGCAAGCCGTAAACAGGAAAAATTGCAACAGGAGCTGACGGCCCTTCGTAAGCAGGCGGAACAGGCCGGGGCTAACGCGGTTAAGGAATTTAAGGAGTCAAATTCCTTTTTTGATGCCTGTGGTGCGTACTACGGAACAGGTTTTGATGACTGCCTCAAGCAGGTTGCGTCAGCCTTTCCTAAGTTGGACCTTTCTGGAATCACACTGGATGACGCCGTGCCTATGACGCCTGCCAACGATACCGTCGGTACTGAAGGCGACGGTCCTGAAGATGTACATCCTCGTGATGACGACAGGATTGTATTGGCTCAACCTGCTGTAAATCCTCCAGTGGTTTCCTCCAATCTCGTCGAGATCTTAGATGACCCTCCTGCTCAGAAGGAGTAAATTATGTTTTTAAGTGACACTTCTTTTGGTTCTTTGTAAATGTATTTTGGTTTGTCTGTAAACAATATTTAAACGCCCACTTTGATTTTTGGGGTTTCTGTTCGTATTTGTCTTATTTCAGTATATGCATTGCTTATTACTTTTTCTTGCTGTTTGGCTAAGGCTTATCTTTTAATTGTTGGTTTGATTTCGTCAGTCTACTTGTATGTTGTAATGCTGACGCCGTCAGCCAAATGTAGTCGTTGGCTTACTTATGACTTTTAGCCCAGTCCTTTTGGTTCAGTGGACTTGTCTTCTTTTCAGCCTCTTTACCTGTCGTTCCTAGGAAAGTTATTTTGGATTAAGCTTGCTCGTCTCATAGGCTTTGGGTCTAGTTTTGATTGTTTTGTGATTTTAAGGTAATTCATGTAGGATCGTTGGTGGGACAACCCCGTTGGTCTCAGGCCTTTGGTTTGACCGTCGGCCTTATGGCGTCTCTTTAGGCCGTCAACTTTGAAGCTGGATTCTCTCTTCTTATTTAACCGTTGGTTTGTGGGTTTTTATTGGACCGTCAGCTTTACAACGGAAATTTTTAGGCCCTTTACTAAATCATTGTAGCTGGCTTGTCTTTTCTTAGACCGTCATCCTTATGAACTATCTTTATCAGCCTCTGTGACTGATTTCTTTTAGGCCTTTTATTAGACCGTCAGCTTGATTGCTGAATTCTTTGGGTCTTTTATTAGAGCTTCAGCTTGATAGCTGACCTCTTTTTATCAGCCTTTGTGGCTGAGTTCTTTTAGGTCTTTTATCGAACCATCAGCCTGATAGCTGAATTCTTTGGGTCTTTTGTTAGACCGTCAGCTTGATAGCTGGATTCTTTGGGTCTTTCATTAGACCTTCAGCTTGATAGCTGACCTCTTTTTATCAGCCTTTGTGGCTGAGTTCTTTTAGGTCTTTTATCGGACCGTCAACCTGATAGTTGAATTCTTTGGGTCTTTTATTAGACCGTCAGCTTGATAGCTGGATTCTTTGGGTCTTTCATTAGACCGTCAGCTTGATAGCTGGACTCTTTTTGTCAGCCTTTGTGGCTGAGTTCTTTTAGGTCTTTTATTAGACCGTCAGCTTGATAGCTGAACTCTTTTGGACTTGTTCATGTCTGTGAATATGATCCTGTAAGTAGAAGTTCCAGTAGTTCTAAGTAAATTCCTCTTATTGCCATGCATCTATGAAAAGTAGTTTAAAAACAATAACCTGCCCAAAAATGGGCTTATTGTAGTAAAAACCAAAGTAAAAATCTGCCCATTCGGGCTTATTGTAGCAAAATCTAGAAGTAAATGATAAATGTAGGAATAAAAAGATAAGTCTTTCATCAAGTCGTCGTAACTACTGGTAGTACTTTCGTAAATGCTCAGCATTCCAAGGGTGTGGTAGCTTCCGTCCGTCCAGCGTCTCCAGGTGATAGGTGCCTTTTCTCTGCCATGTCGTGATTCGGTAGGGTCCTTCCCAATTCGGGCCGAGCTTTCCTTGGGTTGGATCTCTTGCTGCTCCCATGACTTTCCTTAGGACGAGGTCTCCAACCCGGAAGTCTCTATGCTTGACCCGGGAGTTGTAATGCTTAGCCATGCGGTCCTGGTATCGTGCGAGCCTTTGTTCCGCCGCTGTCCTGACTTCGTCCACTAGATCGAGCTGTAGGCGTATGGCTTCGTCATTTTTCTTTTCATCGTGGTTGTGCACTCTGTAGCTTGTGAGGCCGACTTCGGCTGGGATGACAGCCTCGCTTCCGTATGTTAGCCGGAATGGCGTCTCCTGTGTTGGTGTTTTTGCCGTCGTCCTGTAGGCCCAAAGTATGCTTGGCAATTCTTCAGCCCATATGCCCTTTGCCCCCTCGAGCCGAGTCTTGATAATCTTCAGCAAGGATCGGTTCGTGACTTCGACCTGTCCGTTGGCTTGTGGGTGGGCGGGTGAGGAATAGTGGTTCCGTATCCCTAATTGTGAGCAGAAGCCGCGGAAGGCATCGTTGTCGAATTGTCTCCCGTTGTCAGAGATCAAGACTCGGGGGATGCCAAATCTGCATATAATGCATCTCCAGACGAAATTGCGTACATTCTTCTCCGTAATGGTGGCCAAGGCTTCAGCTTCCACCCACTTCGTAAAGTAGTCGATGCCTACTATCAGAAACTTCAGTTGTCGTATTGCCGTTGGAAACGGTCCCATGATGTCCAGGCCCCATTGGGCGAACGGCCAGGGCGCCGTCATCGGGGTAAGTTCTTCAGGTGGTTGCCTGACGATGTTGCTGAACCTTTGGCACTTGTCGCATTTCTTTACATAGGCCTCGGCATCCTTCTGCATAGTCGGCCAAAAATACCCTGTTCGAACCAGCTTGTGTGTTAATGATCTTGACCCTGAGTGGTTTCCACAGATTCCTTCGTGCACTTCCCTCATGACGTAGTCTGCTTCTTCCGGACCTAGGCATCGTAGGTAGGGGAGGGAGAAGCCTCTCTTGTACAAGACGTCTCTTATCAGGACGAACCTTGCTGCTTGGACCTTCAGCTTTCGTGCAGCCTCTTTTCCGTCCGGTAGTACGCCGTTCTTCAGGTAGGCCACTAATGGCGTAGTCCAGTTACTCTCGGCCTCAAGCTCCTGTATATTGACAGAATTTATAAGCGGAGAGAACTGAATGAAAGAGAGTACGTTACCAAGGGTGACCATGTGCTCAGCTGAAGCTGCTTTGGCTAGTCGGTCAGCCTGCTCGTTTTCTCCTCGTGGGACTTGTGTAATTTCGGCCTTCAGCTCGTTTACCCTCCGCTTGGCCTGGTCCAGATATTTCTTCATCCTTTCGCCTTTGCATTCATAGTCCCCGTTTATCTGATTGACCACAACTTGAGAGTCGCACTGAATGATTACTCTTTCGGCTCCTGCTGCTTTAGTGAGGTCAAGTCCTGCTATGAGAGCTTCGTATTCCGCCTCGTTGTTGGTAGTAGGGAATTCAAAGCGTATCATACATTCGACCATGTCTCCCTCGGGTGAGTGTAGCACAACGCCTGCCCCCCCAGCCTACCTGTTGGAAGATCCGTCGACATGTATGTTCCATAAGGGAGATTCTGTTGCCCCCCCCCCCCCGTCATCTCCATTTGTGAACTCAGCTATGAAATCGGAAACGACCTGTCCTTTAATGGCGGTTCGAGGGCGGTATTGGATGTCGAACTCGCTTAGCTCTATTGCCCAGAGGGCCAATCTCCCAGCAGCTTCAGGGTTGCTCATTGCCCTCCGCAAAGGCTTGTCAGTAAGGACGATGATCGCGTGGGCTTGAAAGTACGGTTTTAACTTCCGTGCTGCTGTAACCAGTGCAAATGCAAGCTTCTCCATTGGCGGATATCTCTCTTCGGCCCCTCGTAGCGCCCGACTGGTGTAATATACTGGTTTCTGCACTTTCTCTTCTTCTCTGATTAAGGCAGCACTGACGGCAGCTGGTGAGATGGCGAGATAAAGAAGAAGTTGTTCACCTGGTTGCGAGGGACTGAGCAATGGGGGGGAAGAGAGGTAATTTTTCATTTCTTCGAGTGCTTTTTGGCACTCGTCAGTCCACTCAAAAGACCTTTTCAACGTTCGAAAGAACGGTAAACACTTGTCCGTCGCTCTCGAGACGAACCTATTTAATGCTGCTATCTTGCCGTTGAGGCTTTGTACCTCCTTCACATTTTTCGGGGGCGCCATATCCATTATAGCTCGAATCTTATCCGGATTCGCTTCAATGCCCCTCTGGGAAACCATGAACCCTAGGAATTTTCCTGCCGTCACCCCGAAGGCGCACTTTCCTGGGTTCAGCTTCATGTTGTATGAGCGAAGGGTATCGAATGTTTCTCTGAGGTCGTCCAAGTGATCTTCTTCCCTTCGGCTTTTTACTAGCATGTCGTCTACATAGACTTAGACATTCCTCCCTATTTGTGGTGCGAACATCTTGTTCATGAGCCTCTGGTATGTTGCGCCTGCATTTTTCAAACCAAACGGCATTACTTTGTAACAGAATAGGCCCTGGCTGGTCACGAACGACGTCTTCTCTTGATCGGCTTCGTGCATCTTAATTTGGTTGTAACCGGAGAAAGCGTCCATAAAACTTAAAAGCTGGTGTTGAGCGGTAGAGTCTACTAAAGTGTCGACCCTCGGGAGGGGGTAGCTGTCCTTTGGGCATGCTCTGTTCAGATCGGTGAAGTCGACACACATCCTCCACTTCCCGCTGGCTTTCTTGACCATCACTACGTTGGCTAGCCAGTCGGGGTAATAAACCTCCCTAATGAAATTTGCCTCCTGCAGCTTACGGACTTCTTCAGCTATGGCTTGATCCTGTTCAGGGGCGAACACCCGCTTCTTCTGTCTGATGGGCAGGAAAGAGGGTGATACATTCAACTTATGTACCATTACTGAAGGGTCTATCCCTGGCATGTCTTCGTGACTCCAGGCGAATACGTCCCGATTTCGTCTGAGGAAGGCTGCAAGTGCTTGTCGGGTCACGGGGTTTGCAAGAGTACCGATCCTTGTCGTTTGGCCCGGTCTGGAGTCGTCAAGTGATATTTCTTCAAGCTTTTCGACGGCTTCTGTCGTACTTCGATGTTCTTCTACATTCATGGCTTGGTGTTGATCATCCATTTCCATCATAGCCACGTAGCACTCGCGTGCGGCTATCTGGTTTCCGCGTAGTTCGCCTACCCCATATTCCGTAGGGAACTTGACCATCAAGTGGTAGGTCGAGGTCGCCGCCTTCCACGAATTGAGGGTTGGTCGCCCCAGGATAGCATTGTAGGCTGACGAGCAGTCGACCACGAGGAACGTTATGTCCCTTGTAATCTGCTAAGGATAGTCGCCCGCCGTTACAGGCAACGTGACCGCGCCGAGGGGAAATACCCTCATTCCTCCAAAACCGACGAGTGGGGAATCCGTCGGAGTCAAACGTTCCTTGCCGATTCCCATTTGTTGGAATGCCGGGTAATACAGGATGTTCGCTGAGCTCCCATTGTCGACCAGCACCCGGTGCAAGTTGTAGTCACCCACTGGCAAGCTGATAACGAGTGCATCGTCGTGCGGGTGGTGAAGTCGTCGTGCATCTTCTTCGGAGAACCCGATGACGGGGCTTTCCCTTCGTGCCAGTTTTGGTACCGAGCCTGTCAGCTGGACGTTCTGGACCATCCTGAGGTATGTCTTTCGAGCCTTCTTGGATGATCCGGCGGGCGTCCCTCCTACGATCATTCTGATGTCGCCAATGGGCGGTCTGGGGCGGTCATTGTCCCATCGGGGGGGCTGCTCCTGAGGTGGTGGATCAGGTCTTTCCTTGCTTACAAACTTCTGCAATTTCCCTTGTCTGATGAGGGCCTCGATCTGTTGCTTCAAATCGTAACAATCGGCTGTATCATGGCCGTGATCTCGGTGGAAGCGGCAGTATTTATCTCTAGAGCGCCTATTGGGATCCCCTTTTAGCTTCCCAGGGAAGGTCAGAGCCCCCTCATCCTTAATTTGCATCAGGACCTGGTCTATTGGGGTAGTTAACGGGGTGAAGGTTGTGAATCTTCCCCCCGGGGGTCTAGAGCGCCTCTCTTCTCTTCGGTCTCCAGTTTTTGGCTTCTTCCTTCCTTGGTCTTGTCGTGAATCTTCTTGTCTTTCCCTTTTTCTTGGCTTCTCTTCCCGGGCTTGCAGCGCGTCTTCGGCGTTCATGTATTTGGTGGCCCGGTAGAGTACTTCCGACATGGTCTTTGGGTCGTTTTTGTATAGGGAGAACAAAAACTTACCCTTTCGCAACCCATTTGTGAAGGCCGCCACAAGTATCTTGTCGTCGGCTTCGTCAATAGAAAGCGCCTCCTTGTTGAAGCGCGTTATGTAGGACCTCAGTGTCTCGTCTTCTCGCTGCTTGATGCTCATTAGGCAGGCTGTAGATTTCTTGTACCTATGTCCCCCGATAAAGTGAGTAGTGAACTGGGCGCTTAACTCCTTAAAGGTGCTGATGGAGTTCGGCGTCAGTCGACTGAACCATATCCTTGCGGGGCCCTTCAGTGTTGTAGGGAAGGCCCTACACATGATTTCGTCTGCCACACCCTGAAGGTGCATCAGGGTCTTGAAGGTTTCCAAATGGTCCAGAGGGTCCTTCACCCCGTCGTAACTCTCGATATGGGGCATGCGAAACTTATGTGGTAGGGGGAAGGCATTGACGGCTACAGTGAATGGCGAATCGGTTCGGTTAACTAGATCATCAAGGTCGCTGGAGACTCGCCCTTTGAGTGCGTTCATCATTAATTCCATTTGTTCCCTCATCGCCTGCATCTCCGCGATAATATGTGGTGGTGTCGCGTCCGTGAGAGATGGCATGCTTACATTCTGCCCTCCTGGCTTGCTTGGGGCGTGGCTGCCTTCGGGTTTCTCCTGGTTTTTCTTTGGAGCGCTGGTCCCTTCTTGATCCTCTTGCTGGTCGTTCGGTGGTGTGTTCTTCTGGCGCAGCTGTTCTTCCAAATCGTGGTTTTGTTTGGTGAGGCGCTCTACAGCGGCGGCCAGAGTCCGAACTTGTCTCTCGAGTGCAGTCGTGGGTGGCTCCTCTTCCTGAATGTCGTTGTTGGTTGCCATTGATCGAGTGAGTACCATGCAACCCTTTTAGTCCGGGAAACAGTGGTATGGCTAAATCTGAATTGTTACGACGTTTCCCACAGACGGCGCCAACTGATGATGCCGTGAGTTTCACCAGTGAGTTGCACAATGCTTGTATGCTCGAAACGACACCTGCACAACAGAAGGAAGAAGACCTAACAGAGCGCACCGGTGTGGTGCCGGCCAAGTACCCTCCGAAGGTCAAGTCAGAACTTCTTTTTTCAACTCTAGAGTGCTAGAGAGGGGTTAATTATGCGTACCTTGATTTGTGAGGGTATTGGGGCTTTTATAGTAGGAGAGGGTTGACCTCTTTTCCTTGGAGCGGAAGTCCTTTCCTTATAGGAATCTTTATAAGCGGGGATCTCGGGATCTTTCCTTATAGGACTCTAACACTAGGCGTGGAGAACAAGTAATCCTTTTATTACCTATTTGTGATGAACAACTGTTGGCATTGCTTAGTGCCGTCGCCTTAGGGTCGTCAGCTTCCCGCCATGTTATATGACCTTCAAGTGAAACTAAATTCCCCCCGTCAGCTCTGAAGTCTTCAGCATCATCCGTCCAGCCCCGTCAGCTTTGGTGCTTGACATATCACAAGCTGACGGTTCAAGCATGATTTATTTCTACCTATCACTTAATAGGGCATAAACTTCAAGAACGGGTAAGGAGTAAATTGGTGTAAGCTTTATCTTTTTGTATTCCTCAAATCCCTAAAATTAATTATTAGAATTTTTTTAACTAATCTAATGGCCCAAAGTAATATATATATATATATATATATTATATGCAAAAGAGATGTTTTGCTTCTTTTATTTTCATCATGTTGTTGGATACTTACTTTAATTAATTAGGGCAAAGTGGACTGTTTTATAGCTACAAATGGGAAGAAACTTGATGAGAAGTTTCAAAGTATAGAAGACAAACTACAAGATATGCAAAGAGACATTCAAAAATACTCAATCGCAAACTCTTGGGGCCTTGGAGTGTTTGAATTTTTCGAACATGTCAATTAATTCCTTTAAAGAAATTAAAGATCATTTAAGGGATGATATTGTATGGTAGAAGTTAATAATCCTGCAACTTGAACCCTTTTTCACCTAAACCCTTAAGTAATTTATGCACGAAAAGGTGTCAATTAAGTTACAAGGTTCTTGATTAGTTACATGGAGCTAAGTATTGAATTCAAAGGTCAATTAAGACGGTATGTACATTCCTTGTATCTATTATCATATGAACACAACCAAGTAACATTAGAATTGATGAGTTATTCCATTGAATCAAGTATTTGAAATCCAAATTTGAATATAATCAAGAAAGAATTGTGTTCCTACCACTCCTAAAAAAGTTTGAACAAAGTTTATTTATAAATTTGATTTTATCCTCAACAATAGGAATATGACACATGTCTCTACTATGTGGAATGCACATGACTTACTATAAGGCACACTTAAGTGATTATATACAATCATTTTTAATGAGTCATTTGCAAGGCACATGATATAGATACACATGATTGTATACAATCATTTTAAGTGAGTCATATGCATACATAACAGAGACACATATCATCTTCTTATTGTTGGTTGTAGTTTCACACAACTACTATATTACTTGTTGGCAATTAGTATGATAATTTAATTTAAATGCAATAATTGGAGATACAAAAATTATGTAATAAATACCATAATAAATGCTGGTAATTAGTTAATACATGATTATGTAATAAACATTCACTTAATTATTACTACCTCCGTCCCACTGTTTTTGTCCTGTTTGAAAAGTCAAACTTTTTAAGGAAACATCATTTATTGTCTTGTCTACCTTTTAAAAATGTATAAGTTTCCAAAACTACCCTTAAAAAAATTTATCAAAAAATTGAATTAATAAATTAATAGGGGTATAATAGGAATATTAGTAAATTAATTACTTTTATTTTTAAAAACAGGACAATATTTTGAGACATCTCAAAATGGAATAGAAGACAAAAAAAGTGAGACGGAGGGAGTATTTCATAATAAAATTATATCTTATTAATGGAAAATGTTAACCGATGCCCAAAGGGCATTAGTTTATGAAACATTTCAAGAAACTTTTTATGCCAAAAAAAAAGTCACTATTTTTTATTATAAATTTTTATATTTATCATAGAAGTTATATCAAATTTTTAAAAAATTTCTCACCAAGAAATTTCCTTTGGCCACCCTTTATAAATTCAGGATTATAATTGTGCAAATAGGCCTTTAACTATATACTAATATGAAAGAGTGTGGGGGAAGAGAGTGAACATGCTAATGGTTTGAGGAAAAGGTTTATACTTCTACCAAAAGCCAAGTATTTCTATGAGATCCTGCTGAGTCCCATATTTTCATGATCCATATGTACATATATAACATGGGTGCGTGCATGTATGTACCTCCAGAATATAAAACACCATCATAGATCTTTTTCTATTTTGCATTTTGTACATAGTGCTATGAGATTATTAATTTTTTATTTTTTATTTTATGCTTCATTTCGGTTAGATTATATAAAACAAATAACTCCGGAGATCAAAAAACAATAAGAATAAGTCCCCATATGCAAGTAAAAAAAAAAATTCAAAGAACTATGTACATGCCTTTACTTACGTATTAATCCACCTCGTTTCTCTCCCTAGTGTTGTGCTTGTTATTTCATGTATCTTCATGCATTATATAAATACACACATACATATTTAATTACTTACTTACATACTTGTTATTATTCATACAAGATATATTACAACAAAAAATTTGTTGCAATAAATTATAGCAACAATATTTTTTGTTGCAAAAATTATTTTTAATAATAAGAAAAATATTTTATTGCAAAAAAATGCTATTGCAATGAATTTTTTTTTTGCAATAATTTATTACCACAAACTTTATTGCAATAGCGTGTCACGAATTTGTTTCATTGCAATAGTTGTTTATTACAAAAATTTTGAGTTTATTGCCATAAATATTTCGTTGCAATAGATTGGGTTAAATATGTGATGTAATTCTCAAGTTTATCAATAAGCTTATCAAATAAGGGCTTCCTATTGTCTAGGAAGAGTTCGCAGTTAGTTTTATGGATTTTTTTTTTTTTTTTCCTTTTTGAATTCGAACTTTAATTTAGCTTTTTATATCATTATCAGTTTATCTGTAATCCAATTGAGAAGCACTATTTGCATTTAATAAATGAGTATTGAAGAAGGATAATAAGAATTACAAACAACCCAAAAATTCTCTAGTGTGTTTGTTAATTGGATAACAAGATTTGGACATGCGAATTTGGATTTAGGTGAAATCTAAATATCTTATTTTGATAAAAGGGTCAAGGACTTAGATTTGGCTAAGGAATTTAAACTTTGTCATCCTATAATTTAAAATAACATCATCTAACTCGATAGAATTTTAGAAATTCTTGGCCATATTTCAATAGATTTTAAATATTATAATTTCAAATCCTCTAAGGTATAAAATACAACCAAACAAGGAACTTTAAAATTTATGGATTTAGAATCAAAGCATTTCAAATCAATTGATTTTAAATCTAATGAAGCTAAATTATATATTTAGTCCCTAACCTTTTAAGTATAGTGTATCAAAAAAAAAAAGTATAGTGTCAAAATGGTCTCTGCCGAAATAAGTATTTGTTTAATGCCACATAAGAGTACCACCTAGACTGTCATGTCAGCCTTACATAATTTAAAATAATTAAAACAAAATCCTCAAAATCTGAAATAGCAAATAACAAAATGACAACATCAATGAAAGCAAAAGCACCCTATACTAGTATGAGCACAACATTCACTCGAATCCACTAGATCAAACACATGAGGGCTAACTCTGCTCAATGAAGTCCATGTTGGGAATATTACACAAAGTAATAAAGAAAAAACAAAGTGAACACAAAGACAAAAAATGGTCGATAACTTGGAGGCACAAAATTAATTGCTTTCCTAAGACAATATTTGCTCCCACAAGTAAGGTTATAAAGGGTTATCACAAACTTGTCCCAAGATACAACCAAGTTTTTAGATTCTACAAATAGCAATTCTAGAAAATACTCATAGCTTATGTTTCTTAGAAAATGATTTTGGGAGAGAAGAGAAGTAATTATCAAGTGAACATAAACAACTATTTATACCCATAGGGTTATAACCCTTCAAGAGGTATGAATGGAGAGTTAAGATGCCTCATAAAACTGTTCACAAGATTTAAAACATTTCCCAACGTTCAGAACGGTTACCACAAATTTTGTAGAAAATTCTGCAAAAAATAGTTTTTATGAGGCTCAATCAATCAAGCTAGGTGTTGAGATGCAATCGAGAAAATCTTGATCTATCGAGATTGCAATCAAGCACATATACTTTTTTTTTAAAATCTTGATCAATCAAAATAATATTCTTAGTTAGTCGAGAATACTGAACTTCTAAATTTTGAATTTTAATTTATTATTTTACACAAATGATATACTCTCCATACCTACCTATTATTATTGATGTTTCACTCACTTAATGTCAATAATCTATTTTGAAAACTTGAAAATGTGCGAAAACACAATAGCTTGTTTAAACCTCAAATTTAAAGTTACGGCTCGGTTGCTTTTACTCTAACTTAAACTAAGTGCGGAATAAGAGTAAATGCGAGCGAACAAACAATAAAACTACTCAAAACCATATTCATCAAATATCAACAATAAAATGAAAGCTAAAAGAGTAGGAAAGAAGGATGAAAACACAAGATAATACCGAGACATGTTATTAAAGAGGAAACTGAAGAACTCGACGAAAAACCTCTTCGCCACCCTCCAAGCAGTAAATCGATCCACTAGAGAATAAGTTGGACGAATAACAAAAGACCCTCCAAGCCTAGTCTACCCCATGTACTTGAGCCCTTCAAACTCCTACTACCAACTGACTTGACGAAGCCTTGTCTTCTCTAGCTTTTCGGATCACGCAATTCAGCCTGATTGCATCCGCCAATGATTGGCTTCTTCCAATGCTTCCTAGTAGTACCAAAACCTCACTTTACACTTAGATTGGGTGTGGTAAGTGTTTGGGCTATCAACCTCTCAAGGATATGGCTATGGAGAGGTAGGAGTAGAGGAAACCCATAAAGGATTATGTAGATGATTGTGAGTATGAAAATCTCTAACTCTCAAGGGTAATTTCTAGAGTTTTCTCTCTGAAAAACACTATTTACAATATATTAGTAATAAGGGTATAAATAGTGTGGGTGAAAACTTGGTGGAGCACATATGACAAAATAACAAAACAGAATGTTTCGCGAGTATTTCGCTGGAAGGTCTTACCAACAAATTACTCACAAAAACTAGCTGTCATGACTCTTCACATTCCAATCATGTGCTCTGCACGTGGCATACTTCTTGGGATATCTTCTCGCGAATCTTCTTGCGAAATCCACTTGGTCTTCAATAAGAGCTTAAGTCTTCACACTCTCTCTTACACATAACCTTTACAATAAAAACCTACATAAAATACAAGGAAAAATGATTGAATAGAATTACAATCAAATTTGACACAGAATTAAAGCCAACACAAAATAGTTGTAAATAACAACTTTACAATTACAATCTCCCCCTTTAGCTATTCCATGACAAAACCCCTGAAATAGACTCTAGACTTAAACGTGAGTTTGGGAACAAAGGCAAAACTCACTCACGCCTAATTCTAAAAGCTGTGAAGCACTTGCACTGTATACACCTACATCCTGAAACACTCGCACACAAACAAAACTTTCATTAAGCTCATGACAAGTTGACACAAGGTACGTATAGGAACAAGTAAAATGCGATCAAGTTATTAAACAAGATATAATCTATGAAGCGTTACTTAACCAAACAAGAATAGTCATTAAAGAATGACTACAATGATCATTTAGCTAGTAAATGATCATCATCTGGAAATGCAATGCAATTAAAAGCAACGCAAAATTCAATTGCATGTCCAACACACAACCAATGCAAAACACAAAGGTATTTGAATCAAGGATACAAGATCCAACAAGGGCACAAGTGTGAAGTACTAAAGATAATGCATACATAATCTAAGAGTACTTAAAAAAGCTACAAAGCAAGGACACATAGATAAAGTACTAAAGATAAACTGAAATTTAAACTAAAGTACTTTAAAGCTTTAAAGAAAGCAAAGTAAATATCCATAAGTTATAAAAACTTTAAAGATAAAAGAAAGTAGACTACTAAAATAAAAGCAAACCACTAAACCACCACCAAAATAAACCAATGTCTGTGATATGCTATGCTATGCTCTCCCTCAACCTGTGCAACTCCTCCTCAAACTTCTCCCCATTTTTGACCGAAATGGCCAAAGAGGCTAGAACTCTTCGAATTCTAATTCAGAACCCTCTTGCTGCTGCCATTGCTGCTCCATCATCATGTCATCAATCTAAGATGAGATTGCAATGATCTGGCCTTCGATGTAGGTAAATTGATTCGAGGTGTTATGCACATGTGATTCTAGCATACCATACATATGCTCAACTCGTGCAATGAAACAATCAAGGCGATCAGGTGCCCGTGCAAGTGCTTGGGAAGAGGGTTGCGCAGAGCCCTCCGGGGCTGATGTGAACCTATCTATCTCTTCCTCTGTGTCCCCACCTTCTTCCTCAACATCATCCCTTAGGATTTGAGAAATGCCAGTAGTTGGTCCGGTGATATGGGCTTTGTTTCGGGTCATTGTTTGAGTATTAATTGGATAGTCCCTTGGCACCACGAAAAGACCACTCGGAAACTTCAGCCTTGTTCTTGCTATAAGAACCATGATGAGACCTGGAAATGGCAACACTGTTCTCAAATTCCTCTTGGTGATGCACTTGGTGAAGAGGTAGTAGATGTGAACGCATATGTCAATCTCTTTATGTGTGAAGAGATCAAGCAAAAAAATGGCTCTTGGTCCGGACAATGTGGTTAAGTTCTTCACTAGGTATAGGTTGTGGAGCATTATATAGGCCAATGTCCTCATCTCCGTGGTAAAAGGAATTGTGTTCAGTGCCTTCTTTTTGAGATTACCATCGAGGAGTTCCGCAATTGGCTCAAGAGAATCCAATCTATCATCATATTGGATATAAAGTTGTTGAGACAGAGGACGAATTTCCAATATCTCTTGGATAGATTCCCTCGTGACAGAAAATTCTCTCCCCCTCACCTAACAATTTATGGGCTCCCCTTCCACAAGGACATTCGCAAAGAATTCCCTTATGATTTCAGCAAAGACATTCCCACTAAGGTTCAGCAACTTTGTCAATGTCCTCTCTTTAAACACTTCTAGAATGAAGTGTTTTTAAGGGTCTCCATCTTTACAACCCTTTCCTTGATGATCGGGGCCTTTTTGTAGAAGTCGTTGTAGGCTAAGTCTGCCTCAATACTTCAGAAATTTTTCGAATCAGTGCATGGGCGCTTCGATGACTTCTTTGATGCCACTTGCTTAATGGGAGACATCTACAAAAACAATCACAAACACAAAGAGACAAGAACAAAACACAAAACAAGAATACAACTTAATCAGTACCAAGTTAGTTCATAAAACAACCACAAAGTCTTAAAAGGAACATAAACATTATCAAAATATCATGTTATAAGTGCTAAACATGTAACAATACTTATCTAACATGAGTGATATGAAAAACATGACAAGTGAACAAGTATGTGCATCAAGTGTGCATATGTGATGCATGATCAAGGCATGACTAAGCACACTTGGATCAAAGTGTGTAAAACACACAACCAATGATCAAAACATTATAAACATGCATAATCATGGTAATCCCCAAAGTTTGGTACTCATCGGAGTCCAAAACAACATCAAAATGTCATTTGGGCATTTTATCAAATACCTAGTATGCACAAACACAACTAACATGTAAACAATGCATGAACATTTGTAAATTATGCCTAAATACATGTTAGAATGCCACACAGGGCAACACAAACACAATCAAAGCAAATGGGACAAAGCCCAATCAAGAAAATCAAAAAAAAAAAAAAAATGCACAAAAGTAAATTTTTTTTCAACCCTTTCAAAAATATACCCAACTCATGAAAACCTAGAATCTAAGACTTAATCTAAGGAATTAAAGAGAAAAGAATGATGAAACATACCTTAGAGAAGACTTAGAATAGATTGCACTTGAGTTTTGGTTGAGTTTTTTGAGAGAAAATTGGTTTAGGGTTGAGAGAGGCTCGAGCGAGGCAAAGGGTGTGAGTTTGAAAAACTGTCAAGTTCAGCCCTTTAAAATTGAAAATACGCATTTTTCACGGGTAAGCTTCTCGCGAAGTTACTCGTGAAAAATGCCACTAAAGCACACAAACTTTTCGTGGGTAAGATTATCTAACGAGATAGTCGTGAAAGTTTCTGTTTGAATTTTTGGTGTTTTCAATTTTGCCATCCTCATTTTTGCGGGAAGAGCTTACTCGCAAAGTTTCTCGTGAAAATGCCTCTGAAGGAGTTTTTTGTTAAAAACATGAAATATGCAATATGAGCAAAAACTCTAAACACAAAAGCGTAAAAACACTTTCAAAAACATAGAAAATACTCAAAAAAATCTTTTTGGATTTGATCGACAAGTAATTGAGTATACACATCACATTTGAACACGTACAATCACACAAATGAAATAAGCATTCAGTGAACAATAGACTTGTGTGTTGTGTGTGTGGATCAAGTATGAACTAATCCATAGTCTAGTATGAAACTTCAATGATCAATTCAATCAAGTCATACACGACTAGTACGAAGTTAAGTGACCTATCTCACTTGTAAAAATGAACATATATGACCCCACACCAATGTGATTACAATTGATTGAAATCTTTTTGATTTGCTTCCATTTTACATACTTTTGATCAAAACATCTCAAATTTTTGAGAATCGATGCCATAAACATTTTGAATGAACTTTAACAATTTAGCCTTTGGCTTTTAGCATCATACATTTTAGTACAAATCGCTTTCCCTTTTTCCTAATCAAATACTAGTATGTGAGATGGCTTTTTTAGCTCAAAATTCTCTTTTCGAGATTGACATTTGTAGAGCTCTTTGAAAAAGAAAAAAAAATGTGAGAAGATATATAGGCACAAGTCTATGCATGTATCAAGATCAAGCAAAACTATTGACCAATCATTCATGACAAGCTTGAAGATCTATTTACAACAATCAAACGTAAATTTCTAGATCTCGCTCACACTTAGAAAATGTGCATGCATAACAAGCTAAGCTTGTAAATGCACTATGCCATTAGTACGAAGGTACTAGGCCAAACTCACATGTGATATACACAATACAAGCGATCAAACTTTTTGGAGATTTTTCAATTTTTATGGTTTTTGAATTTTTCAACACACTCAAAAATAGAACATGAAAAGTAAGATCAACAAAAACAACAAGTACAAAACAAACTTGAAAAAAGAAACATGCTAAAATGAAAACATAAGCGAACAACTAACCAAAGTCATAACATATAGAAAGAATTGATGCATGGACATGGTCTAATGCTTATGCATGTGTACCCTTCTTCACCCACACAGCACGTGTGTTTGGGATGATATCCTTAGAGGATTGGGTACTTGAGCTGTGATTCTCAAATGTTTGGGTGAAGTTTACCAAACAAGAAGTGATGGTATCTATCATCCTCATCACATCATCAATACCGGGATCGACTTCCCGTTCTTTTGATTTCCTAGCATTCCAATTCCCCTTTCCTTGTCCTCTTAGCCTTTGAGAATCCACCATCTTCAATGCGTGAAGTTTATAGCAATTAGGTCTTGTGTGTCCTCGGATTCCACAATGGTGGCAAAAGTGTTGAACTTGGGGACCTCCTTAAGACTTTGGAAGAGACTTCCCTTTAGCCTTGGGTTTGGCCACAAATGGATTTGGAGGTTTTGTCAAAACCTTTTGAGCAGTTCCATTTGGCTTCTTCTCAACCTTTACATTCTTAACACTTGGAGTCGCTACCATTGGTTCCTTAGCTTTAACAAACTTCATCTCTTTGGACACATTGGCACTTGAACTGCTTACTTCGATGTATCCTAAGCCGCTTTTGTCAGAAAAAGGCATTTGATGTGCAAGCACTTCGTCAAGCTTCTTGGAGGCAACACTCTCCACCTTGGCATTAGCTTGAATCACTTCAAGCTCAAAAAACTTGATCTTGGAATAGGCTTCGGTTAGTTCTTCATTTAGCGCCTCAACTTCACACTTTGTTTCTTTGTACCTCGTGAGTATGCTCTTGTAGTCTTGTTCAGCTTTCTTCATTTTCTTAATAGCTACTTTAGCCACTCTTGCATACTCCCAATCTTCTCAATAAGAGAATTATAGGATTCTTGCAATCCCTTTGCTCCTTCATCATCATCATCGGATTCTTCCCCAATCCCCATAGACCTTACTTCGGTGTGCTCACTGAGTTCTTCCACTAGAATACTCAAATCTTCCAAAGAGTCCACAAATGCAATGGCCATAAACGAAGTAGTTTCCTTTTCCGTCACAACTTTCTCCCGAATATGAATTGAAGCCATCCGAGTCACTAAGGGTAGTTGCAAAAACTTTACCCTTTGCTTTCAAATACTTGGGCATTCTTTCTTCACATGCCCATGCCCTTTGTACTCAAAGTACGTGACCGCTTGAGATGGAGAAGAATCTTTGGAATCCTTCTTCTTGAAGTCTTTCTTATCCTTAAAATTTGAGAATTTTCCCTTCTCAAAAGACTTCCTATCTCTCTTGAACTTTAAGAACTTACGAAAGTTCTTAGCAAGGTACGCCACTTCCTTTTCAATCTCATCCTTATCCGAGAAGTCTTGAGCTACCAATCTCTTATTGATTGTCTTAAGAGTAAAAGATTTGCTCTTCCTTTGTGATGGTAGAGATAGCTCATAAGTTTGAAGATAACTGATAAGTTCTTGAATCTTAATCTCATTACAGTCTTTGCTCTCTTCGATAGCAGTAACCTTTGCACGGAAGCTCTTCGGCAATGATCATAGAATCTTCCTCACAATCTTGGAGTCCTCCGTCTTTTCTCCCAAGTTGAATTTCTCAATCACCACTTCATTTAACTTTCCATAAAATGAGTTGAATGACTTGTCTTCACTCATCTTTAACTCCTCGAAGCAAGTGGTGAGCATTTGCAACTTGGTGTCCTTCACCTTTTTGGTGCCTTCATAGGTCGTCTCCAAAATTTGCCACGCCTCCTTGGCAATTGTAACATGAGAGATCCTGTGAAATCGTCAGGTGAGACAGCACAAAAAATAGCATTTAGGTCTTGCTATTAGTATTAGCCACCGCAAAAGCTGCCTTATCCCAAGTGGATTTGGCAGCCTCCGGCCTAGTCCATCCTATCTCAACGACATCCCAAACATTATCATCAATAGAACATAAAAATGCATGCATACACACTTTCCAAAATGTATAGTTGCTCCCATCAAAGTAGGGAAGTGCACTGAAGGATTGAGATCGATCCATATCAAACGAGGTCTAGGATCACATTTAGGTAATGAAACCATAACAAGTGCACCCGCTCTAATACCAATTAAAAGCTCGAAAATGTGTAAAAATACAAGAGCTTGTTTAGACCCCCAATTTAAAGTTACGGCTTGGTTGCTTTTACTCTAACTTAAACTAAGTGTGGAATAAGAGAAAATGCGAGCGAACAAACAATAAAACTACTCTAAGCCATATTCATCAAATATCAACAATAAAATGAAAGGTAAAAGAGTTAGGAAAAATGATGCAAACACAAGATAACACCGAAACGTGTTATCGAAGAGGAAACTAAAGAACTCTGCGAAAAACCTCTCCGCTGCCCTCCAACCAGTAAGTCAATCCTCTAGAGAATAAGTTGGAGTACATGAATAAAAAAAGACCCTCCAAGCCTAGTCTACCCCATATACTTGAGCCCTCCAAACTCCTGCTACCAATTGACTTGACGAAACCTTGTCTTCTCTAGCTTTCTAGATCACGCAATTCAGTCTGATTGCATTCGATAATGATTGGCTTCTTCCAATGCTTTTTAGCAACATTAAAACCTCACTTTACACTTAGATTGGGGGTGGTAAGTGTTTAAGCTATCAACCTCTCAAGGATATGGATATGGATATGGAGAGGTAAGAGTAGAGGAAAACCACAAAGGATTGTGTAGATGATTGTGGGTATGACAATCTCTAACTCTCAAGGATAATTTCTAGGGTTTCCTCTCTGAAAAACACTCCTTACAATATGTGGGTAATGAGGGTATAAATAGTGTGGGTGAAGACTTGGTGGAGCACATATAACAAAATAGCAAAACTGAATATTTCGTGGGTATTTCGCGGGAAGGCCTTATCCGCGAATTACTCGCGAAAACCAGCTGTTATGACTCTTCGCATTCCAGTTATGTGCTCTACACGCGGCTTACTTCGTGGGATATCTTCTTGCGAATCTTCTCGCGAAATCCACTTGGTCTTCAATAAGAGCTTGAGTCTTTACACTTTCTCTTACACATAACCCTTACAATAAAAACTCACATAAAATACAGGGAAAAATGATTGAATGGAATTACAATCAAATTTGGCACGGAATTAAAGCCAACACAAAATAGTTGTAAATAACAACTTTACATATTTGACTCCAAACGTTGAACTCTTCAGTCAGTAGAAAGCATAATAGAAAACTTAAACCAATGAAAAGGAATTACAAAACTCATATTTTTCGTAACATATAACATCTTAGCCACCGATTTTTTAGCCTCAAGTTAAAGTGAATTCGTGTGAGCATAAAATTTGTTCTTATATAACTATGGAGTAAAGATTTCAAGAACGCGAGAGATCTACCTGGAAACTATTTTTGCGGTCATCAAATGGATGACATACTTCATACATGTTTGGCATACGTCCTAGCAGCCAACCCACAAAGAAAAAGCTGAAAGCTTGAAAGTCCATTTTCAGTACCTACAATGTATGAAGAAAAACATATCATATCAAGAACAAATGCCTACACCATCAAGTTTTTTATTTTTTTTATTTTTTATTGGTAAGTTACATAAGCTATCAATGGGTAGTTAATAAATTTAGTTCTAATACAAAATTTTACAATTTTGCAGCAAGTAAACTTAATCAGTATTAAAATGTGGTGAGCATTTTCTTCGTACAGAAAACATAGGGAATGTGGTTGTCAACTAAAATAGAATACAAAATACAAAAACAGGAAAGACCCAATACGACATAGCCCACTAAGATACAACAAAAGACCGTTACATTACATAACTCATCCTCATTAGGAAGGTACATGTTTGTTGAAACTGCGAACTTCTCTTTACACAAATGCAAATGCAAGTTTGTAACAAATTGAAAAACTAAAAACCTAATATTTCAAAGAGCACAAGCACACATGCCTGATACAATTGTTAGTAAGAACCCTAACAAACACAGTCAACCTGCACCAGTGGTGAGGGCTTTAATCATGCCAGCTCTCCAACTCTAAAGACTTCACTGGTGCAGATTGAACTGGTTCAAATTTTTGGGTATTAGGATTTTTGGTAGAAGGGTTGAAAAGAGATAGTGAGGGCTCTACCACTCTACCAATTCAAGTTGTGCGTTTGGTAAATCGACCCATGAGAAGAGGAATAGACAGAATGGAGGAGGTCTGGGTTTGCGTTCTGCGAGAAGAAAGAACGAATTATTACTCGAATGGTAGGCTTTTAAAAATAAGGCATTAAAAATTTTAGAAGAAAATATGGGTGATGTGTAAAATTGTAAGAGCAGTAGCATCATCAAACATTACTTTATTTGATTTTATCAACTTATTTTATAACTTACTCTACATTCCAGTTTTTATTTTTACACACAACTCAATAAAATAATATAAACTATCTAATAAAATAATAAAAAATATTATTATCTCTCTTTCCTTTCACTATCTTTTTCTCTTCACACACAATCATAGATTGCAATTTTTTTTAGGTATACAAACCCAGATAGAGTGGGTTTTTGCTATCTTAAATTGTAAAATAGCAACTAGGAGATGTTTACACCCCCAATGTTAGTGCTCTAAAATTTTGATTTTCCATAAATTGTCCCTATGTATAACAATCTTTAACGTTTGTGGGTTCCAGTTAGCTCAACTGAGAAAATCTCTAATAGTTGAATATGAGATCTAAGATTTAATTCCCGCTTACCAAAACCGATTGGTGCCTTAATCTAATGATAAAGAGCTATCATTAGAAGTGGGTGTCATAGCCATAGGCTGAAACTCTCTTAAAAAAAATCATTAACACCTAAAAACATTTTAACTTGCTTCCTTTTTTTAATATGGATAGCTTGCTTTTAATTTGAACGAGGAAGGATAAATAAATAAGAAGAGAGGCCTAAAATATAGGTTTCTCTTGTCAACTTACTTTAGGCTTAAGGACAGTTTGAGAGGGAGTAGTCGAAAGCTACTCACAGTCACCTATAATAAAATATTCTCAAATCACCTATAAAGTCATTCTAGCTGATGAGTTGGTTAGGAAAAAAATAAAGAATCTCATGAGGGTTGCTGGACTAATGTGTCACTTATCTTTGTTTTCACTCTTTGAATAATTGTTAGATCCACTAGAGGACTACTAAGGTGATCTTCTTTGGTCCTCCCAAACAATAAAAATATGTCATTTATGCAAATGAGACTACACTTGGATTAAATTGGGTCGAATATATGATAGAACTTTGGTTTATTTCTCAAGTTTATCAAATAAGGGCTTCCCATTCTCTAGGAAGAGTTAGCAGTTAGTTTTATGGATTTTTTTTTTCTTCCTTTTTAAATTTAAACAATAATTTAACTTTTTATATCATTATCAGTCTATTTGTAATCCAATTGAGAAGCATTACTTGCATTAATAAATGAGAATTGAAGAAGGATATTAAGAATTACAATCCAAAAATTCTGTAGTATGTTTGGACTTTGGCTGACAAGATTTGGGCATGTAGATTTAGATTTGGGTGATTAAAATCTATATATCTTGTTTAGATAAAAAATTCAAGGACTTGGATTTGACTAAATCCACCAAATGAAAAAAAAAAAAAAAAAAAAAAAAAAAAAAAAAAAAAAAAAAAATTCAAAATGGCTTGGGTGTGTGTTTCACTTGGGTATGGATGGACTATGGACTTGGCATGGAAAATTGATAGATAGGCAAAAAGAGAAGTTTCTCAATTTGAGCTTTGGCTACAAACAAAGCTAACGACAAAGGTACAGCCGTTATGCAATGCAATCTCTCTCACACTCACGTTCACTGGGTCACACATATACTCCATGGCCCTCATCCCGTTTCGAAACTTGCCATCAATCATACGGACCGTTCCGTCCACATGATTAAACAACCCCCATGCTTTTTTTTTTTTTTTGTTGAGAAAATCAACCCCCATGCATGTTGAATTGTTGATAAGGACACTACTGGTACCACTACCAATCCAAAACATTTATTTATTTTTGGGTTTTTAATATGGTTTTATTAAATGGCTGGGTATCCCAATTTTGTTTAAAATATGTGATTTTTTCTGTTGGGTTTTGGTTCTTTCTTGTATTAACTTTGTTATGTTCTATGTATTTCAATTGTAACGATGACTCAGTTGAGTAATAAGTTTATGTTAGTATCAATGTTATTATGCACAATCCGGTTTTTGGAACGACATCTGGGGTTTAAAGGCTCTGAACAAAGTTAAAACACTTTGTTTGGAGAGCGTGTAATTAGGCCTTGCCCACGAAGAAGAATCTATTTAAGATGAACGTCACCAAAAATGCTACTTGTGATGTTTGCAACAATGAGGTGGAAGACACAGTGCACGCTATATGGGGGTGCCAACTGGTCAAAGAAATTTGGTGGGAAGATTTTTAGTGACCAATTTGCAAGTTTCAGGGACTTGTTAATGGCTATTGTGAATTTAAGTGAACTGAATCTTGCAGACATATTCGCTATGGTGGGTTAGAGTATTTGGTACAAAACGTAATGCTTTCAGACTGTAAGAAGTTTCATTACTAAAGAGGGTAAAAGAATGGATGACGGATACATTTAAATAAGCATGACGGCTTTGGATCAGTGGGCTAATAGTGAACGGATCCAAAGTGCATGGACACAAGGTGGACGGGTCTAGAAGGCCACGTGGCATCCACCTATTTAAGTAGGCACCAAGGAATCCTAAGTGGAGACAACTTGTGTCTTACGGTTAACACTAGCTCATAGAGTCTCAACATGAATGGAATCCTAACATGAAGAGGATTCCGAAATATACGCTCATTAATGATGATCTTCCTTATAAGGAAACACCTTCCTACGCAAGAAACGAAAATCGGTTTTACACTACTATAAAAACCCAAAGGCTCTCAAGAAACGAGGTACGCATAATTCACCCAGCTCTGACACTCTAAAGTTGTGAGAAGTTCTAACTTGACCTTTGGAGGGTACTTGGCTGGCACCACACCGGTGCTCTCTGTCAAGTCTTCTCTTTTTGTGTTGTGCAGATATTGTTTCGAGCACACGAGGACGGTGTGACTTACTGTTGATTTTTCGGCATCATCAGTTGGCGTCGTCTGTGGGAACCTGTGATTTCTAAGCCATATCACCTTCCAGACAAAAAGTTGCATGGTTCTTACTCATTCAATGGCAACCACTACCAACAATCAGGGCGATGAACCACGACCCACTGCCCTGGAAAAGCAAGTTCAAAACCTCACAGCAGTAGTGGAACGTCTCACCAAATAGAATCATGACCTAGAGGAACAGCTGCGCTAGAAGAACGTAGCGATAGATACCCAAAAGGAAGACCAAGAAGGTACCAGCGCTGAAAGAAGGAACCAAGAAGGTCTAGAAGGAAGCAACGTCCCAAGCAGACCAGGACAACAAGACTCTAGTCGGCCATCCGTCATCAATACGGTTCCACCTCACATAATCGCTGAGATGCATATGATGAAGGAACGGATGGATTTCATGATGAACGCCCTCAGAGGACGGGTATCTAGCGACCTTGATGACTTGGTCCATCGAACTGATTCGCCTTTCACAACATCCGTCACTTTATTCCCCTTTCCACCAAAGTTTCGTATGCCGTAGATAGAAAACTACGACAGGTCCAAGGATCCCTTAGATCACTTGGAGTATTTCAAGACCTTGATGCACCTCCAAGGGTTTCCGGACTAGATCATGTGCAAAGCCTTCCCCACCACGCTGAAGGGACTCGCAAGGATCTGGTTCAACAGGTTGACGCCCAATTCCATCAGTACCTTCAAGGACTTGAGCGCGCAGTGATATGCATGAAATATATACAATAAAGTACTCACATTTCTACATATTTAACCTTACTTTTATGTTATTTTGTGACTAATTATATAATATCTTTGTATTGCAGGTAACAAGGGTTTTACATGCAAAGTGGGGCTAAGCGAATTGAATCAAGCCAACTTACATCCAGCCAGGCATGAATTCAAGAGAAGACCAACCCAATTAAATTTGAGTCCAATTGGAGTAAGGAATCAAAGGAAATTGCACCAAATCCAAGTCCAATTCAGATTAGGATTCCAGCCTACACATTAGTTAGTATTTTCAGCATAACTTTTGGCTCAGATGTCCAATCGAGATGATTCAAGTTGGGCTGGAAAGTTACTTAAAGGGCTACAACTTTGTAGTTTACCAAAAGTCCGAATTCTGACGTTAAATGGGCCAATATAGTCGGTTAAGTGAAGCCTAAAAATCTAGAATTTTCTCCAAACGGGAATTCAACTTGTAATAGGATTTCTTAACCTATTTAAAGGCTCTTTAGGGCAAAATTCAGAGACTAGTGCTAGGGCTGGGGGCTGAACATAGAGAGCGTGGCTACTTCTTTGGTTTTCTTCCATGACAGTTAGTTTTAATTATTTTTCTAGTTTAATGTTTAGTATTTTATTTTTGTGTTTTATTTTAATTACTATGAGTAGCTAAATTTATAATTAGGGTTGAGGATGAAACCTTGTTAAGGATTATTAGTAATATTTATGTGATTTGATTTTTCCCACAATAGTTGTTCTTTAATGATTTAAATTGTTCTTGCTTCATATCAATTGACTAAGATGGGATTCTAGATATGAGTTCAATCATGTTTTTCTCATCATTTAGGATTTGTCTTAATTAATTGAATGCTTGGTTTATTAATTCTTGATTATAAAATTGGATATCATTTGTGATTTGTCTGCCAATGGATACAATTTATGATTTGATTTTTAGAATTGGATATATCTTGTAATTTGTTTGGCTACGGATACAATTGATGATTTGGTTTTATACTTAAGAAGCGAAGAAGAACATGCTTTTGATTTTTAAAATAAAGATTTTAATGAGAATATTTTTCATGATAGCAAGATTGATTTCTAGATTATCATGTAGTGGTTGGGAAAAATTAATGATCATAAATATATGCTGATATGACTTACAAGGTGAATTCCAAAACCTTAATTCCTTTCCCTTAATTGTTTACATCTTTGTATTGCTTTATATCTTTTGCTTAGTTTAACTATTTGTTTAATTTTATTATTTGCTTAGTATATTTAATTTCAAAACAACCAATTTTTATTAAACTAGATTAGGATTAATTTGGTTAAGATTTGATTTAATTTTCCTACGTTCATTCAAGTCTCTGTGGGTTCGACCTCGTTCTTGTCAAACTATACTTCGGTACAGTTCGTACACTTGCGAGTATTTTAAAATTTCACAACACGCAGTTTGCCTCACACTTCATCGAAGGACACAGGTACAAGAAGTGCACTGCATGTCTAATGAACATCAAGCAACGGAAGGACGAGACGCTGAGATTTTACATAACCCACTTTAACAAGGAGGCCCTTTGAAGCAGACGACAAGATATTCGTGGCAGCATTCACCAATGGGCTACGGAAGGGTAAGTTTCTATTTTCTTTGTATAAGAACGACCCAAAAACTATGTCGGATGTGCTTTACAGGGTAACCAAGTACATGAACGCGAAAGATACATTACTGGCCCGAATAGAGAAGCCCAAAAAAAGGGAAAGACAAGAAGACATACGGTCGGATAGGGGGCGAAAGATGGCTAGAACCAAAGAACGGTAGGAGGACAAATGCTCCAAGCCCCCCACAGGGAAGTTCACGAGTTTCACCCCACTAACTGCCCCGATGGACCAAGTCTTGATGCTGATTAAAGATGAAGGAGCCTTGACCTTTCCCGGCAAGCTGAATGGAGATCCGAATAAGAGGTCTAGGGACAAGTACTGCCATTTCCACCGTGATCACGGCCATGACACAGCTGATTACTACTACTTGAAGCAGCAGATTTAAGCCTTCATCAAGCAAGGGAAGCTGTAGACGTTCGTCAGCAAGGAGAGGATGAATCCACCCCAAGAGCAGGCTCCCCAACGAAAGAATGAGCGTCTTAAGCCACCCATAGGAGACATAAGGATGATTGTAGGGGGCATAACGGTTACTAGGTCGTCTAAAAAGGCCAGTAAAACTTACCTCAGGATGGTTCAGAATGTCCAGCTGACGGGTTCCATACCTAAGATGGCATGGATAGATAACCCCATCATCGGATTCTCAGAGAAGATGTCCGACGTCTTCACCACCCACATGACGGTGCATTCATCGTCAGCATACGAGTAGGGGATTACAACACACACTGAGTTCTGGTCAACAATGGCAGTTCAGCTAACATCTTTTACTACCTAGCATTCCAACAGATGAGGATTGATAGAGAGCAATTGGTTCCGATGAATGCTCCACTCGTTGGTTTTAAAGGAACAAAGGTGTTCCCTCTTGGTGCAATCACCTTATCCGTAACGGTGGACGACTACCCCCAGCCGATCACTAAGGACGTAACATTCCTCGTGGTCGACTGCTTGTCCGCCTACAATGCCATCCTGGGACAACCTACCCTCAATTCATGGAAAGCTGTGTAACACCCCGACCCCAAATTAATAGTTAAACCATGTGTTTAAATAGGTAATTATTTTTTTAAGTCACTTACTATGTGTTTAAGTGATAAATTATTATTTTAAGCCACTTTCAAGAGTATTTAATAAAAGTATTATTTTATAATACTTTTGAATAAGATTTGTAAATATTATAAATAAGTGAAATGGCTAATTGTATTATGTATATATATCAAGTATGTGCAAAACTATATTATGTGATTAAGTTGTGAGATATATATATATATATATATATATTTATAGGTGTTTTAATTAAGCATGATACATGGGATAGTATAGTAGAGATTCCACCCATGCAACCAATGGAAATTCCACACACCTTAAGCCAAAGTACTATGCATGTTGTCATACCCAAAGACTTCTTGGCCGGCCATGCACTCACCAAGCTCCATCTCAATTCTTCTTTGACTTTTCTCAAGCTCTAGGACATCCCATTAACTCTCTTTCTCTCATTTTCCATGGGTACACACAAATCAGAAATTTCAGCTCACTTTGCTCTCTTTTTCTCTCAAGGAAAGAGCTAGGATGCTCTCTTAAGTCCCTTTTGTCAAACCCACGGGTCCACACTTTGAAAGAAAGACAATACTCCATCCTATTTCTTCTTCATACTCTCTCAAAGCAATTAGAACCTATATGCACTTTTAATGTAATGGATATAGCTTTATAAAGGTAAGGATACATATATATATATATATATATATATGTATATATGCAAAGTGATAAATATTTTTGTAGAAAAGTGAGTGTGAATGCAAGAATTGTCAAAAGTTGGAAAAAGGGGGTGTGATATTTTCTTCCTAGCATCCCACGTATCCCACCCCAATTGTTCACATCTCTTATCTCCTTTTGTGCCCAAAAGTCTTCTCACTTTTCTGATTTTCTTGGCTGCATCAGATCAGAAGTCCAGCCCCTCTTTCTCTAACTCTTTTTCCTCCTCCTTTGTTCTTCTTTCTCTCTTCTCTCTTTGCTCTTACACGGCAGTTTTCCCTCTCTCACCAAGACAAAATATTCCTCTCTAAAGATGAAATTAAGAGCCTAACACTAAGGTTTTGTGGGTAAGTAAATTAAACCTCATATGTTTTTGGGTGTTTTGATGGTATAATTGTTTTGTTTATTTTCCTTCTTTGTTCTCTGTTCTGATTTTCAAAGATGAACTTATGATTCTGTTTTAGTGACTTGAAAGTTTGATGATATTTGGAATATTGAATGCTTATTAACATATTTTAATATGTATACTATAGGTATAAAAATACCCAAATGAAATTAAGGTCAATTGCTATTTGTTGATGATTTTAGAAAGAACATGCACTGAAGCTGTCTCTGTGACAGATTTGAGGTATACAACAAGAAAAATATGTATTAAATTGTATATAGTGAATTTGGATGCTAGGGTTATTTTCTGTGAAAGCTAAGACATATACGGTTGTTTTGGAATTGGTCTCACAGCATTTGGATGAACACAAAAATAATGGTTTAATTTCTAAGTTACAAGAAATTCTGTCAGGACAGATTTGAGTATACTGTCTTGCGTGATTTTTAGTAACTCATGGGTTTGTGCTTTGATTCCGAAATTTTTATGGCATATGCTGGACATACAGGGGAGTTTCCCTGTAAAATTACATGAGGTTTGGATGTGATTTGATGGCCCGTTTGTATTTTATAAGTTAAGTATATGCTGCTGTGACAAACAGTGAACAGTAAGGGACATGCCTGACTTTGAGAATTTAATTCTAAAGTTAGGGTGAATGATTTGAGCTATAATTTATTATGCTCATCATTTGATATGTCTGGATCATAGATTAATTTTTATAACTTGGTTCAAGGTTTAGTACTCTAAAAGAGGGGTTCTAAACCATCCAATGGTTGTATTTATGAAGTTGTTTTGTTCAGCATGCTGTGTGTTGCCTTATAAATGTATATGATTATATGACCATGCTTAAAAGAGTTTATGTTTATGCATGCATTATTGCCTTAAGCTCAAAGTACCTTTTGAAATGAAGTTGTCTCTTCTAGAGATATGCTATTAATGTGAGAATGTTGGTTTCTCTATGATTGGTACATAATGACGTTTGATGAATGTATTTTGTGTTTGAGGGAACCTCTTTGAGGTGGGATTAGGATTTCTTGGATTATAAGAGATAGGCTTTAAGATGAATGCATAAGTTTATGATAAGGAATAATGGATAGTAACAAGCCTTGATTTTGGTTTAGGTGTTACCAGTCGTCAGGTCTAAGCTCCTTCGACTTCAGGCTCTCAATTCCTCTGCTTTCAGGTAAGGGATAAGTTATATGAGCATTTGGTAAGTCATCAGATTATTTTAAAGTATATTATGTATTAAAATGTTTTTGATTAGAGATATGGCATGTAAGCATTATCAGACAAAGATATGTTCGTGAGTTTTTTCGAAACTTTATGTACATGATTTTAAGCATATTGATCAGACAGGAGCTCTTACCAAGGGTAGGGCTTTAGTCCCTGGTTATGGCAGTGTAAGTTCTATTGTTCATTCTTAATCACAAGATATTACTTTCTGACATATTAATTCAATTTCTTATATATTTATGCAAGTTTTGAGTCCTCTGCATGTCAATATTTTGTATTTGTTTCCTTTTTCTTGGTTTTCTATGTGTAGGATAGAATGGAAGAGAAGAAGATTAGTCTTGTGAGGATCCATCATCAATGACTAGTTGGATCAATGATCCTGTAGAAAATCTACACATGATCTATGTTTGATGAAAATATAATTTGAAGAGAAAAATAATAACACTTGAAAATAATTTCTTGTTTTAAGATTAATTCAATGGTCATTAATTATAACTAGAATTAATCACATCTGAAAATATTGTAGACGATATTTGGCATGGTCTCTATCTCATCCCAAAGAGGGGGGCCCAAAAAAAAGAAGATAAAAAGATTAAACAATAACGATTAAATCTCTCTGCGATCGAGTATGAAGTTGAAGCAAAATTCAGTTGTTAAATGAATTCCTGATGCAATTATTCGACTGTATCAGAAATCAGTCACTTGGTATCTTGCCTCCTTCCTCCTTTCTCACACATGGAATTTTAACTACAACTTGGTCAAGCATTACTAAAAAGGGCACTAGGTGTTTTGTATATTTTTCCTCCCACTTTACCCTGTCTGAATGTTACGTTATTTATGTGCCATTCCTATACCTTTATCTATTCGTTAGCATTTTAGTTTGCTATTGTGGCCAACAAGAAATTGCTCAAATATGGCAGGGTTATGATGTAGCAGCAATTACATGCCCTGAATGCTACGTTGTTGGATTGGATATATCAGACATTGCCATTAAGAAAGCAGTGGAGGTAAGAGTAGTTGGTCAGAAAATTCTGACATCAATAAGGCTTGCGATCTCTTAGAAAGAAAGGACACCCGAAAGTTTTTACTTATACCATTTAATTTTCTGTTTCCTTTGGAGAAACAATCATGCATGTGGCTATCATGATATAATTGAATCATTAAAACTAAATTGCCCAAGTTTATTTGGCCATTACTGTCTAATTTATCAACTTGTTGGAATGCCTCCCTGAACTAGTTGTTATTCAGCATTTCTGAATTGGATTAGGAACTATAGTTGGGTTACCCCAGCTTTTCTCAGTTTTATTAAGGACTGGGATTAGATGCATCACACTAGTGATCTCTGTTAACTTGGATTAGGAACTATAACAGGGTTGATCTAATTTCTGAAAACATGCCATTATTCGTTTTCAGATTAAAATTGACGCTTGGGAAATTTATGTTATAGAAGACTTTAAAGCACTGCAAAGTCCAATTCCTATGGGGATCATTTTCAAACATCTTGCGTTGGGTTACCTAGACCAACAGAGAGATGAACCTGATAGATTCAGTTACGAGTTCATAAGACACTGTTATTTTTGTGACTTTAACTTGCGATAAGTCATGGAATCTAATTTGGTTTACAGTTTAAAGAGGCGACCTAGTACAGGTTTTCATCTCTTTCTTTACCTCTCATTTTAATAGTCTGTTTTAATGTTAATGCAGTTGTCTTCCTCATTACCGAATGCAAGTTGTTTTAACTTCTTAAAGGTGGACCTTTTCACTTGGAGTTCAAGTGAATTGTTTGATCTCATTCTTGATTATTCGTGAGTTGGCATGAATAGCGGTTTAGTTGTCCATGAGAAGAATCTCTTTATGATCGCATTTTAATGGAGAATTTACAGGTTCTTTTGTGCCATTGAACCAGACATGAGGTTGGCTTAGGCACAGTGAATTCGTGATATATTGATACCTGGTGGAGAGCTCATAACACTAATGTTTCCAATAATGATCTTAATTCCTCATTAATTTTTCCAAAAGTTAAAGCTAATAAGGTGTGAACAGCGTACATGGCTGATACTTCACTCTCTCCTAGTCCTATTGTGTGAATAAGATATCTTCCAGATTCACTGCACACTTGCATTTCCCTTCAGAAGTTGGTAGTTCAGTATTGTCCTAACCTGAGGTATTTGCCAGGTGTAACATTGTTTGTTGAAAATTTGGAGAATGGGGATTGTCTGCCTTCTACTTCCTCCATTCCCTCCAAAATCTCCTATTATGTGACTCTCTCCTGCTAGACCAAATTCAATACTTCATTTCCCTTAGAATTCTCTGGATAGAAAGTTTTGATAGTATTGAAGCTTTGCCAGAGTAATTGGGCAATCTTTCCTCTGTTCAAAAGCTGTATATTGTGGATTGCAACAACTTGGTGCATCTGCCCACCGAGGAAGCCTTGCAATGCCTCACCCAATTGAAAATGCTGATGATATTTCGTTGCCCCAAATTGAACATAGTGCGGTCCAAGATTGACCACATTTCATTTGTTGACATCGATGATAGAGGGTAAGTTTACTCATACAAATTATTAGGTTAATCGATCTTGAAATAAATACTAAAAATTAATCTCAACAACCACTATGGTAACACTTGAAAAATCCAACTCTTCTTTTTCTATTTATGAAATCATTTGAGAAAAGAAGAGTCTAATTAAAATTTTTGTAATGGCTACCAATTGTCTTGTTACCATTTAAATTTTTGTTTCTGCAAATTACCAAAAGAATTAAGTGGTTGCTAAAAGCATAGTCTAATTAAATATTTTCTGATTTTTACCTATTGTCTTGCTGCTATCAAATTTCTGTTGGCTAGCCTATTTTCTTTCTGCAAATGTTCCAAATTTGAATTTTTCTGGATATTGGAAAATTTGGAATATTGAATTTATCACTATTAGAGCATTCTTTATGTCCACATACTGATTATTTTGGTCAGTATTTTGATACTGTAAAAGTCCATGGGTCAGTTCTTTTACTTAGGGCTGTCTAAAACTTGACAGTAGATTTTGTTGATTTGCACTGGGTCCTAATTACTCCGTTTATTGTGGGAAAATGAGAAATTGGGTGGGTGAAGGTCTTGCTGATTTTTCATTTTCTGTTTGGGTAGAGGGGTCAGTTTTACTGGAGGGACCTTGAAATTATGTGATCCCCAGTCCTACTAGTGCAAGCAAAAATTAAATTAAAATTTCAGACAGCACTGAAAGTGTTGATGATTCTAATATATCAATATATGGTTTTTACTTTTTGAAGGAGGCTAGATTACTCTGATTATTATGGCTAACTCACGAAGCTTGCAAGAAGTTTGCATCTAATTTACTTGATGACAACTGATGCCAAGGCACTTCAGGTTTTCTTTCTCTTACCATTTGAATTATGTGTACATAATTTACTTCGTTATTGGTCATTTACAAAACCCATTAAATTCAATGCTCAGTAAGTCTACTCATACTACCCAATACTTTATTGGATGCCATTGATGAAATATATAAATGCTGCAACTTGATCTAATTGCTTTTGAAACAAATAGTAGAAATTAATCTCACCAACCACCGTGGCAACACTTGAAATATTCTAGTCTTCTTCTTCAATTTTTGAACTTATCTGCAATCATTTGCAAAAAGTCACTAAAAGCATAATATAATTATAAATTTTGTGATTGCTGCCATTTGTCTTGGTTCTACTTAAATTTGTCTCTGCAAATTATCACTAACACTTAAAAAGTTGCTAAAAGTATAGTAATTTTTTTTTTTTCTGATTTTTAGCAATTTTCTTGCTTCTTTTCAAATTTCTGATTACTAGCCTATTTACTTTCATCAAATTATTGCCTATTAATTTTTCAAAATTGAAAATTTCTAGAAATTTGGAAATTTTAAATATTGGATTCGTCACTATTAGAGCCTGAAGTCCACATGCTCATTCTTGGTCTCAGCATTTCTTGAAACCTTCACTTATTGGTGTCAAATAGCCCCACCTTATATTTCTTGACTTGATACTGTAATAGTTCATGGATCAGTTCTTGGCGATAGATTTTGTTGATTTAGGCTAGGTCATAATTGCTACGTTTATAAGAGTGAAGTTATTGTGAGAAAATGGAGTTGAGTTGTATAAGAATGAGAAATTGGGTGAGTGAAGGTCTTGCTGATTTTTGTTTTCATTTTTGGATTGGAAGGTCAGTTTTACTGGTTCATGAAGTTATGCGATCCCCTGTTCTACTGGTGTAAGCAAAGTTTAACTCACTTTTTTATAAAGTTTCAGACAGCACTGAAGGTGTTGATCGTTCTAATATTTTTATATATGTTTTTTTTTGCATTTTGAAGGGACCTGCCAAACTTAGAATTTTAAGGCTAACTCATTAAGCACAGAAGATGATTGTGCCTGGGAAAATAACCAACTTGATTAGAACTGCTTCCAAGGTACTTAAATATGTTTTCTCTTTACCATCTGGGATTTGTATATTGATTTAATACAAACTGGTGAGTGTGTGTGTGTGTGTGTGTGTGTGTGTGTGTGTGTGTCTCTCTCTCTCTCTCTCTCTCTCTCTATATATATATATATATTATAGAGCCACTACATTTTGTAGGCAAAGTGCATATCTACATAAACAAAACTTTAAGTCTATGTAAAGGTGTGCAACGTCAACTTCATATATGTGTTCATATGTAACCAAAACAATCTATAAATTGAGTACGGTCAGATTGATGAATTGTAGTTTGTCACCTTTTGATAATAAAGTCATTGATAGCTTAGCTTGAACATTGTGGAATGTCCTTTTCTTTAACGCTTTTAGTTGCTGACCTGGATATAACGAACTAACTTAAAGTTCAAAGAACTAAAAAGCTAGGATGTTAAGAAAAAGGCTAGCAGCCTAGGATGTTAAGAAGCTAACAAAAGTACAAAACTAACAACATATGGATTCTCATTATTCAAAAACTAAAAGATTATTCAATAAGTTAAATATCTTGCCTCAATACAGAGGTACTACCATATCTATTTTGTTGAGCAGGATTTTTCATGGAGCTTTAACCCACTTTCAAGCCAATCGAAGAGCTGAATATCTGTCATTTCCCCAAATTAATGGAAAAATGTGCAAAGGGGAGCGGTGCCGAGTGGTCTAGGATTTCTCACATTCCAAAGATCTATATTTTGATGAATGTATTAAAAACGACACAGTTTGAAGATCATGTACATTATTAAGATGGATGAAAAGTAAGTTTTCTTCAACCTCATCCTCCTTACTTCTCTCATACTCTCCTTGGTGTAATGCTTTTTGAAACATTAGACAATTAATGACCAACCATGTCCTTTGATGACCTGAAACTTTAGCTCTGTTAATTGTAGATTCAACTTTTTGTCAATTGTAGTTAGTCCTTTGCATGAGATAAAATGAGATGAAAGAGCCTTGGAGATTAAGGCCTCTATTTGGATCTTCTCAAGCTTGCTTTGAGCATACTTTTTCCCCCCTTATAATTATATTGTTGTCATGTGTTGGCTTTTGAGACAATATCTATTGTTTCCAACTGTAGGAACAATTTATTATAATCACAGCCAACAAAAGTTTATTAAATTTGCAATTTCTCTCAAATTTTCCCATGATTTCCTCTTTTATTGAATTCACTCTTTTTTTACCCTTTCTTTTAACAGAGTTGAAAATCACATAAACAAATAGTTAGAATATCTTCTACACTGGAGAACCTATCATTTATACATGAGCTATACATTTGAAAGAAGCCACAATATTTGCTTATGGTGTAATTAGCTCATTGCGTAAATAAATACCAGTGATCTTTCATTGTCCCAATTAGAGGTCATGTAGTTTAGCACAAAAGGGTCTGAGATTTCCATGTTCCTTTGATTAAGATAAACCTTGATACATCTTGTTCTAAGGTCAAAATCATTTAAAACTGGTATGTTCTCTCAAACCCTTTGTTTGCTGTTTTGCCTTGAAGTTGACTAACTATTCATGATTTGTTCTCAAGTCAGTTTATTCTTGGATTAATGATATCCAAAGATTTTTATGTCAAACCATTAATTCATATTTATTCAACGTATTTTGCTGCATAGCTTTTGTGTATCTTCAAATTTTAGTTCTATTTTATTGTGGTTCTTCCAATATGGTTGGATTTCTTTTTGCATATCAAATATTTCTCAGAAACTAGGAAAGTTTTTAGGATTTCATTTGAATTATTGCATTCACTTATGTTTTCATATTCTTTGTTAATATTTTACTCTGATTTGCTTGTTACAGTTGCACTTCATTGAAAATTTTGCAATGCTAAAGTTGTTGTGTATGGGAGACGAAGATTCTCAAAAAAATTTCTGCAAAACCAGATACTTTCAAACCAAAATTGGAAGGTCGTTTCAACTCCAGTTTTGACGAAATTTCCTAATAAAGAGAGCTTTGTGTTGACTGGTGGATGGTATTGTTACTTGAAATTCCTCTCCATTTGCTCGGATGCTAAAGCCCACTTGGTGGAATCTTTTCTTCTTTTTATTGTTGGTATCTTAGTGTGATGAATATTTGTTGTAATCCAAGAATGACATGTTTTTGTTGTCTTTGTAGCCAATAGTGTTTGTTTTAGAGAAGATTATTGTAAACCCATATTCTATAGTAGAAGATTTTATTGGACCAGGTCCTGTGGTTTTTCCCTTTTCATTGAAGGGTTTTTCACGTAAAAAATTGGAGTCTTGATTGTGGGTTGTTGCAAAACTTTTTTTATTTTTTATTTATTTTTTATAATTGTTATTGTGCTTAGCTAATTTATTTGAAATATCCTTTGAATTCATGGGCAGCTCCACCGAACTGGCCCAAAAAAATATATGTTTTTTCCTCCTTTTTTTTGACCCCTAAAATAAAATTTTGAACACTCTAACTCTAAAATTTTGTTAAACACAACTTAAATAGGTTTGAATTTGACGCTCTTAATAATATCTTGGCACCACCACACACCCTTATTACGATGGTCACTTCACAAGTATAAGTGCTTATAAGGTGCTGGGAGGTAAGGTTCAGGGTTCAAGTCTCCAGAAGGAAGACTCACACACACACACACACACACACACACACACACACACAGATATATATATATATATATATACTTAAATTAGACTAAAGTAGAATTTCTATCTTGTATAAAATAAATAAATAAATAAATAATATCTTGGCATTTTTAAACACACAAAAAAAAAATCCATTAAACAAACTAATTTGATCTAAAAAAAAAAACCCAGCGACAATGGTATAAATTTGTTAATCTTAATTTTTAAACCTTATAAAAAACCCGTTTAGGTCTTAAGAAATTTGAAATCAATCAATCAAATGGGAGATAAGTAAATGGATGATTGTTTGGCAATGAATATTGAAAAAAATGTAACTGGTAGGATTGATAATGAAGATATAATGCAACAATTTCAAAATATGAAACCTCATAAAAGGAAATCATAAAACTTCATGTATTTGGATTTTTTTTTTTTTTTTTTTTTTTTTTTTTGGTGATGTCAATATATTTAAGTTCACTTTTGTTTTAAATTTTATATAATTTATGGTTCTCATTAAACCCCCTTAGAAAATAATCTTAGAGGTGCCACTAATTGAATTTGCACAAAGAGGGGAAAATGAAATTATTCTATGTTGAATTACTTAGCTATTAATAACAATATGAAATAGAGAAAAAAAAATTTTTTTTTTTAAATGTCTCAGAGAAAATGTGAAACTACTATAGGAATCATCGATTATGACTTTGTTCCTTTGTCAAACTGGTGGCAATCAGCACAAAGAGATTTTCTTAAGGGGCCGTGGTTTGAGCCCAAGGCTCCAAACCTTTTCTGCCGAAATATAAATCTAAGCCCGTAAGGGCCACCTTTAATCAACAAATAATTTTGGACAGACACAATCCTTTGTTTCTTTTTCTTTTTTTCCTTCTCAGTTCTCAGCATTTGGTCTAAGCCCATATAAGAATGGAAGAAACCCATCAATGGGATGGTAAGGTGATGTGGATTAGAGGTAAAGTGGTCATTTCACATTGTGTAGAGCCAATGGCTCATGGAGAGCCCAGACAATCTGCTGAACCAGGGCAAGCCCCTGACACAAAACCTTATCTCTAGAAAAAACTTAGGTGCTCTGGAAGCAATGCTCCCTCCTCTCACATGAGGAGTGGGTTCCACACGTGGGTCCCACCATGGGGCCTACCCCTCATGTGAGAAGAGAGAGCATTGTTTCTGGAGCATGTAAGAATTACCCCCTTGTCTCCTACCAAAGATACAATCAACGTTTAATGCTAGTTGTTTTAGTTCCTTATAATTTAGAAAAATGTTTAAAAAATTATTTAACCCATTAAATTTAAATCTTTTGAGTATTCACAGCAAAGATGTCAAAAAAAAAATATAATAACTTTTAACAACTTAAAAACCACCTTATTTATTTTAACAATTCATTTTTAAATTCACCCACATCAAAAATTCTATTTTAACATACAATACATTAAAATAATATAAACAACACAATAAAATAATATATCAACATAATAAATAATAGTCATATCCAGCAAACCACACCCATCAGCCACCATAATAACCACAACCCACCGTCACAGCCAAACCTACAGCTGAAATCAACCACCACCAGCATCAAATCCACAAGACCCACACCCAAAATCAACCACCACCATCACCACAACCACCAATCTATTTGATGGTTTAACTTTAACCCAGTTTATTATTTTTAAAACCAAATGTGATTTCCAAAATCATCTTCCCTAAACCAAAAATACAACAATAAATTTCAAAATAAAAAAGTTTCCATCTTCTCACATAAATATTTACAGCAAGCTGTACACCGGCTACCAACCAACATTATGATTTTCTTGGTTCAAGTAAAATTTGAGTAGAAAGTTAAGTAAAATGCAAAGTAGTTTTCTTGCGAACTAAAACCATCTCAAAACAAATTCACAAATAGTAGAACACCACCAAAAGCAAAAGATGCCTCTAAAAGTTATGCATCAAGCATCAATGTATAAATTTACGTGGTTCGGCCATAGGCCTACATCCGCAAATGCTATCAAGGAGAGCATTTCACTAAGTAATTGGGAGATTACAAAGATACTATAAAGGTGCAATCACAAAACCCAAACACCATTACACCCAAAGAGTACTCTCACCATAAGCACATAACAAGAGAAATCTATAATTTCTCTTAAACAAAGCCCAGCTTGAACTCACTTTTTTCTTTTTTTCTTTTTTTTCAAACTCTTGAACTCTGTTTTTTGGCACAAAAAAATTAACAAGACTGCATATATAATAGTTTAGGTTTGCAACATGAACCAATAAGCCGGCTAATCTTTGGGTGGAGCCACCAACTCAAACAATGTTTGTGCTTAAACAATGTGAAGCCACCGACTCAACAATCATCATCATCATCATCATTGATTCTACCGTGAAATCAATGATACCATTCATAGTAGTAGCAAATAGGCATCACTCTTCAAATCAAACGTTTGATAGCTCATTCCATTGGAGAATCTTCTAGTCCTCATTTCCAAAATCCACTCTATCTTTACATTAAAAGCATGACTACGGATGATCCACATGGCTTATACTAATGTAGAGAACTGCATAAAAAGAGATATCCCAATCATTGTCTGTCAAGTAAAATACAGCATGGACCAAAAAAAGAAAGTTGAATAATAACAGTGAAATAACAAGACAATTCTTAAATACAGCTATTTCTGTGAATGAAAGTATCACCATAGTTAATTTTCAACTGCCCTTTGACATTTTCTTATGTTTGCACCATTGCTATGTCCATATACCCATCCAGACATGTAAGAGTACCTGCACATAAAGATTAAAAGACATCATAAATGCCTGTAAATGTATGTTTTCATAGTCCATATAGAACAAATAGAAGTGGGGTGCAGCAAGCATCATTCAGATGTTTATCTACAATGAGTAATTCTTAAATTCACCACTCGCCTTTTATAGCCAAGTGGAATTTTTTTACCTTCCAAAGATGTACCCTATCTTAAAAGACCAAAAGTTCTGTTTCACCCTATCTTAAAAGGCCAAAAGTTCTGTTTCACCCCTTCCCCCTTCCTTTGGCTTGTATCTTGACAGAAAAATTTAATGGATAAAATGGTAGAGGGCAAATCTCCCATACATGAATGTCACTTTAACCTAGATATCATGATTTTCACTAAATATATTGTTTTCCTCCTCAAATCTCTAAGAAATGTTGTCTGAAGTACTTGATCCCCATTTAGAAATTGCCAATAATTTATCTAACAGCGAGTAGTCAACATATGTACACTATGTTGCAGGTTATGCATTTTAGATAAAGGAAGGAGATCTCCATATGTACTCCATGTAACATATGATGATTGTGTCAGCAAGAAAATTAATAACAGGGAAATCCATAAATTTAAATCAATCATGCATTAAAAATAATTCTGCTATTAAAGCTCAAAATAATTATCAACTTGCAAAATGAAGGTTATACCAGTAAATGGCAAAGGGGGTCTGTAGAAAAATGTAGGCCCCTTTCTAGAGGAGAGGAGCTGAATACAATTGAAATTTTTTATGAGACATAGATAATGCCTATAACCATATCATTGCATCTTAACCACAACTTGGCTCTTCGGAAACTACTTTTGGAAAAAGAAGGATAATATATAACTCTGACAAACTCCTTTAGCAATCTCAGAACATTTTGTGCAAACCTACATGACATCAAATTAGGAAAATGAAATATCATTAGCATTTGTAATTTAGTGAGGCAATGTGCCACTTCCAATATGGGTAGATTCTGTAGCTTCTTGCAAATGAACAGCTCATGTAGAAATGAAAGTTTGCCAGTTACCATATACGATAGTTTATTTGATTCAATGATGTTCAAATGTGTTAGTGTAGTGAGTTGAAAAGGATGAAGCAAAGACTTGAGATTAAGCCATCCACAAGAGCCTATTTGTTTGTGATGACATGTTATTGACTAGAGAGCAGATCAATTCTCATGCTTTTCCTTTATATTATAAAAGATTTTCTCCCATGTGAGATATTCTAATTGGGTGTTGTTGGTAACAAACTAAAGTGTGGTGAAAGGGTTCAAGATGCGTCTCAATTGACAAAATCAAAGCTCTAATTACCAAATAGTTGTTGGATAATCACCAATATCATTTATATATTTGTACATGTACAACTTTCAGCATTCAGCAATGTTCTAAATGTACTACTAGGACCTTGGACAACAATTCTAAAGCTAGCTCTATGATAAATAAGTAATTATTTGGAGAACTGTTGAAAATGACAAAAAACTGCAGGTTTGATTGATCCTTTTTAACTGTATAAGATTTGTCAAATACCAGTAATGCACTTGTATTATAATGTTTTTTAGGAAAATGAATTATTAAAAAAAAACTGAGTTTCTCATGTATTATGCCATGTTGAAGAGAATAAAGTTTCAGCAAAAAGAAGTACCTGAACACATTTCCCGTGCTAATGAATTTCAACAATTCTCCGAATAGAAATGTAACAATAACCCTACAAAGACATTATGCCCTAATGTGATGAATGACTTAGTAAAAATGCGTATATTAGCAATGAAATCCAAGATCACTTATGAACAGTATATATTTGGCATTTGATATTAAAGAAAAGAGAGGAGATTTAGACTTCAAGTTTGGAGGGAATAATCACTTGCCTCTTATGATCTCTCTATCATTTGAATAAAAGCAATCCAGGGATACTAGGGACCGTTTCACTTGGCATATCCTTCTTTTAAATGAGGGAAATAAGAAATCAGCAGCATATTGTACGGGAACATATCAGCTTCTTGAAATCCAAAGTATTTTGTACAGCAGTTGAAGATAATTTTCCTTTTTCTGAATTTGGGGCAAAATATGAGGGCCTTCTGTTGAACACACAACTTATTTAAATTTCAAAAACACCAAAAAGATGTTTAAAACTACTTAAGTGAAGTAGAAGGTCTTATACTAGAACAACAATGATTCTAAATGATTTACAGCAACTAACATATATGGCCATGGATTAATATCCAAAATTTTGGAAAATCTATAGGAAGACAGCATAAAGTTTATGCCTGCATATTGAAAATGAAAATGAGAAAGAACTATTAAAAAACAATCTCAATTATGTATTTTATTAACTATATCTCAAATTTGAAGCTCTTTTTACACGAATAAATATTAACAATCTCAATTATGGATTTTATTAGCTATATCTCAAATTTTCAATGGGGAAAATTTTATTGATTTTATAAATATAAAACAGAGGAACTTAAATTGTATTACTTATAATTAATTATCTCAATTGTTGGAATATGAGAAAAATCAGATTCATAAGTTCTTGCTCCAGCAAACCCATAGATTAATAGTCTCTAAACCTTAAACATGAAAATCATTCCAAGAAACAAGAAGGATAAACCAAGGGGTGAAAAAGATGATAACCACATGAGACAAGAGAACTTATAGAAAAGATGATAGCTGATAGGAGAATAACTGCATAATCAATATACTGGTTGAGAATAAGAAAGATAATAAAAGAGGAGAAGAGGAGAAGATTTGAGAGAACTTACCAACTTTAATAAACTTTCATCAGCTCCCAACTATGATAAATTATTTCTCCACCTAAAGCATTAAGAAGTGTTTCCAAGTATAGTGTAGCAATCAACAATTGCAAATACATATACAACAGGGCTCCAGTTGACCTAAAAACAGAAATTTCAATGAAAAAATTAAAAAGAAAGAAATCTCAAGATGCCTGCCCTTATGGAATACAGTAATCAATACTTTTAATTTCATGTAAAACTCTAATAAGGACAGAATAAATAATGTATGTCATTGATGAATTTTCAAGTTTGAAAACTTACTTCAAGGACCTTTATGCTTGTGTAAAACTGTAGGACAAAATAAATAATAAATTTCATTGATTTTTTTTAAGTTTGAAGACTAACTTCAAATTAACTAATTTATTAAAATAAAAAACAACTTCAAACTACTTCACAACATCAACAAACTATTATGGAGTTCAAAATTCTAGGCTCACCTAATGACGATCTCAGAATTCAGTCATACATTTGGAATTTCTTCTCATAGATTCCAGATACACCTAAGGGTGAACCTTCAAAATTTGTACAAATACGAAGAGCCATAGGTACCACAAATTGATAACTTAAAACTTTAAAGATAGTAACAAGTAATCAGAATTTCATATATAAAATATCACACAAAATAAGAGGGTGTTAAACCCACGACCTCACCCTCCCCTCAGAAGTTTTAAGGAGAGGAGGTGCCAATTTAGCTACAGCTCATTGGCTCTCCAACATTTTAATGAGTGAGACACAAGGTAGAACCTTTGTGATATATTTTTCTATTAGCATCCTCCATAACCAAAGACATAGAACTCATTGGCAAGAATGAGAACTTACCCATGCTTGGACCATGAGCTGTGCTTCTTGGCTTTTTCAAAATCATGACAAAAGTCATCAGAATCAGTCAACACCCTGGTTGTTTAAACTACTTATGTTAATACTGATCATGAGTGACTAAAATTATAAAAACAATTTGACTCTTAAGTCATGAGTTACAAAACCATATTGTGCTATAAATATCAAATAATAGCCAATCGTTTTAGTTTATAGAGAAAGGTCCATTACCTTATATGGAAGTGATTAGGATCTATCCTATGAACGTTTGCATAATCAAGAGCATCCAGTATTATGGCCACCTGTTCGGTAAGACAATAATATAAATCTTCAGAAGAAGAAAACACCATTATAGATGGAAAAATTTAATTGGAGGTAGTGTTTTTAATTTTTTTTTTTAATAGAGATATGAACAGTGATTTCTAGTGAATGTTTTTTAGGAAATCAACAAATAAAAATGCTAACTATAGAATTCTACTGCATACTCAAGTTAACTATTAAAGTCACTGCCTAACGGGCCTAAAGGCTTCAAGTTAGGAAACCATAACAAATGAACATTTGATTTGAAGGACAAAAGAATGTCAGGAATACTGTATAAATTGATAGGAGATGGTACTTGACCTTAAAAAAAAAGAATTTTCCAAGAAATAAATTGAAAAGATAGATAACACAAAAGCAAATAAAATCAATATAGTTTCAATGCCACCTTCAAGAAATCTTAATGACTGGTAATATAGTTCACTCAATATTATATTTGATCTCAAAAATGATAATAATAATGCAATTAGGGTCTCATTCAATTTGATTGGAATCTCAAGATGCTCTTCCCTACAAGGTACAACAATAAAAAATTTTAATCTCATGAACAGCTCTAATTTGGACAGAATAAACAACGTATGTCATTGATTATTTTCCAAGTTTGAAAACTTAACTTCAAATTAAGTAACTTACTTATTACAAGAAAAATAACTTCAGTTAATTCACAATATGAAAATAACTATTTTGGAGTTCAGAATTCTAGGTTCACTTAATGACAAGCTTAGAATTCGTAATCTTACATTCATCATTTCTTCCCATTAGTTCCAAATATACCAAAGGGTGAACCTTCAAAATTAATATAATTACAAAGAGCCCTAATTAATTTTTTTATTAAAAAAATATGAAGTTTTATTTAACAAAGAACCCTAATTATTACATACTTTTTATTATTTGACCAAGTAAAGGACCCTCATTACTACAAAGTTGATAACTTAAAATTTTATATATGGTAACAAATTGATCATAATTTTATATATAAACCTAATCAAAAATAAATTCAGAGATGTAATTGTGCAAATTAAATAATAATAAAAAATTTCTTAGTTTAGTAATATTTAAAGATCTACTTATGCCATGCAACAAAATATAATGCACCAAATGTGAAACATTAGACAAAAGGACATTTAAGAGAAAATACTGATTTTTGATTACTTTGGGCTTAGAATAAGATTCAAACGTCCTTTTAAATATTTCGAACAAGGGCAATCTTGCACCCTTTTGTGCTTCAATACACCTTTAATTGGGAAATGTTGTATAATTAGCACGTTGAAGTATACCTCTGATTGAGAATGAAGGATAACCAACATCTGTAGATGGTATACAAAATTACAAACAACTAATTTCAGTAAATAGTATACAAAATTGGAGGGAGATTGACAAAAAAAAAAAAGAGGAAGGCATCTTAATAGGCTATTTTTGTTGGAAGAGAGAAATTAGAAGAGAAGAGGAGATTGGGTTAACTCACAAATTTTAATGAAACACTTCCATTGGAATCAACTTAAAATTCCTTCTATTTTGATTTTTGGTCTACAGCCAATCTTCTAGTATTGGGACACTCTTGCTCCCACCATATCCCTTTTAAAGTGAAATCCATCTGTGATTGTATTCTTAGCCTTCGCATGGACATAAATTGAAAAGGATCCTCAACCACTTTGTAACACTTCAACTTAACTTTCCATAGAAAGTGATTTCACACCTATTGCTTCGCTAGGAGATTACGTTGTTGGCCAAACATTATAGGTAACCAAAAGAAGATTTGGCTCCAAAATGGATGATCTGTAACTACAAGTGGCTAGTTCACAAGAATGGCCAAGTGCTACCTGTGGATTACAAATTTGAAAATATTGTTTAATGATGAAATGATATCACCACTTATAAATTACATATACCAGAGTATGAACACTAAAAAGGTGCAATGATATCTAACCCAATTTCTTTTCCTAACCCTGAAAATGTTACTGACTTGCAAGAGCTCCCAATTTCTTTTCCTAACCCTTTTCTTATACACTCATACAGAATATGCTAAATGTTGATTTGGGAGATTCGATTATGTGAGTGACTTTTTAAAGATATTTATTGTGATAAAGCCTGCATTCAGATTGAAAAATTAAGTCAACAATAAGAACATAGGCGCTTCGTAGTTAGTGATCTTCCATTTACGTTTTCCTTTTAGCTTTAGTTTTGCTAACTTCTTTAAAAGAGCTGACAACTATAAGCATAATGCTATCATCTTGAACTACAATTAAGAAGCTAGATTTCAGGAATTTTGAGCAATTGTTCAAGAATATAGGATAAAAATCTGATCATAAGCTGACAGTAGCAGCTTTTTTCCAGGACACTTGACTGACAGTTTTTTTTTTTTTTTTTTATTTAAATATATGATTCTCCTACACTTTGTTATGTTTTTTTATTTTGACGGGTAGTTGAAGTATTTGAACTTATTTGTGCACAGGTGGCTCTCAATTCTCCCAGTAGAAAAACAAATACCAAATAACCCTACAAACACATAATGCCCAATTTTTGTGAATAAATTCAAGAAAGTGGATATGTCATGAAAGACAAGCAGATCATTAAGTATTTGATGCTCAAAAAAAATATATAGTAAAAGAGAAAGGTAGGAAGTCTGTTTTGGATGGACTCACCAGTGCAATGAATAACAATAAGATGCTATCTGTTGGATGATCTAACTTTCTATTTTCATTTAATATGGAAAATCTTGGACCATGGAGCTCTTTTTTCCCAAGGCACATCCTTCCTTTCAATGGTGACAGTAAAATATCTGCAATTTCCACCATATGGTGAGGCATTGCAGCTTAATGTATGCCAATAAATGAATGGTTATCTAATAACAAAAGAGAAGTAGAACCACATTATCAATTTTAAATAGCAAAAACAGAGGAAAAAAAAAATGAGGTTGGAGGTGACTTGAAAAGTTAGGTTGTTAAATGTATTGCATTATAGCTCTCATAGAGGCCTGCCCCAATTGAGTAACAGCCCAGTAACAACACTAATCATGCCAAATTAATTTTATAAGAAAACTATTGATTAACAATTATTTTTTCTTTTCTGTTTTGTTGTGTAACAACCATGACCCTTTATTGAACCAATGAGAAAAAGTAAAAATAATTCAGGTGGGAGTGAAAAGGACTAGAGGAAGGCCTAAAAGGCAGTGAATAATATGCTAAACAGAGAAATAACAGAAAGTATAACCTTAATTCCTTAAAGCCTTAGTTGATTAAGGCATAATAGAGCTGAGCCTGGTTGACTTTGGATTAAGGCTTTGTTTAGTTAGTTGAGTTTATCTACAATAAAATAACTCAATAAAAATCTATTACGAAATATCGGAGAAGTTAACTTAGAATGAATACATGAAACAAGCTGAGATCCTGATATATTAGAACAACTGAAGTTAAACTCAGAATCATAACAACATGCAAAAGAAAAAATGTGACAAAAGGCTTAGTCAGATATGACATAGAATTTAGCCCCCAGCAAAGCCCTCAAAATAAGATGGGTAACAGCATGAAGTAGATGTCTGCTTTTATCAAACTACAATGAGGAGAAACTAAATGTAATTACCAAATAAATTAGACTGAAACAGAAGCGCAACTAATTATCAACAAAATATTGAAACAGATGAACTAAAAAGTATAACGACTCAAAGCAACATGCAATAGATACTAACATACCATATTTGGCCCCATAAGGGATTTCAGACAAGTAATGTACTGCTGGGAGCTACTATCTGAAGGTCGTACGTAATGAAGAATCTGAATGATCATTTTGAGCACCACGAAATTCAACAACAGATTGGTCTAAGAAATCAAGCAAGTCACTTGTCCCTCATTATCAACATTTCCTATTGCTGGTTGAGAGAAGGGTTCCAAAAACGGGTCCTCTCCAGTCAAAAGGTCTGCCCAGAGGTTAGTAGAAGCACTTGGTTGCACTGATGGTGTCACATTTTCATTTTTTAAAATGCCCAAAAATGGATTAGATTCTGAAGTGGACATAAAGGGGTTGGTTTCCTTCTGACTTTTTTTGGCCAGCTCAATTAATCTCGCACCAGGGCCTTCATTAGTAAATATGCCTTTCCAAGGAAGAGAAACTCCAAGGATCTCAATCTGCAATGAAATTCAGTACAGACAATTAACCAGCAACAATTACAGTAAACTTCACCCGGGAGAAGCATATTGAATAAATAAAAAAAGATAAGGAAAAAGGTTTTAAAAAAAGTATCTTCTCTCATTAAGGTTGTCCAGCCATGCCAATTCGTAAACAAAGATCATAAATCAAGTGAATCAAAGGAGGTTTACATACACCAAAAAAAATTACCAAGGATCTATTAAAAGATAGAAAAAAGCACATCCCTAACTATCAATATGACATCAAATAGAATGGGATCGCACAACGGGTGTCAAACTTCCTCCACAAATTCAACCTTTGAGGAAAAAACAATGCAATGATGGCAATTAGAATAAGCTTTCTCCATTATGCACAAACATCAGGAAAAGTATAAACTTGAAAATTTTATCAGCAATGAAATGTTTGCTAAAATACTATAGATTTTTTTTTTTTTTTTTTTTATTGGTAACGAAAAATTTTATTAAGAAAAATAGTCAACCCAAGTACATTTGGGATGTACTATGTGGGCAAAAATCAAGAACCAAAATTATAACGATCAAGTAAAACAGTAAGGGAAAAACAAGAAATATGCGACAAAGCCACACTCCATACAAGTAGAGTGTAAGAAAAAGGACTTAATCTCTAACAAGGACAGTTAGCATCCCTCAAAGCATCTAGCATTCTAGCATTTATTTCACTCCAAATACACCATATCAAGCAATGTGGCAAAAGTCTCCAAAATCTATATTGCGATGTCGCCCGTTGCCTTGCCAAGAATCAAACAACTCAATTACCTTATGTGGCATAACCCAATGAAGTCCAAACCAACAAAACACTAAAGACCACAGCTCAAAAGCTAGGGGCAATAATACTACAGAAAATATTTAAAATAAATATTTTTTTCCTTTTTTTTTTCCATAACAACAACATCAGATAAATTGAGCTTTGAGCTTTCCCCTGAGGTGGAAACAAGAGACTCATAGTAAGGAAGAGCTTATATCTCATTAGTATCATTTTTCCAAGTTTTACCTTCAATATGAAGCAAGTAGTGATAAGCCTATAAGAAAGATAATGATTATTGCTGGCAATGGCCTCTAGCCCAAATGTCACATCTTCTCCAAAAAAGAACAAGGTGAAGGGCGAGATCATGGATTCAAGACCCACTGATTGTGTGTATAATTTACCAAGAAAAACATAATGATGATTGACACTAAAACATTAAATCATGCCAACACATCAGTGACGTCTGATGTCACTTATGAACGTCATCACACATCATCTAACCATTTAAAATGAGCCTGCTCTATCTTTTTCAACATTATAATTTCTTCACAATTTTAATATTTTGTCGAAGGCATTAGAATCAAGTTTGAGTTACTCACTTCAGGTATGAACATGAAACTAACTAAATATAGAATATACATGATTTAGAACTAGCAACCAACTGTATCTACATAATTCCTATACTTAGTAAATTTTGAACACAGCTGTTCTGGGTACCACACCATACATAATATCCAACAAGTTAATATACTTTTTGATTTCTCGAAAAACACATTTCGACCTTTGAGGAAAAAACAATGCAATGATGGCAATTAGAATAAGCTTTCTCCATTATGCACAAACATCAGGAAAAGTATAAACTTAAAAATTTTATCAGCAATGAAATGTTTGCTAAAATACTATAGATTTTTTTTTTTTTTTTTTTATAGGTAACGAAAAATTTTATTAAGAAAAATAGTCAACCCAAGTACATTTGGGATGTACTATGTGGGCAAAAATCAAGAACCAAAATTATAACGATCAAGTAAAACAGTAAGGGAAAAACAAGAAATATGCGACAAAGCCACACTCCATACAAGGAGAGTGTAAGAAAAAGGACTTAATCTCTAACAAGGACAGTTAGCATCCCTCAAAGCATCTAGCATTCTAGCATTTATTTCACTCCAAATACACCATATCAAGCAATGTGGCAAAAGTCTCCAAAATCTATATTGCGATGTCGCCCGTTGCCTTGCCAAGAATCAAACAACTCAATTACCTTATGTGGCATAACCCAATGAAGTCCAAACCAACAAAACACTAAAGACCACCACAGCTCAAAAGCTAGGGGCAATAATACTACAGAAAATATTTAAAATAAATATTTTTTTCCTTTTTTTTTTCCATAACAACAACATCAGATAAATTGAGCTTTGAGCTTTCCCCTTAGGTGGAAACAAGAGACTCATAGTAAGGAAGAGCTTATCTCTCATTAGTATCATTTTTCCAAGTTTTACCTTCAATATGAAGCAAGTAGTGATAAGCCTATAAGAAAGATAATGATTATTGCCGGCAATGGCCTCTAGCCCAAATGTCACATCTTCTCCAAAAAAGAACAAGGTGAAGGGCGAGATCATGGATTCAAGACCCACTGATTGTGTGTATAATTTACCAAGAAAAACATAATGATGATTGACACTAAAACATTAAATCATGCCAACACATCAGTGATGTCTGATGTCACTTATGAACGTCATCACACATCATCTAACCATTTAAAATGAGCCTGCTCTATCTTTTTCAACATTACAATTTCTTCACAATTTTAATATTTTGTCGAAGGCATTAGAATCAAGTTTGAGTTACTCACTTCAGGTATGAACATGAAACTAACTAAATATAGAATATACATGATTTAGAACTAGCAACCAACTGTATCTACATAATTCCTATACTTAGTAAATTTTTGACACAGCTGTTCTGGGTACCACACCATACATAATATCCAACAAGTTAATATACTTTTTGATTTCTCGAAAAACACATAAAAACTTTTCCTTCAGTTTTTTTTTTGAGGGAGCATGGGCAACAAACAACAATGCTCAAATAATAACTTCTGATTTTCTAGGATCTAGACCTCAATCTCTACAAAAATGCCAAGAGAAAGAAATTAGTACTTTAGTATATTTCTCTTTAGCAGAATTCAAAACCACAGAACCTGATCCTTTTGGATTGATAATAAGCACAAGTCAGAATCATGCAGTGTCATGGAAGAAGATTTTAGCATGAAAATAAATGTGATTTTGACATATCAGCACACTGCACACCACATTCTTCAACTTCATAAGCTCAAGACCAATCTATGGGAACAATATAGATCTAATAAACTTGACCAATGGAACTTTTTAACAGCATATTCTGACAAATGTTTATTTCTAATTAACAACAGAATGACAGATTTTAAACAATGCCATGTAGACTCATACCTACCTTCTTCATTCCTAAAGTTTCCATGTAATTAGCACCAACACCATCTTCCAAAACCTAAAACTAAATGCATATCAACCTATAATGTACCGCTACAATTAAAAGTGCAGTCATTATGCATATGAAAACCAAAAACTAGACTGTAGATATATATATATATAACACACACACATATACATATACAGGCTAAAATAGGATTTTTGATTTTTGACACATTGACTAATATATATCTTAAAATTGCTTTCTACCTCACCGAGAGTCACAGGGTCTCCAGAAACGGCAGGATAAAATGTGAGTGCAACTACACGAGTAAGATAGTCCAATTCACCCTCTAGTTCTTCAAAATCATACAATAATGAAATACTCGATGTACCCTGAGCATGTGCACCTGCGCCAGTAATAGCCATATCTTCTGCACTAATTGGCCCAGGTAAGGGTATGATGAGGTTTGTCCCATTTACACACTGAGGTATGGACGCAGCCTGTCAACAAAGTTCAATGTAGGTTTAGAAACTATAAAATAATAAATACAAAGTGATGACACCAAATCAATAAAAGGCAGAAGGGGCACGCGCGTGTGTGTGTGTTGGGGGGATTTGGGGGGGGGGGGGGGGGGGGGGGTGTGGTGCTACAGATGTTAGAGTTATACACTGCTTCAAGAACCTATGTTGCATCATGTATCGATATCAAAAACCTAAGTACATAATATAGTATATAGGCACTCTTCATTGGAAGTGCCAGATGTGCCTAGGTTTTAATAGCCAAGCTACATATAACTTCTCAAGCATTCATTGTTCATCTTTATACTTTTCCACTATTGGGGCCACTCGCGCGCACACAAAAAAAACCAAAAACAAAAACAAAAACAAAATCCCATTCTTTTACCATGTTACTTACAACAATCCTTAGAAATTAACCAACCCATATCTATTTCTCATATTTTAGCCAATCCATATTCAATTTTACTACAGTGTGTACTAAAGCATATCATAAATCACAATCTGACATCATATTAAAAATTTCTGCAGAATATGTCCAGTATTATCGACAATTCTAGAAAAACTGTGGTTTCAAGTCGGGACCACCTTGGAAGCTCTTAAGAATATATACATCATACTAATTACAACTCCTCTAATATTATGGTAGAAACTTCTTTTTTTAAGTATTAGCAATCAAAGAAACTTCTTTTAAGTATTTAAATAAGGTAGAACTCACAGTCTTTTAGGCATATAGATAATGCTTATTCACTAAAAATAAATAAATAAATCTTCTCCTAGTCAACAGTATCTATTGACCCAAGGATTTTTAATATTTTATTTTTTTGTTAAGTAGTGGCTGTCAGCTCAGTTGTGCTTCAATTCTTCCTTGGCTCTTTTCAATTTTTTAGATACTCACCTTCAGAGTTTGAGCCTTTGAGTGTTTAATGTTGAATGGGGCAAGTACTCCATTTCCCTATGTTTTCTTTTAATTATCCTTTTGTCCAAAAATATGAGTCTTAACTTGGATAGCAGGCTTACGTGATCCCTTATTTGCTTGTTTCCAGGTATTGGAATGGTTCCATGTCTCCAAATGTAAGTGTTAAACGGAACACTCTGACCAGCCCTTTTGGGGATCCATACAAGTTGCTCACACTCAACTTCATTACCTGTCAAATACACATTCTTCTTAAGTTCAAAGAATTTGACGGGGAATAAAAAGCTGAGATAAGTGAAGGCAATAAAACAAATGATATAATGCCTGCAATAGAACTCTAAAAAAATATTGAGTCAGAGAGAGAGAGGAAATCAGAGATACATATAAGTGCAATGCCACTTGTCCCAAGAGGCACATAATGGCAAAATGCCCTCACTCAAGTACAGAATGAAACTTCTTCCTTTTTTTTTTCTTTTTACTTAAGTACAGAGGAGACTTACAAGAACATAAAGTTGAAAAGACTTATTAACAACTACAAGAACAGAATTTATTTTAGAAAAAAAAAAAAAAAAGCAGATAGTAAAGGCAACAACTTTCAGTTCATACACAGGTGCCTCTTTCACATCAGAAGCACGACCACTCCTCTTGGTCCAGACAGTCCCCAAAGAACAAACGGAGCAGTTTTCCATGTAGAACATCTCCTTTTGTCTCCAACTCCTCCATGCCAACCAATATAAAAAAGCCAGAGCATATCCATATTAACTTGTTCTTTTCAGTAGAAATCAAATCATTAAGTTATTAATCTCAACACTGTACATCATAAAATTATAAATAGGTGCCATTCCCTAAACCAATATGGGCCAAGTAAAGATCTAAAGGTAAAAGTTGTAACAATTATTGAATCTTTCAATGACAAGTCAAGAGGGATAGAAAACATTTTCTCGCATATTCTGGCATAACTTAATAGTAGCCACCCTACGATGGCATGATAGCCTAGTGCATCTGAAATACAAATGTTTAGGGACAAGATTCCCTCTCATTTAAATCCTCCAATTCCCTCCAATTTTTTTACCAAATTTGAGACGCATGGCAATTATTTTTATGGCTTATTTGGTTTTTCAAGATCATTGGATTTTCAATTTTTTAAATGACGTGTGTTACATCTGGATAAAAAAAGGGAGGGATTTAAATGGTATGGAATTTATGAGTGTGTGCCTATCCATTAAGAGTTAAGACTAAACCAAAAAAGCAGTCAGAAAAAGAGTTGCATAATTGACCAAGTATCCCACAATGATCCATTCAGCATTTTTTTATATTGGTAAGTTACACGGACCCAGTGGGTTTTGAACCCACCTCACTCCTCACTCCTCACTCCATCCCATTATTATGGGAGGAGGAAGTGGTAGTTGCATTCTTCATCCTAAGCATGAAGTAAACTTTCCTATTAATAAAATATCATTTCTTTTTTCTTTTTCTTAAAAAAAAAAATTTTTTTTTAAAAGTAGAAGAGGAGCTAATTGAGCTATAGCTCATTGGCAGATCCATTCCGCATGGTACAGAAGAACCCGGCTTTTTTATATAAAAAATAAAATGTTACAAAAAATTCCCAAAAAGGGGGTAGTTCCCAAGCACACAGGAAGTGTAACAAAGGGAATACCTGAGAGAGAAACAGAAGAACCTATAAAATTCCAACAAGAAAATAAAAAAAATGCAATTTTGTTTTCCAGAGTCATTAATAACTCACGTTACCTGTGCTAAAACATGAATTTAGACCCCTAGCCAAGTATCAAGTACCAGGATGCAGTCTGCTACAACGAGCTGTCAGAGCAACAATCCCTTCTAGCTGATCTAAGCTTCCAAAATTTCGACATTCTGCAAACCCCTACACATTAATATCATATCTTAACCACCACATAAGTTATCTATTTGAATGATATAAGGTAAATCACTGTGAAGGTGAATTGGGGAGAAAAACAAAATAAAATAAAATAAAATTTAAAAAATGGACCTTTAAAGCGCACTTTTAATAGTGACAACAACCAAAGAAGAGAAGCCACTGCTTAACTACATTCATGTGAGAATGATTTGTGGATGAGAAACATTTTCAAAATAATTTTCAGAAAGAAAAATCTTATAATATCACATTTTCAGCATATATTGAATGTAATAGACAGGCTAATTCAGCGATTTCTGATTTCTAACTTGTGCTTTTCACTCAAACAAGCATTGCTAACTGAAAGCTTCATAATTAAACATAAAGTAGGTTTAATTACACATTTGATCCTTAAACTTCAACCCTTGTTTCAACTTTCAAAACCCTTGTTTCAACAAAAACGAAACTTTCTGATGTGGCAAATTTTTTTGTATAAAAATTTTTTTTTAAATGACATGAGTTAATGTTTGTTAAATATATGACATGAAGCCTATGTGTCAACAAACAGAAATAACGAAAAGAAAAGAAAAAAAGTCAAATCAGCAAAATAAGTTCACATGCTACCCACATGAACTTAGGTGAATTTACGTTAGAGAGAGAATTGTTAGGGAAGAAATTAGAGAGAGAATTGTTAGGGAAGAAATCTGAAATCTCTCTCTCTCTGAATGGTTCAATCATGGGTGATTTGGGTTGGATCTTCACCTAGATCGATGGATAAGCTAATGAAAATGAAATTCAAAATCCGTAGCAATTCTCTATCTCTCCTCGAATGGTTCAATCTTGGGTGATTTGGGTTAGATCTTCCCCTAGATCAATGGATGGGCTGATGGGTTTGGGTTAAATAGGTGGTTTGAACAATTAGTTGTGGCAGTTTGGCATGGTTTGGTTAAAATTTAGCAATGGGTTTTGAGTATGAGTTAGATGGGTGTCATTGTTTTGTTTGGTTCAGCCACCGTGTGTGGTGGTCAAGCCTTCTGATTTTCCAGTATGAGTTTCAAATGGCCATAGGGGAATTTTGTGGGGGATTCAACCACCGTGTGTGGTGGCCAAGAGTTGCTCAGGAAAGGCATCTCATCATCCTCATTCTGCACTCCACAGTCATTGGAAAGGCATCAGTTTTCTTTCTTTTTTTTTTCTTGATAAAAAAAATGAATGAAGCAATAAAGTCCTGGATCAGAATGCATTTGGAAACAGAACATCAGTGTTCTTTTTCTTTTTTTTTTCTTTATTCCAAGTCACAGAGTAGGTCCAAAATCCAAAAATTAACTTTTAGTAGAATTTAAATTTTGCACTGGCCTCTGCATTTAGGGAAAAAATAGAGGACAAAAATGTGGCTAAACAGGATCTCACCTAGGCTTTCTAATCCTCCAGTAGAAAATATGCCGACCCAGTTATTTTCATTAAAAAAACAAAGAGAGAGAGAGAGAGATAATGTACAGTGCATCAATTTCCACCTAGACCAATCCATTAGGTACTGCAGAACCCTAAATCAAAAGTTAACAACATGTTGTTTATCAATTTTATTATTGGTACTACACATGCACATAGTGGATATTGAATCCACGGCCTCACCCTCTAACATTGTTCTTACAAGAAGAAAATAATGAGATAAAGTAATTCAAGTAAAGCACTTCATCCCACAAAGTTAAGTTCCTAACGTGTATCTTAGCAAAAAATAAAATGCTGATGTGTAAACTAACTCATAGTTGGTCACCTAACACATTCTTTGTGTGTGTGTGTGTGTGTGTGTATACAAAACTACATGGTACATACAATAAAACAAGCTATGATGGGCATATGATGCAAAGACTAGAAAATTTTACAATACATGTAGAGGAGGTAGACCTAAAAATCAGATATCAGATAAGCATCAATATGAAGATACCAAGAATGAAGATAAAACCTGTAGCAGAGTGACACAATGTTGTGGCAGCCCAATGTTTTTGAAAGGCAGTGAAAACCATTCATTCCAAACAAATTCATCGTCAGGGTTTTGCAAGGGTATACGGCTTAGGAAAGGCCGAGTAATGTCTCTTGTCTCACAAAAGTAGCATTTCCCATCAATATCAAGCTCAGTCAATTCTTGAACGTTCCTCACTTCTCATTTTCCTTGCTGTTGGGGATTTTGAAGTGATATCTTGATCCACTGGTTCTCAGTCACCATATATACACACCCTCCACCAGGAAGATTCAGAATGCTAGCAGTTAACTTTGTTGCAACAAGAAGCAAACCAAATTTTCCCATCAATTCCATGAGATTAATTACTTCTTCGTAGTGCCAGGAAACATATTTTGGGAAAACTGAAGAAAGAAAGGAAGAAATTAGGGGCAATTAAGAATGTAGGGTGTTAAAGAAATTGGGAAAACTGAAAAGGAAGAGGATTTGAGGAATGAGTAAACTTACCGCTAAAAAGAAATAGATTTGATGACGACATCTGGAATATTGGCAATTTTGGACCACTCTGCCCCGCTACCTCTGGCACATCTTTCCTCTAATTTGGGACAAAAAAGGGCTATCAACGTTTCTAATTTAGTGAGGCGTTGCATCGCTTGCAGAGTGGGCAGATACATCAGGTTTTCGCATTCCACAATGTCCAGTCGTTTAATTGAAGAAAGGTTGCACAACCACTCAGGCAAAGTTTCCAGTCCTTTAAAGCACAATATGCACAGACGTTCAAGTGCAGTGAAGTGTTGTATTTCGTCCGGAAGAGAGTCGAGTTTAGGCCACCCATGCAAAACTAGTGTTTCAAGGGACGTGTGCAAGTGGTGGATGGAACTGAGTCTGAGACTGGGAAACGCATCCAACTCTTCACAAAAGCCACCAATAATCAAAGACTTTAAGCTGGTGAAGCACGCTAACAGCTCTGGCAAACACATTACGTTTAATGTTTGGCAATTGATAATGGATAGATAGGTAACAGAATGCAATTCTCTAAGATCTGGAATTGATTTCAGATTAGGACAGTGATCTATTTTCAAACTTGAAAGAGATGTGCAGGATTGTAACCCAGTCGGTAGAACTTCATCACCACACGATATCCCCAAACTTTGGAGATGGGACCCCGCACCTTGTAGACTTGGAAAGGATCTCAAATTAGGACAATTACTTACTAGAAACGTCTCAAGCAAAGGAAGGGTGAGCAATGTGATCGACAAATCGCTCAATTTCTCACATGAATCTATCATGAACGATTGGAGAGAGTTTATATCTTGATGTGAGTAGATGGACACCAAATCAGAACAATCACTTATTTCTATAGACATGAGACTAATATTATTCTGAAATAATTGCTCTGGAAAACAAACAAGTTGTGGAATACTAAAAATATCGAGGGACACGAGTGTGGAAAGCTTGCTGATAATCCCTTCAAATGCCATGCAATTGGTATTAGAAACATTTAACACCTCAAGAGATGGAAAATGACATGGAGCACTTGTCAAATGGCCACAAGCTGCAATCCTCAACTCCACAAGGCAAGGAAACACCATTTCTATTGCTGTCAACTCCATTGCGTCCTTCCATTCCACTAGATTGGGCAACTCCTCCAAACTAAGCTTTTTCAAAGCTGGAAAAACCACATTTCTGCCACTACCACCTCCACTATTACTTGATCTCTCACCACTATAATCAATGTAAAATTCTATTCCTATACACCTCACATTATCCATTTCCTCTATTTTAAGAACCTTGAGACGAGGTAAATGCCCGAGTGTAGGAATCTTGTTGCACTTGTTACAGCCTTTTAAATGGATTTCCAACAGATATTCCAAAACAAACAAGCCACCACTACTGTTATTACGTGCCAATATCCATGAAGGGAACTTCTCGCCCTTGAAATTTTCAATCTCTAAGCTTTTCAAACTTGGGTGAGGTTGAAGGCCTTCCAACACATCCTCATCATTATTGTTTCCTTCTCTTTCTCTATTCCAATGGAATCCCAACTTCTGCACTCCTGCCTTTCCCTCTAAATTTGCAGTTTTGGCTTCTTCTTTATCTCTCACATGCTCTAGATTATAGATACTTAATCCTCCTCTAAGTTGGCTTAAGCATCCCACTTCTTCAATTCGATGACCAGCATCTTGACTGATAACAAAAAAAGACAATGTTTGAAGGCAAGTCAACTTGCCCATATTGATTGGCAACTGCTTTATGTAGTCATGGCTAATGTTAATGTGTCTCAAGTTAGTCAAATTTTGTAGATCATTTGGAAGGTCTTCAAGAAGATGACAATTCTTGATTAGCAGAGTTTGTAAGTTATAGAGTTTGGTAACAGAATCAGGTAATGCTTTGATGTTGGTCTGCTCAATGTGGAAAAGCCTCAAATGTCTAAGGTCACCAATTGACTTGGGCAATCTGTCTACATGTCCCCCAAATAAAGTTAGATCACGTACACATTTTAAGTCCAATAACTTGTCACCAAGATTAACACGAATAGAAAAAACTGTGCGCAATCTGCCCATGTCATCTTTAGATAGTGGGATTGTTGGTGTTATTTGCCCATTGGATACAAGAGATAGACGTCGAATATGAGACATATCAAGGCCACCCCCCACCATGCCATCTAAATGCAAGGTTTCCCATTTTGAAATTGAGAGGGCAAGATCATGTACAAGATCATGCATCTTGCAGCTTATAACATCACCATAACGATCCCTTTTTACATCTTGTAATAAGGAATTTGCCAACAAAATATCATAATACCAGTTACCAATATCCTCCATCACTGAAAAATGTCCCTGAGATGGTTGAAGCAACCCCTCTGCCATCCAATGCTGAACCAATTCTTCCTTTACCATGTCATAATTTTTAGGAAAAATTGCACAATAAGTGAAACAATCTTTCAAAGACGGTGGATGAAGATGATCAAAGCTTAATTTTAGAATCGATAAGATACCGTTGCTATCATGCAGAGAATTCCAAACCCAACTGTTTTGAATTGCCAACCATTCACTTTTATCCATTTTACCATACATTGTCCCTCCTAAAACTCTTGCAAGTAATGGAACCCCGCCACACTTTTTTGCAATCTCCCTTCCAATAGCCTCCAATTCTGCAGTCAGTGGAACGTTTTCATTAGGAGACAGCTTCTTCTTAACAATGGACCAACACTCATCATCTGACAGATTTTCTAAGTAACGTCGAGGACGCGTCTCCATAACTTCAGCCACCTTATCACTACGGGTAGTCACAATAATACAATTACCGACATTCTGATTCACTCCCAACAAACTACTCCGTAAAGTCTCCCATTTCAGAGGATCTTCGTTCCACACATCATCAAGTATGAGAAAAATCTTTTTCTCTTTTAAATTTTTTGTGAGGCTTTCAAGTATAGTATTCTTATTTTCGATCGAAGTTGAGCTACAGGTAACAGACTCAAGAATCTCTCTCAAAATTTTTTTATCATCAAACTGATTGGAGACACACACCCATATTTTCTTCTCAAAATGACCAGTGACAAACTCATGGTTATACAGGACTTTTGCTACAGCGGTTTTCCCCAAACCTGCCATTCCTACTATAGGGATGACACAAAGCTTTTCATGGGCAGCACTACGCAACAATGCTACTATTTCAGAGACTACCTCCTCCCTTCCTACAACTTCTGAGCGATCAAGAGAGGAATCCGTCTCTCGGTTTGGGATCATCTCAATAACTTGTCCCCTCCCTCTAACAAGACCATATCGATTAGCTTCATCGTTCATCTCTTTCAAAGACTTGTTAATGGTCTCAACTCTGTTGGCCATCTTGAAACGGAACACAATGGGGTTGGAAAGGGTAAAGAAGAAACATACCTTTCTCTTCAGGTGGTTTTGGATCTCTATCTTTCGGCGGAGAATCTCGTAAGCAAGATCGTCCAACACAGCATCAGCGTCAAAGGCAGCATCTTTAAGCCTCTGCAACCAGAGCTTCACGAACTCTTCTCCCTCTTGCCTTCTCCCCGCATCAGCCAACACGGCTTGGATGGTGGTTAATGAGTTACGAAGCCGTGTCAGCTCGTCTTTGAAACCCCATGCAAGGCCGATCTGCTCACCGGCGAGTGAAATCACTTTCTTGATTATTTCCCCAGCAACGACACTAACGAGAGCAATCTGAGACGACATCTTTTCATTCGGTAAAGGGAAAAGTGAAGGTGAAAGTAAAAGGATTTGATGTCGAAGTCGAAGTCGAAGTCGAAGGCAGCAACAAAACAGAATCAGAGAACCCTAAATAAAGCTCATCAACTTTTATCAAACTTGAGTTGCGCTTGCACTTGCACCCCAGTCAGGTTTCAAGTTTGCAGTTTGCACACTTCTCACGTGACAAAGCACAAAGAATCTCTCCTTTTACCTTTTTCTTTTGTTTTCCTGTAATGAAGAAAAACATTAAAACATTGAAATTTCAGACAGATTGGCGCTTATTGTCATGTCATGTGATCTCGGAGGCGTGCAGTGCAAGTTCAAAAATTATATGATGGCTATTTGTCTTGGGAGTTTAAAGCCGTATAGCACACCAATCAACGGGAGAAGCGTGGCACTTTTCTTTCTTTTTTTAATAAATTAATTATTTTTTCTTTTTTTGGTGTAATAAATGAATTATCTTTATCTTGCTTTTTGATGAACAATGAATTATCTTGCTAAGCCTATATTCCACACTGAAAAAAGAATTCGATACATGTGGATGTATGTATTCTGAGGGTTAAATATATATATATATATATATAATTATCTTCTTCTTCTTTTTTTTGGTGCAATAAATGAATTATATTGCTAAAAAAGGGTCATCACGATAAATGTGTGAATCTGAAAATGGAATTCGATCCATGTGAACATGTTCAGAGGGTTTAAAAAAATATATACACACATACACTTGTGGTATTGATGCTGAGATTTCAAATTTTGATTCTACAGTAGTGGGCTCAAGTCAAATTGGGCCTGAGATAGTCTTACAACAAGTCTAAGGGCCAACCCAATAGTGGGAAAACAGATGGTATGGGATCTCCTTCAAAGCTGGTTATGTTGGACTCCTCACAAGGCAGCCCACAGGATAACAATATTAAAACCCGTAGCTGGAAGAGATTGGTGCAGGATAGAACTCCAACTGAAGCCCAGTCAGTACCTCTCATGAAGAAACTACCACTACGTGAAAATGAGGATAGTAGTGAAGCAGTGCATGCAGGAAAAAAACTTTACGTTTCAAACACAAAACCTTTACCAACGGTGGAGGCTGCTAGGCAGCCCTACCGAGAGCCATGAGTTGTCTTGCCTGGAACTGCCGTGGGCTTGGGAACCCACGGGCAGAGGACGAGCTCGAAAATATTATTCGAGCACAAGAGCCCCTAATTGTTTTTTTGTCAGAAACTTGGTCTGGGAAGAAGTAGTTAGAAAAAATAAAGTGCAAGGTAAAATATGCAGGTTTGTTTACGGTTCCTAGTTGTGGTAGAGGAGGTGGTTTGTCTCTCTTGTGGAAGTCAGAGGATGCCGTGTGGGTTGATAGCTTTTCCAAACACCATATCGATGCGGTTGTAAATGGTGGTATAGTGGATGCGTGGAGGTTTACCGGGTTTTATGGAGAACCTGAAGCAAGTAATAGGGAGGATGCGTGGAGTATGCTCCCTATGTTAAAATCAAAACCACACTTACCATGGTGCTGTATGGGTGATTTTAATGAACTCTTACACATGGAAGAAAAGAGAGGTGGACGACTTAGGTCACATGCCCAGATGCAAGCTTTTCGAGACACTTTGGATTTTTGTGGCTTCATGGACCTTGGTTATACAGGTCCGGATTTCACCTGGCATGGTAGAAGACATGGGCATTTGATTTGGGAGCGCCTTGACAAGGGAGTGGCCAACTATGATTGGTTATCAAAGTTTCCAGCTACTACAGTCCGTCACCTTCATTGCTATTCTTCTTATCACAGGCCTATCAGTCTTACTTTCAATCCCAACAATGAAGCTCAGAGGTGGAGTAGACGTCCATTCAGGTTTGAAGAGATGTGACTGACCGACAGTGGGTGCAGTGATACGGTGTTGAGAGCATGGCAAGTTGATCACCAAGGGACTCCCATGTTCAAGGTATCACAGAAGCTTAAGAAGTGTAAGAAAATGTTGAAGTCTTGGAGTAAGGAGCACTTTGGAAGTATCAAGTCTCAGATTGTAAAGAAGGAGTTACTATGGAAAGCGGAAGAAACGACTGCTAAAGGTGGAGACTATGAGCCAGTTGTCACTCTAAGACATGAACTCAATATTTTGTTGGACAAGGAAAGCCGAATGTGGAGACGGAGAGCAAGAACACAATGGTTGGCAAAAGGAGACAAGAGTACAAAGTATTTTCATGCGGTGGCTACCCAAAGGAAGAGCAGGAATTTTACAAAGGGGATCAAAGATGATGAAGGGGTATGGCAGTCACAGGAAGAGGTGGTGTCTTCAATATTTGTGTTGACTTTTATACCAGGCTCTTTACTTCATCAAATGCCCATGATATTGACCGAATCTTGGAGGGAGTGAATAAGGTTGTTTCTGACAGTATGAATGCTGAATTGGTGAAGCCCTACCGCAAGGAAGAGGTGGATGTAGCTATCAAACAAATGGCACCTTTAAAAGCACCAAGTCCAGATGGGATGCCACCTATTTTTTATCAATCTTTTTGGCAAAACGTGGGTACAGAAGTCACTGAAGCTGTCCTATCCTGTTTGAATTTTGGTACTCTCCTCAAATCCATTAACCACACTTTCATTACTTTAATTCCCAAGGTTTGCAATCCTGAAAGTGTTATGGAATTTAGACCCATCAGTTTATGCAATGTGCTTTATAAAATCATTAGTAAAGTTATTGCAAATAGGCTCAAACCCATACTAAATTCTATAATTTCAGAGGCTCAAAGTGCTTTCATTGCTGATAGACTCATCACTGATAACATTTTGATAGCTTTTGAATCTTTGCATTACATGAATTCACAATGTACAGGAAGAGAGGGGTATATGGCCATTAAGCTCGATATGAGCAAGGCTTATGATAGGGTGGAATAGAGTTTTTTGGAGGAAATTCTATTGTGTATGGGTTTTACAGAATCTTGGGTTGAAATGATTATGCAGTGTGTATCAACAGTAACATATTCCATACTCATTAATGGAGAGCCCAAAGGCTTTATTCGACCTTCACGTGGTTTGAGACAGGGTGATCCTCTTTCTCCCTTTCTCTTTCTGTTTTGTGCAGAGGGACTAAATGCTCTTTTTTGCAAAGCAGCGGAGGACAAGGAAATAGCGGGTCTATCTCTATGTCGGTAGGGTCCAAGGATTACTTGATGAGAATGCAAAATGTCATATTTTTATCCCTTAATGTTTAGTCTTTTATATTTATTTGATGCTTAAATGTACTCATTATTCTTATATTTTGATTTAGGATGCAAATGAAGGCATAAAGTGCAAAACGTAGTTAATTGGACGATTCTGGACAGCTTTGACATCGCTTCGTAATCTGGGTATAACTCTCTCATCCAAACTCCGATTGAGATGATTCAAGATGATATGGAACGC